>OZ022246.1:5856431-6216431 GCA_963978895.1 Erpobdella octoculata
TCGTTCATTCACCAATACAATCAATCGTTGAAGGGACGTGCAAAAAGCTTGTTTTTGTACAGGTGAGTTGCTTGTCTGTGAAGATTTCACGTCAAATTTGTTTCGTATTATTGATGATGATGTTGATGTTGTTGATGATAATGATGTCGATGATGATTATGATGATGATGGTTGTGATGATGATAGTTGTAGAGTAATAGTAATGCTGATGTTGTAGACGCGGGCACTTCACTCACTCACTCACTCACTCACTCACTCACTCACTCACTCACTCACTCACTCACTCACTCACTCACTCACTCACTCACTCACTCACTCACTCACTCACTCACTCACTCACTCACTCACTCACTCACTCACTCACTCACTCACTCACTCACTCACTCACTCACTCACTCACTCACTCACTCACTCACTCACTCACTCACTCACTCACTCACTCACTCACTCACTCACTCACTCACTCACTCACTCACTCACTCACTCACTCACTCACTCACTCACTCACTCACTCACTCACTCACTCACTCACTCACTCACTCACTCACTCACTCACTCACTCACTCACTCACTCACTCACTCACTCACTCACTCACTCACTCATTCACTCACTCACTCACTCACTCACTCACTCACTCACTCACTCACTCACTCACTCACTCACTCACTCACTCACTCACTCACTTTTACGTAATTAATTATTAATTTCTTTAAAACTAATATATCCAGTATATGGAAATTCCAATCATCAGCATCCTCGTCATAATTGGGTCTGGGTTTCAAAGGATTGTTTGCATAGGAATAATTTGTTTTCGAAACAAAACAATCAGACGCAAGCCAGGAAACAGTAAGAAATAATTTCTCAACAGCAACAAAAGATCCCAAAATCTCGTTACCAACTAATCCGGTTATCGCCTCGTGACGTCACAGTCTCGAAGCGACCGAGCGTAATCTCGATGCGCTCGAGATTTCCTCTGACACACCTAGCAAGTAAGATGAAGACCCAATTGAATTTCTTCCACCCTCGCTTCGTTACCTCCCATCCTCATCTCCCCATCCCTCTCTCTCTCTCTCTTTTTCTCTCTCTCCCGCTCTTCCTCTATTTTTCTCTCTTTTTCTATCTCTCTCTTTTTCTATCTCTCTCTTTTTATCTTTCTCTCTTTTTCTATCCTTTCGCCTTTTTTAATCTTTTTCTTTTTTTACTTTCTTTCTACTCTCCACGCCTCGTCTCTTTTCATAAAAAATATTTACACGACGAGATTCTTCGTTTCCATAAAATAAAATTTTGCAAATTTGTTTGACATTTACTGGTTCCAAGGAGTTTCCCCCAGAATATTTCAGTTTTAAAGCAATTATATATATATATATATATATATATATATATATATATATATATATATATATATATATATATATATATATATATATATATATATATATATATATATATATATATATATATATATATATATAAAACGAAGACTGGAGAACAATGAGCGGCATCGGAGTATTTGCATTACAAAATTGTCCTGCATCGTTTCGGCGCTGTTATTGTTCTCCATATATATATATACATATATATATATACATATTGTTCTCCATACATCGACGTAAAACAATGCATCCAGTCGAAGTTTTGTTTTTTCTTTGAGCTCAAAAAATTGCAAGAAAAAAATTACGCAGTCGCTCCATTGAGCGGGGTTCATATTCTTTTTTTCGGATCACGCGCTGTTTTTGTTGCCTGAATCATTTTCACGATAATTAATCACACTGGAAAGCATCATGGACCGAGGACTTCTGCATGGTAACGACGTGATTGGCTGAACATTTGAAGTCCATGACTTGTGACCTCAGAGAGAGAGGGAGAGAGAGACTTGGTCAGTTACGAGGATAAATATTTTGTTGATGGTTAAGTTAAAAAATTGATATTGTGAATTGTGAGTGGGTGATAGTTGTGTCGATTTTAGTTGGCGAATATAATTTTAAAAAGGGAAATAAACTCGCCGCAGGCAAAAAAACCTGACTCATCTGAAGTTAAATTTTTTTAACTCAACCCACAGTTAAACTATTTCTTTTAATTAAAGTTTTTTTAGATTTTTAACCCAGCCCACGCATGTTTAAAAAATTGGATCCAACTCAACCCAACCCGACCCCACCCATTGGTCAACCCAACCCATGACCGCCCCTGCTTTCATCACTTACATGTCTGCAGCCGATCAGATTATTACATTTCTGTCAGCTAATGTCAATAAAAGCTCTTTTAAAAAATATTAAAAAGGCTGGTGAGTTGTACCATAAGTTCTTGTCCAGAGATGAATTGATTTCTCTCGAAATAGAGTACCTGAGATGGTAGGTAGCCTATTTGAATCGTCAGAAAAGAAAACGCAACGCAGTAATGTGATGAATGCGTCAAATCGCAGCTGACAAAGAATTGCTTTAAAATATAAAAAATGTTACTTGAGGTCGACAATGTGCGAAGACAGCCTAAATGGTCCAATCATATATTTATTAATAAAGATATTGACTTAGACCACAACGAAGTTATTGATGAGTATGGAAAGTATAATAGGCAATAATCATTTTAAAGATTTTAATTTGCATTAATTTTTTTAAATTGGGGCTTAAAATAATAGATAAATCGTTCATAAAAACGCTTTGCGATTGATAAAAAACCTTTTTACACACTTTCATTCAACTTCTATTCTCTGTTTGTTTGTTTCTGTGTCTTTCTCTGTACACAAATCTTACAAGTAAAATTTAACCAGCTTTTTGACTAGCTAGGAAGCTGAAACTTTCAGCATAGCTTTATATTGGATGACAATACATGATTCAATTGATTTCGACATAATTTTTTTTAAATAAATTTAATGGTATTTACAAATAATAAATTTAGTGATGTTTACAAATAATAAATTTAGTTGTATTTACAAAAAATCGAAAAACTTAATTTGAATATCTTTCGTATTTCTAAATTGAGTGAATTTGAAATAAAAGTGTGTTTAAAAAAATCGTTTTCCATTTACTTGTTACCCCTCCACTCCTAATGAGACATTGCAGCCTGTGGTGAAAGTCACTGTATACACCAGTGGTTAAGAAAGATGATAAATTGTGAATGAGTGGGGATTATGAATATGAGTGGTTGAAGATTATGAATTTTATTTGGCGATTAGAAAACTGTGAGTGCGTGAAAATGTAATTTATGAATGTAAATTAAAAAAAATAAACATTCAGACAAGAAAGAAAAGTAAACTGAAGAAATTTGTCTGATTATTGAAGAAAAGAAAAGAAAAAAGGAACAGGACATTCAGACACATAGAAAATTTAGAAAAATAAGACGTGGAAAATAGAGGTGTGTACGGTAATGAGGAAAAACGAAATACCGTGGATTCTACGAAAATGGAAATGAGGGCTGCGGGAGTAACGCGGAATGGGGGTGGAAACAAACGCTGTGGGTTGCCGTGGGAAAAGGTAAGAGTAAGATCATATTGTTTTAAATTAGGTTTTAAAGTTATCAAGTACTACTTATTCTTTGCTTGTAAATTCTTATTCTTTGCAATACGCTGATTGTGTATGGCTGTTTTTAATCGCTGACATAAGGAGGCAACACGTTGGGCTTACGCCCATCCCGGGCAGCACAAACCACGCTACGCCACTGGAAAAAATGTTGTTTGAGAATCATTCATACTCACTCGAGATGATGTGCCAGTAGCATTTGTTTATTTTCTGTAAATATCTTTATTAGGCTGCTAATTATTTGACAATGAATCCAGTGAAACGTTATAAACTTCGTTTATCTCAAATCCTTTAGATATTGTAATCAAGCAGTTTTGAAATTGTTGCCCGTATTTTTTAAACACTTTTACTTAACTTGAGTTCTCTGTCTGTCTGCCGTCAAATTTTGCAATCGATTTTAAACTAACTTCCCGATGAGCTAGAGACTTAAAAATTTAAACATACCTGCATTCTATCAAATTTTCGGATTGATTGGACAAAATTTAATTACATAATTATTTGTGATATTTTCGTCAAACTATTTATTGTCTACGCTAATATACTCGTTGTTTATGTAACAGAATGTGGCCTACACAATCGATTATATAATAGTGTGTTTTTAAAATATTTTGTTTTTGCTTCACTTGTTATGATTTTAGGTTTATAACATAGAAAAACGTTGACCACGTACGCTTGATATGTGAAGTGTTTGCAGATGAAAAATAAAGGAAACTTTTGAACCAATACGAAAAACAGAGTTTTTATTATAAATCTTTGATTTGAAGAATTAATTTTTGCTGAGGAATAAGACATGTAGAGGAATAGAACATGCAGAGGGATAGAACATGTAGAGGAATAGGACATGTAGAGGAATAGGACATGTAGAGGAATAGGAGATGTAGAGGAATAGGACATGTAGAGGAATAGGACATGTAGAGGAATAGAACATGTAGAGGAATAGAACATGTAGAGGAATAGGACATGTAGAGGAATGGGACATGTAGAGGAATAGGACATGTAGAGGAATAGGACATGTAGAGGAATGGGACATGTAGAGGAATAGGACATGTAGAGGACTAGGACATGTAGAGGAATAGGACATGTAGAGGAATAGGACATGTAGAGTTCGCAATAAGTTTCCGATCGACTTTTTTCTTCTATTTTTTAAACAATTTATTCAAAACTCACGCGAACGTACAACAATAGCATAACTTCTTTTGTTTTATCCTCTTTTGTTTCAAAAAATGTTTCCGTTCATAGAATTTTTCCCAACATTGCAGCAGCGCCAACTTGAATTTGAGATCAATTGATGAATTGGTGAATAAGAATAATCTAATAAATTAATTCTTTCTCTACACTCTACATCAGACATTATTTCTTATTGTCAGATATTTTTTCAATGGCCGCCATCATTTCTGTTCAATTCATCTTCCTTTCTGTTCCTTCTCTTTTTCCTTTTCTATCTTTTGCAACACCAGCACCACTTTAACAATAATGAACAACGACAAGTTGTCAACTACCACAACACTGTATACAATCAAAACGACATCTCCTGCACCAATTCACGAACTGTGCACTGAGTGCCCCACTCCTCGTGTATGTCTTCTTCCATGTACCTCTGGGTTCTTCACCTGGTGGTTTTCTAGGCAGTTCTGTGCTGTGGAGAATTGTAAGATATTCTTATACAATTTATTGGTTTTTGACAAAATTATTTCGAAAAAAATGTTATTGTTCAATTTATTGGTTTTTGAAAAAATTATTTAAAAAAAAATACTTTCCAGCGAATAAATAAATTCATTTAAGTAAAACAAATAAAGAAAAACCATGCCACCTCAACACATAATTGAAACTTCAATTTATTTTTTAAATAGTTCAAATGTGCAATAATTACAAACTTGACATGATTGTGCAGGGTATCACTGCACATGCATACTTGGTAAATCTTGAATTACAAAATGACTTGAACTAATATAATACACAAAACTAAAAATATTTTAAATGAAATACAATTAGATATCAAAAATAAAAATAATTGATAAATTCGTAAGAGAACTGCAGCGGCGTCTAGAGATAGCTCATTAGGAGTCGGCACATCACATGAGGAGTAATAATTATTTCCTTTTCACATTTAACAAGCACAAGAACCTTGCATGTTAAACGTGCAAATAAAACCTACACAGCGACAAATGTTAGTCGCTAATTACGACAACTGCACGAAAGTGGTGAAGAGAATACATACTGATTCAACAACAATGCAGACGTATATGATATGATATGATATGATATGATATGATATGATATGATATGATATGATATGATATGATATGATATGATATGATATGATATGATATGATATGATATGATATGATATGATATGATATGATATGATATGATATGATATGATATGATATGATATGATATGATATGATATGATATGATATGATATGATATGATATGATATGATATGATATGATATGATATGATATGATATGATATGATATGATATGATATGATATGATATGATATGATATGATATGATATGATATGATATGATATGATATGATATGATATGATATGATATGATATGATATGATATGATATGATATGATATGATATGATATGATATGATATGATATGATATGATATGATATGATATGATATGATATGATATGATATGATATGATATGATATGATATGATATGATATGATATGATATGATATGATATGATATGATATGATATGATATGATATGATATGATATGATATGATATGATATGATATGATATGATATGATATGATATGATATGATATGATATGATATGATATGATATGATATGATATGATATGATATGATATGATATGATATGATATGATATGATATGATATGATATGATATGATATGATATGATATGATATGATATGATATGATATGATATGATATGATATGATATGATATGATATGAAATAATTATTATTGGCTGAGAATTATATTATAGGATGGGAAAAGATGTAATACACGATAACATCAAACGCATGATAGAAATTTTTAACAAGTTGATGCTGCTTGTCTCAATAAAAATCTTTCCTCGTTCACGACATTTGAATAGATGACGTAATGTTATTGTTTTCTTAGCTACAAAGAACAATATTTTGTTTTAACAATGAATCTTCAATTTTATTCAAAATTTTTATTCAAAATTTGTCTTCAATGTACTTTGCAAAGACTAAATTTATGAAATATACAGCAACCTATCAATAAATATCAATATGCACCAACATATATCTCAGTTATAACTGAAAACTTTCTTCTATAATAATGAAAAACAAGATCAGCTGAGAATATTATATTCAAATTTTGAAATAACAACCCGCTGGCCACACTGACCACCAACGTTACCTATCCAATTCAAAAAAATAAAATCTGAACATGAGATGCTTCAGTTCAGCCTGAGAATGTATTTAAGTATAATATTGCAAAGAAAATTTGAACCGTGCATCCATAGTAGAGTACTGCAAGAGCCGATTTTTTACGGCCCACGTCGTCAAAAACTTGGCCCGGCACGTTTCATAAGCCAAAATTCCAGGCCCGGCACGGCCCGTTTAATTTGGGTCCGACCAGTTTTTACAGGACTAAAATTTTTATATACTTGGCGAAAAATTTTGGCCAGTCTCACCTTAACGTCAGGTTTGGCCCTGCTCGTCTGAAAACTCTAAAATAATGACCCGGCTATCCTTGTACAGTACTCTAGTCTATAGAGCCTTACAAGGGGTTTTTAGACACTGTTCAGCTAATTTTATAAGCAAAAAATTCCAGGCCTGGATTGTTATTCAGGCCCAAACGGGCCTGTTTCATGAGCACAAAAGTCAAGGCCTGGCCCGGTCCGTGATGAACTGGACCCAGCCAGTTTTAACGGCACAAAACCTCAAAGCTTGGGAACTAATTTTTTTTAAATAATAAAAAACCTATTTTATAAGCTTAAAAAACCTACATACTGAATTTGAACGTTTTTAAATTTTCAGTTATTGATTTTTTAAGCAAATAATCCTTTTCACCCTACTTTGTAGTCCTGGAAGCCAAAACACAAAAAAATGGTAAAACATGTGTAACTTTATTTTCTAAGTAGTATCTAAATACTAATGTTTATATCTGTAGTATTTTCAGTTTTAGAGTGGCAGTTATTCTAAGAAAAATATAACCTTATTTTCCACCCCACATATGAAGTCCTGGAAACCAAATTTTCAAAAATTATTAAAACATCTATTTTGTTATTTTGTAAGAATAATCTTGGTATTAAATTGCAAAACTTTTACATTTTTAGTTTTAAGAGTTTCTAATCAAATATTTCTTTTTTCCATCCCACATTTGAGGTCCTGGAAACCAAATTATCAAATATTGGTAAAACACGTATATCTTTATTTTTTGAGTAGACACTAAATGCTAATTTTTACATTTGCAGCACTTACAGTTTTTGAGTAGCAGTTATTTTAAAAAAAAAACAAATAACCCTATTTCCCACCCCACATTTGAGGTCCTAGAAATCACATTATTTTTAAGAAAGATCTAGATACCAAATTTCAAACTCTTCATTTTTGGTTTTTGAGATATGCGTTGTTTTAGAAAAAAGTTTGTTTTCCTGTTTTATCCCCTCAGGAGCAAAATTTTCATAAACCCTTAGTGGATGCTTACGCTGTAAAAGTAATATAAATTTTAAATTTCATGTTCCTAGGATGAGGCGTTTTAGCTCGGCGTTGATTATCAGTCAGTCAGTCAGTCAGTCAGGATTTTTTTAATAATAGTTTATAGTCCTTTACACCAAGTGTTTTAAGACTGAAATAGCTGTATGTAGGAAACACCTTAGTACTTCCTGTCGTGGATCATAATTTTATCCTTTTAACTTTTCCCTCCTCCTTTCTCCAGGCTTGGGACTGGCTTGCAAATACAAGGCAGAGTTAGTCAGTCAGGACATGTTCTTTTATATATATAGATTTTAATAATTACAGCTGAATTTAGCAAAAAAATTGTTAGTTATTATTTATAACTAGCTGGGATACCAGGTGTTGCCCATGTTTTTTTGTATATTTTTGGTCCTAAAATGTTACCTTGTATACAGATTTCTGTTCTCAAAATGGACACAAACCACCTCTTAACCAGGCTCATCGACTATACAGAGTTTCAGGTATTTAAGTTTGACGCCGACAGATAAATGCATACATTTGTTTTTATATATTTGATAGCACATAATTATTTTGTATGTGCCGAGTTAGTTCCGGCAAATTATTTTGGCGTAACGGATTTTCAGTCAGCAAGAACAAGAATATTTAAACTTTAATTCCAAAGCTCTGTATTACCTCTTAACTAAAACCGACATCAAACGGTTTTCTAAATTTTTTATATTAGTTTATATTAACTTCACCGTGTTTGCTTGCTTGCTTGAGCCATGCGTTGGGACCCTTTACCAACTTTCAGTTCTCCAACCAATTTTAAATTTTGCGGGGTTTATTTGCTGTTGAGGACTTTACGTTTTATTAGATTTTTAGATTGATTTGACAAAATTTGAGTGAATTATAAAATAAAATCAATCAAACCTTTAAAAAATTTAAAAAAATTTAAACTGTTATGGAGAAAAACGAACCATCACATTTTTGTTTATTTAAAAAAATATAACCTTATTTTCCACCCCACATATGAAGTCCTGAAAACCAAATTTTCAAAAATTATTAAAACATCTATTTTGTTATTTTGTAAGAATAATCTTGATATTAAATTGCAAAACTTTTACATTTTTAGTTTCAAAAGTTTCTAATCAAATATTTCTTTTTTCCATCCCACATTAAATTTATAATAAAAAAATTGTTTGTTCCATATTGATTCGAAAATTTTTTATATTTTCAATCCTCACATATAATTCACATATAAAGTATTTAGAAAACTGTGGTCAGTGTTTTTATATTTTATAGAATTACTATCATCAAAAAATATTTTGCAAAACATTTTTAATCGATGAATTGAAAAATTATAAAAGATTAAAAAACTAAGTTTTTTTATGGTTTTCTTGTTCTTCCTGCTGTTTTATTTATTTTATTATATCAATATTTACTATTTTAAAATTTGTTATTTCAATTATCTTATTTTATTACTTATTTGTTTGTATTCTTTTATAATTTATTTGTTTTATTATATTATCTATTTATATTATTTTTTTTATTAAAAACTTTTATTTAGGTTACAATCTCTGTTTGTTTGTGTGTATGTGTGTGTGTATGTTTTTGTGGCTTTCTCTGTACACAAATCTTGCAAATAAAATTTAACCGCCGCGTTATGCGAAATTGAAAACATACATATATTCAGACGTACACTTTTAAAAAAATCAATCATCATCTACGACAGGAAGTACCTAGGTGTTTCTACACATAGTAATTTTAGTCTTAAAACACCTGGTGTAAAGGACTATAAACTAAAATAAAAAAGGTGCATGTAGGGCCCTCAATTCCGAAAATCTTCTGCAACACAAGTGACTCGCTGCTTCAAAATATATTCTAAAAAAACTGAAGTTTGGAAATCTTGCGTGTCCCATGCGTGCTATAAAGAATAAGTAAACTTCTAACCCGTTCTCTAACGAATTTCTCAGACGTTACTGGCTAAAATCTAAAATGGTGCACTCGATCTTCTCGAACAGTTTATTCTTAACGTAACAAATAACAAATGCAGCTTTAGCACTTGAATTCATACAATAAACTACAACACGCGTCTATGTTAACTCGCACAAAAAAAGCTTTTGCATCCATTGTTGAGATCACTAAATTCAGAATATTGCACTCAAAGGGCACAGAGATGATGACCGAATCGTTTTTGGTTGTTTTTATCATCTATTTACAGAAGATATTAACATTATTCAGCCCATCGTTTTCAAAGAATTCTTCAAAAGTTGATTTGGATAATGGATTTTTACAGCCCCCACCCAGGAGAGTAATTTTAGAAAAATCATGGGCGGGAGCAAACTATTGTTTTAATTGAGGAAGTGGCTTCTTGCAGCAAATATTATTTTCAGTGACTGGAGATTGTTGTGCCAATACACGAGAAAAAGACCAATAGCCATATTGAAAATTACAGATTGATTGCACTTATATCTGTTTGTAACAAAATGTTCTATTTAAGCAAAACCAATTCGTATTTCTTCATTCAAGATTATGGTTTTGCACAGTGCATATTTTGAGTTTTTTATACTAATTTAAATTATTATACAGGCTATATATACTGTTACAGCAGATTCATTTGTATTTTTACAGCTAAACTCTGGGTAGGAAACATGGTAGGAAACATGGTAGGAAACATGGTAGGAAACATGGTAGGAAACATGGTAGGAGACATGGTAGGAAACGTGGTAGGAAACGTGGTAAGGAATGTGCTAGGAAACATGGGTCTCCGCATGCTGATTATTTTTATTAGGAAAGCCAAAAAATGAAATGATAAAAGTTATTCTAAATCTAAATTCACAAAAATATTATTTATAATCCTCATAAAATTATTTTTAGCCTACGTGCATGAATAAAAAATATTATTTTAACAACACTGGAACAGTATAAAATTGACAGTGTTCTTAAAGAAAGCAGCACATAGTAAGATATTTGGCTTTAAATTAAATTTCATTTTTTTATTGCAACCAAAGAAGCTGGATAAGAACAGCTGACGTAAATAATAATAATAACAATTAATTAAAAAAAAATAAAAAGTCTGGAAATGTCTAACTGAGTAAGAAACGAAAGAGTTCTGAAATCTTTTAGTTTTGCAACGAGGAATTGGGTGTGGTGTGGTTGAGCGAAGCCTTGATATAAATTCGAAGTCGCGGCGAGCTGAGATGAGATGGTGAAGAAATTTTTTGAAAGCATCTCACGCCTGTCATGTAGTGTGGGGATGTTCGCCAACCTCATGACCTCTTCATATTTCATATCTCCGTAGATTATTTGCAATGATCGACTCTGTTGTGATTCTATGGAACATGACAGTTTTTTTTGTAAGCATACTATGACATACTGGGCACGCGTATTCCAGTACGGGACGAATGACTTATTAGAAGGAATCATAAAAAACGGATTGTAAGTTTCACAAAATAACAAAATTGACAGAAAAGATATTAAAAATCAAGGACCAGCTCTGGATATAGGCATACATGATCACATTGACGACAAAGATGTTACAAACTCTGAACCGAAATGTTTCATAATAAGGTTTTGAGATATACTACCTGTTTTTAAAGCAAAAGGAGAATGTAAAAGAAAAAAAATAAAAAGGGAGAAAGGAAACGAAAAGAAGAAAAAAATAGTGCGTCCAATATTGGACACATCTCGACGCTCCTGGTTTGATGTCTGTTTAAATGTAATGTTTTAATCAATTTTTAGACAACTTCCCAATTAGCCAAAAGTCTGAACGTTTTAGAATAAACATAAAATTGACGACAACACATTATTAAATATTAAATTTATTTAGGAAAAAACTTATTTTAATTTGTTTTCAATGTTTTTGCAATTGTTATTTTCCTGCACATTTCCTACGCTATTAAAAATCTTGTAATACCATGGGCACAAACTTTCCTGGTTGTACCTCTGTTTCAAACTTCAATCCGTACCATTACGACCAGTAAATGTTATTACAGAATGTGTTTTATTAGCATGTGTTTCAAAGATTGGTCAGTGAAAAAATATATTATTTATTTTAAATATTAAGGAAATAATATTTAGTAAACAAATATTCATATAATAATAATATGCACTAAAAAGAAACATTATTTTTTGTAGTCCATTGTACAACGAATACAGTTAAAAAATTAATGATATCAACATTTTGTCATTCGTCACAATGCTTTATTCTGAGCATTCACCTGTAATGTTTTTGAAAATTAAGTCATGTGATAAAGTAATAAAAAGTTGGTTCGGGGTTCAAAAAAGTGCTCTACAAACTTGTATTTTTATTGACAAACGCATTTAGTCTAATAACTCTTGTTGTCTGTAAAAATTTCACTTTTGTACTGAATTTCTTCTAAAAAATTGTTTTATTTCTTTTTAATCTGAATAATAAAATTTTTATTTTTATTTTTCAGTCTTTGTAGCACTTAATATTTTGATGTAATAATATTGAAACGTGGTATCTATGGCAAATTAATTTAATAAGTAATTATATTAAAAAATTATATAAATAAATAAATAAATAACTAAACTGAAGTTAATAATTGCACAGCAGCCCAATATGTTAATAATTGCCCAACAATCTTATACATGTTAATAGTTGCCCAGCAACCCAAGCAGTGTGCCAGTTTTTAACTTTTTACTGAATTTAAAGATTTTTAATTAAGGATAATTTAGTGTTATATGGGAAACGTCTTGGTGTCAATTTTGAGAGAGATAGCAAATAAGAAAATAAGAAAAAATTAAATTACAACATGCACGCACAAATGAAATAAAATAAAAGCGTGCATTAACAATAGACAATAATAGTTGGTGCTTTGATCGACTTTGTTCTCAAATTTAACAATTTCTTTTTTTAGTAAAAATGGCTGCGTTTTTATAAGCCAAATCTTTGAAAAAATTAAATTTTTTGAGCTCCGGTTACTTTCAAAATTTGATTTTTCGACCATCTTAGATGTTTGTAAAGTTGAAAATTATTGTACGCATCAATATAACTTATCAGACATAATAAGCAATATGTTAATAATTAGACAACACGCACATATTTAATCAGTAAATCAATCGGTTAGTCAATTAATAATTCTTTACATGTTTCAGCTTCAATACGAAATTACTGATTTTCTATCAATTCCATTTACAGACTGCAATCAACAGTTTCAACATTAGTGAAATAATAAATATTTGAAACTGATTTATGTTATCATTATTTAATTTTTTAAAGTGAGGACCTTTAGGTATTCATTCTGACGCTCTTTGCTAGCTGATTTCTCTAATAAAAAAGCAATACAAAATGGTGGCCCTCGGACCCTATCATGCCACCAAGTTCAGACCTTATTATTCTATCAGGTTTTTAACTGATGTTTGTTATGGGTTTATTGACTACCAATTATCCTAATTGTGGGAGAATATATCAGCAAGTGTTGGGTGTGCCTATGGCAATAGGGCTACAAGAAGACTGCTTTGCATTTTACACGTATACCCATGGTGGAGTACTCAAAATGGCATCTGTTTTTTTCTGTTTTATGAGAAAACAAAAATTTTTTAAACTGTAAGAAAAATGCGATTTAGATATATATTTCGATTTTCGATTCCTACGTTGATCATAAAATGTTAAAATATTTCTTGGAGTGTCATCTGGCGAATATTTGCGTTATTTATTTTGCCGACCACTAAAAAAATGGAAAGACACGGCAGTAAAATGAGATGACAAAAATTTCCTTTCTCTAAATTTAAAATATAAATTACAAAAACATTGCAATTTGTTTTTTTTGTTAACAGTAAACATTTTAAACAATGGATAAAGGTTACAAACAGTTAGATTGGTTCAACAAGTCAAACATGGCAGTTTAAATAAAATCAGGTGTCTCGTTACAGGCTGTATTGAAAATGTATGTTTCTATTTGAGATTTCTGTTATATTCTGAAAATTATATCTGAATCAGGCAATGTTAATCAAAAACAAGCCACATTACAGTGGTATTCATGAACCACAATAAAGATAAATACAGTTGATAGTTTTTGAAGCCGTAAAACAAAACGGTGAAGAGATTTCTGTCACTAACATACTTTGGCGGAGACTTTGTGCAGTGTGGTGGTGGAACCCCCTGTCCTCTTGAAGCGGGAAATGCGGGAGGTCGCGCTCGGAAAATATTTGAAACTCTTCAAATCGCGTCATTAAATGTTTGTGCTCTCCAAGAATTTTCTGCAAAACATTTTTAAAGATATATAGGTATGAAGTTTTTCCAATTTTTTTTAGGAAGCAAGAAACCTACGACTACTTCCTTTCTCCCCGCGGTCATCAGCTATTTGCGGGAGAGATAAGTCTACTATCAATCTTTACTCTAAAAAAATCAACACAACGCGATGTTCATTTAGAGCTAATGCAAAAAAAGTTCTGTTGCAGGGATATTTAAGTTTATTGGAACCTATGATCAAAATGCTAATGACTGAGATGAACTGGTATGTTGCAAGGCAGGTGGGCTTTCAGAGCAAATGTGTATATATTACAACAACTGTTGTCAGAAGTGGGATACTTTTACTTGCGGGATCTCGAATGTTTTCTACTTTTAATCTCAATAGCGGATATTGACAAGTGGGAATACATTTTCAGGATTGCGAGAAAACTGCCTTTTCAATAGGTGAAGGGTTGTGGCAATTCACAGTGGCTTGTGCAACGCACCTGCAATTTTCGAGCGACTTATGGAGTATGTGTTACATAGACCACCCCACATGATGGAACCAACCCAGACCGAGCCGTCGCGGATGCACTGCTCCGAGCTTTTCAGACCACTGCAAAGATTATTCGGCTTCACGGCAGGCCCGTAGCTAGCTCCAGCCCCACTAAAAATGTAAGCCCCCCCACTAAAATTTTAAATAAAATTAAATAAATAAAGGTAAATTTAAATATAAAATTAATAATAATAATTTGCATGCTTGTAGAATGAATAATTGGTAAAACCCATACCAAAAAAGAGCAAAAGTACAGATTAGCACGCTACGTGATTCTGTAATAAGCAATATAGTGTTCACCAGAGTGGAATCAGCTTTGTGCTGTTTATTTTTGCATGTTGGATGGTATATTAGGAGAGTTGATGGAGAGCTTTGTTGGTAGTTATTAAAGTTATTCTAAAGGTTTGACTTGTGCAGTGTCTGCCCTTTTACCAACATCAGACAAGTGTTTAGATGTCAACGACCTTAAACCATTGACGCAACTGCTAAAACAAGACAGGCATGACGATGTTGAAAAATATATTGCCGACGAGGCTCTCATTACAAGTAGGTTTCTAAAAAACAAATTTCAACCAAGCTGCAGTCTCCAGGAAATGATGGATTTTATGCTGGACTATAAAGATGCATTTCCTACTCTAAATTGGCACTATTCAGCTGCAATGACTCGGCATCTTGACTGCCAGTTGCGAGAATTCATTTTATTGTCTAACACGAGTACTACGACCAGAACTACGATCAATGTCCCATGAGAGAAAAAGCAAACTTGTACTTCTGGCATTTGAAAAATCACTCTGTAAAGCAATTGATATGGATACCTATCAAATACCAAGAATGCAATAAAATAAAATCGGATTCAAATAATTGTCTTGACAATGATCAAACCAAATTATAATGAAATGGACTTTTTAGTTTAGTTTCTCATTTCAAACTAATACACATCCATTCATGTTTTACACATGCAAATTGTCATGAGTTTCATAATCAGTGCTTGGACGTAGTCTTACAATATTACAATAACTTTAATCTTACAGTTTTAGAACAGAGAAAGAGGCTAATTCAGCTTAGCTGACAAACTTTGGCTTTTGATTTTTGAATGACTCTCAATAATTCAAACTATTTTCATAATTTAGTATTTTTTAGTGCTAGTCTGACACTATTAACCCCAATATTCTGAACTGATTAATTCAAAGAAACAATTTAAAGCTCACTGTCAAACCACACAATCTTTTCAACAATATAAGTTTAATGATAGACTTGATATATAATCTAATCTTCTATGTAGATTGTTTAGAAACTGATGACAAGTTTCATGGGTAACACATGAATGGATGTTTAGTAACTTAAAATGAGAAAGTAAACTAAATAATACATTTTATTATAATGTGGTTTGATCTTTGTCAAAACAAATATTTAAATCCGATTTTATTTTATTGATTTCTTGGCATTTGATACAGATGTACATGTTTTTATCAAAAATAAAATAAGCAAGTTATTGTATTGTTGATTATAACGGTTGTCTTAATCAGTAATTCAATTTGGACAATTTGATTCAGTGCTGTCATCCCAGTGGTGTGCCATGCAAGCATCAAAAATCAAGATTGTGGATAACAACAAGCATAATGTTATTTGAAAAAATTGTTAATTTTTGTTATTACGAGCAACATATTGCAACTCTTAGAAAATCTAAAATTAAATAATAGGATATCCAAAATTGGATGTCATTTTTTGTCAAATGCTACAAAATGCTTTGGCGAATCTCCTTATCGCGAGGGGCTTCGCACCTTCGGCGCTCACGCTCAGGCTTCTTCGGTGCCTTCGTTCGTCAGTAGCCCCCCTACTAATTTTCATAGCCCCCCACTCACTAAATCCTGCCTATGGGCCTGCTTCACGGATGTCCCTCCCTGCAGTCCAGCCTTTTCCCGATCTAATTGATGCGCCCACGTTCACGATATATCGGTCTGAAAAGTTGTCCAGCATCAACTGTGTCCGTATCTTGCTAATCTTGTACTCTTCTACTAGGGACTTGAATGGAAGCGCTAACTTAGCTGTCTTACTATATAGAGCTAAAGTTGTTAGCGCTGGTGGAAGTCCTAGCCATGTCCGAATACAGCAGTTAATTTTTTTTTCCATTCGCTCTACATGAGATAAACAAATCTCATAGATGGTCAATGGCCACAGTAACCTCTGTATAAAAAACAAACTGTACCAACCATACTTCAAACTTTCCCTGCAGCTCAGTTGAATAGATTTTCGTAAAAAATTTTGGAAAAGTACTCCGTCATCGGCTAAGTTATTGAGGTGAACAAGAGCTTTAACAAGTTCATCTCACACAAGTTTTACCTGGTCGCGCAACAATAGAAAAGTCAAATTAATTTAGATTTGAAGGAGTGACTTTACACTGTTGTGCGCGCGATTATGAAAATCACAACTGTTAGTAGACTATCTGCTTGGAGTTGAAGCGATTTAATTTTTTAGAACAGAAAAATATGTTCAGACGTCAATAACATTTTATTACTTTGAACTTTTTAAATTTAAAATACAGCTTTTGTAATGGTAGTCATTATTACACATGTAGTAATAAATTCACCTATTTGTAGTTATAACCGGAGCGATATTGTAGGTAATATTATACGCATATGCAGTTAAACTTATATACATTCAATGACATTCATGTTTAAATGTATAGGCGAAAGGATATTGTCCGGGGGGTTTTGTCAGGGGAATATTATTTTTTGTCAAAAGGGCAGTGTTGGGTAGGATTTGAAATCAAATGATTTCAAATCACGATTTCAAATCAAAATATTGATTTTTGATTTTTGATTTGAAATCATTTTGTAAAATTTAATTATGATTTTGATTTGAAATCATTTTTTGACGATTTTCGATTTTATTTTAATATTCGAAAATCAAAATCATAAAATATTTTTTCTATGCTGCTTCGAGCGGTAACTTATACGAATAGTTTGTAACAACATGGTCGATTTGAACAGCGTAACGACGTGTAATTTGCCTTCGTTACTTGATGGTAAATTATTTAAAATAACTAGCGAGAAAGGTGACAAAGTGTGTTAATTGCGCTAAGTCGATTTCAAATACGTTGCTATCTTAATATGGTAGAAAATTATGGTTTTACCATTATAAACTGTATAAGATTTTTACTATGCTAGGTAACCATGATAATTTTAGATATTTTGTTATTTGGATATTTGATAATAAACCATAGTTAATAAATGTATTTCGGTACTCTTTCAGGAAGCAAGATTATTCTGTATAACTTGAAAATAAAGTTGCTTAATTGTTGATTTTAATATTTAAAGGATGAGCGTCACATCTGTGTCAGCTACTGCTGATGGACTTGAAAGTCAAAGCATGGAACTAGATAATGGCTACGGCTACCGGCTACTATGATTGCCAGTGTTCTTCACAGACCATTGGTACCTCTAACAATATCAACAACATTAAGATAAAAATTATAAACTATTTATCGGATGTAGACAGCTCTTTTGCCATTTTTAGTTCGAATGAATTGATTAAAAAGTGTTCATTCGATATAATACAACACTGCCTTCGTCAGCTCCTGTCGAAAGGTTGTTCAGTTCCGCTGATTTAATTGAAACACCCAGAAATAGATTGACTGATTCAATGTTTGAGAAATTGTTGCTTTTGAAGATGAATAAACTTTAGTCACATTTCATTGTTTAAGTGATTTTAGATCAAATTGTGTTAAAAACATAATTTAATAGACAAAATTATGTTAAATTAAACCATACCGTGTAATAATAACTTATTAAAAAAATGATTTCGATTTGATGATTTGAAATCATTTTTAAAAGTGATTTTGATTTGAAATCATTTCATAATTAATGATTTTGATTTTGATTTGAAATCATATTTTTCCTGATGATTTTGATTTTGATTTCAAATCATTTCAAAAATGATTTTACCCAACACTGCAAAAGGGGAAGATTTTCCGGAAGGATATGGGCCGGGGATTATTGTCCGGGGGATATTGTTCTGATACCGGTGATGACATTAATTTGTAGGAGTTTGTAAAGTCAATGAAAATTGTTTTATTTAGTCCCTAGGTGGACACCTCGAGCAGCAACATGCATTTCAACAGTAGCAAAGTTGTCTGCTTAACACTAAGCATTTACAAAAACCATCCGGAATTGAATCAGCACAGAAATATTATAAACTTTGTTTAAGATATATTTAAAAATCAACTGAAATATTGTACTGATTAGGGTTTTCCTAATTTAAATTTATGCTTACAATTGTTATAAAATTTAATACGTTTTTTTATTTTATTTTCGTCTTTCAAATTTATTTATCATTCCTTTGAAAAAAAAAATGGATTTTTATCGAAACAAGATTTTTTGCGCGTTGTTTATTCTGGAACCTTCTCTCAATTACATCTCGTAGAAAATGATTGAATATTTTCTTTTCACTTAACAAGTCTTTTCAATCATTATCTAAACTTCTTGAAGAGACACATCTATGGTACGCTAAACCGAGAATTGAGAATTGTGAAAATGCTGAATGAGTGAATGAATGAGTGAATGAATGAACGAACGAACGAACGAACGAATGAACGAACGAACGAACGAACGAATGGACGAGCGAATGGACGAGCGAATGATTAAAACAGTTAATCGAGAACCGTGCTTCAAGTTTCAGTTTGCAAAGAAAATCACGTTTGCTGCTGTTGTCCTGTAACGTCAAGTTCTGCAGAAAGATCGCTGAGTGTATTTGAGCTTCTTAAGACATGCATGGTGTGTATGTATATGTACTCAGTGTTTCATAGCAGCAATAAACGTCAATGAAATCTTTTGTTTACAAAGCAAAATATAAAAGATGTAAAAAATGGGAAAAGGTAGAATACATTCGAAACATGAAACAAATATTTTCAAAGAGCTCTTGTATACTTTCGTTTGTTAAAGACAGAAGGTAGAGCGAAATGAAGAAAATGAATAGGGATTAATGAGGAACACTGGCCAACCATAGTCTCGTACAAAGTACGACTTTTTATGATTAAAATGATTGATACCTGATTGATTTTTAATTATCAACTACATTCACAATGCCTCGGATAGTTCGGTCGCTATTGATTACAATTTAACGCTAGCAATAACAATTTTTAGCACAGAGAAAGTTATAACGCCATCTTTAATTCCACGCATACGTCATATTATTCAAACATAAGCATAACAAATGTTTAAAAATGACATTTCTGCTCTATCTCACATATGTCGTCAACTTATCTTGCTTAATAATGAACAACTACGTCATCTGCAAAAAATAAGAACTAAATAAATGACATCACTTAATATTGCCAGCGATATTAATTAAATGAATTAAATTCATCAGCCAGACAGCAGGGCCGTAGCTAACATGCCGATCCTGGGGGAGGTGTAACCGACAAATATTTTAGTCATTTCCTAAAAATAAATTAATGGTTTTATATATTCTTTATTTTAAAAAAGCATCTAATTTTGGTAGTATCGGATCCAGAAATTTCGTAAAGGAGAGGGTCTGAAAATTCGTATTTTTTTAAAATTATGATTGATGTCGTTATGCAGCACGTTTTAAGTCATTTATAATTTCCTTTATTCAGTAAAGCCAAATAAAAAGATTTGAAGTTAAACTTTTACAAACTTTTATTTAGGTTACAATCTCTTTGTGTGTGTGTGTGTGTGTGTGTGTGTGTAGCTTTCTCTGTACGCAAATCTTGCAAGTAAAATTTAACCAGCTTTTTGACTAGCTAACTTTCAGCAAAGGTTTATATTGGATGACAATTCATGATTCGATTAAAAAAAACATCTTTCGTATTTCTAAATCGAGTGTATTTGAAATTAAAGTTTGTGTTAAAAAACTAGTTTTTTCTTTTACTTGCTAATAATTGTTCTCTCTTTTTATCTCACTTTTTTATATTTTTTTCTCTGTAGCAATGTCAACACAAGCTACTTTTTTTTAGGTCATCAGACACTTCAAAGCTGAGGATAACTTTTTATCTCACTTTTTTATATTTTTTTCTCACTTTTTTATATTTTTTTCTCTGTAGCAATGTCAACACAAGCTACTTTTTTTAGGTCATCAGACACTTCAAACTGAGGATAATCGTTTCAATCAGACGGAAATAAAGTTATCACTTATTACAAACGGCGAAATGTTAATTTTTTTCGAATAGAATGACTTTTCATGTTCATTGGTTGACGTTTTTGTGGAAGTGAGTCCAAGAGACTCTTCCACGTGTTAACCTCCAAACTGGAAAAACTCGGCTACTTCTATGATTTTGGAGAGCGAGATTTTTTCATGGCTACAGGGATAACAAGAGCAGTTGCACTTACTTTGGGAACTTGTCTGCCTTAAAACCGCACCTTTAACCAGTTCGTGAAATGGTCAGATAATAAATTGAAAATGTTTTTTTCTGTACTACTCTTCTGGACCATGGAAAAAAAAGGTGTCCTGGGTTGACATTGCTACAGTAAGAAAGTGAGAAAGAAAGAAAAAGTGAAAAAGATGGAGAAAAAACGAAAATAAAAAGTTCAATTTAAATTCCTTATGTTTGGTTTTACTGAATAAAAAAATGCAAGATGACTTACAACGGACTGCAAAACGACAGAAATAAAAATTAAAAAAAAAACTAAAAAAAATATTTTCGGGCCCCTCATTACGAAATTCCCGGATCCGCCGTTGTTTACCGTGCATCACTTAGCTTCTGGTTTTCTCGCTAGGCCCGCTATCCTTCCGAAACCTAGCTCTATCAGAACTTCCCAATGTGCTCGTGTGCTGGTTTGCACTTTCGTTTCACAATGTAGCCATGGACTTCTTAATATATATCAGGATGTCCATTGTGCTGCATGGTCAGCACTTTCCCACGTGTGTGTACTGGTGTGCGCTCTCATCATACAGCGTAGCCGACCGACATTATTTCTTTATTGACATTATACTTCTACCGACAATATATTTTTAACGGACATTATAAGTTGTACCGACAATATATTTTTAACTGACAATATAAGTTGTACCAACAATATATTTTATTACCGACAGCGTGTCGAATATGGAGGGGTGCTCCACCCCCCACACCACCCCGTGCCGACGGGCCTTCCAGACAGACAACTACTTGAATCAGTTGTAATCTTAGATATTGAAGACCATTATGGGTTGGACGTGCACAAACATGATTTATGAATTTTTACTGCTAAGAGTGATATGTAGAATAGAGGTTTCTGAGGAAATTTATTGTTTTGAAGTAAGCATATTTATCATGTCGACATCGTGTCAATTGCTTTTTGGGTATAAAGTTATTGAAATGTACCAGTGGCGTAGCTAGGGTTTGGCGACGGAGCAAGGTCTGAAAAATTCGCTCCTACAACATCCCTCCTACAACATTCCTTCTGTCAATTTTTTCTCCAAAAAAACCTGATCACCGGAGCAAAAGTGTATAAGGTTTTAAATAAGAAAGTACGACATCAGAGATGTGCACACTCGGATGAAAGAAAACTGCCCAGGCCAGGCTACCGACTTAAAGCCTATATTCACCGCGTTCGTGTGCAATTGGAGAGGGGTGATCCGGGTGATGGCAGAAAAGTCATACAAGTTCTGGAATAACATCGGCGTTGGAAAAAGATTGTTGACATTAAATAATTATGTTGAAGTTTCAAGGACATTGTAATTTTGCCCTAATCGCGAATGTATGATTTTATAAATCTGAGAAAATAAATGTTTTAAACAGTAGTAGTAGTAGTAGTAGTAGTAGTATTAGTATTAGTAGTAGTAGTAGTAGTAGTAGTAGTAGTAGTAGTAGCAGTAGCAGTAGCAGTAGCAGTAGCAGTAGCAGTTGCAGTAGCAGTAGCAGTAGCAGTAGCAGTAGCAGTAGCAGTAGCAGTAGCAGTAGCAGTAGCAGTAGCAGTAGCAGTAGCAGCACTAGCAGCAGCAGCAGCAGCAGCAGCAGTAGCAGTAGCAGTAGCAGTGAGTAGCAGCAGTAGTAGCATATAAATTTATTTATTTATTTTTATTTAATATATTATACTTATTTTATATATTAAATAACCTAATTTTTATTAATTTGTTTATTTTTTATTTAATATATATATATATATATATATATATATATATATATATATATATATATATATATATATATATATATATAATTTATTTTCATTTAATATATCATACTAATTTTATATATTAAATAACCTATATTTTATTTATTTAAATTGATAAAGCTGTATTTATTTATTAATTCCATTTAATTGCTAATCCGATTTTCAGCTCCGGAAAATTGAAGTTGTGCAAATAACATCCAAACAAAATGGAAGGCTTTGAGCGACGGGCGCGACGGGATTTTAATTTTTTCGGGAATCTTTTACAACTGTAAAAGATCTTTATAAAAAAACGTTTTTTCTTCTTGTTGATTTTGACAGTTAATTTTTGTTATTTAAAAATAATGTTGTTTAAAAATCAAATTAATAAAACAAATTAATAAGTCAAATGCGAATAGCAACGACAACGCACATCTCGTATGCCGGTGTAGGCCGGATTTAAATTTAATAAAATATTTAAAAAAAACTTTTAAAAATACCACGTTTTTGTGAACTAAAAAATAGAAAATAATTTTTCTCTGGGCTGTGTGACAAATGACTTGGAGGCATGAGTTAATTGTGGACATTCGTATAACAAACAAGCCATACATTTTCAACACTTAAAACGTGGGGCGCTTTTTACTCAAACTAACCATCTGCTATTTTTTAAACAAGATAGAATGCTTTTTTGAATAAAAATGGCGCCCCACGTTTTAAGTGTTGAAAATTGTCACGACTATCACTCTGGTAATAGTCGTGACCGTTGAAGAATGTTTGAACTTTAATTAAAAAAAAAGATAGCAGTTGAACGTCCAAACACGAAATAATATCGAATTGCTACAAAACAAAGTTTCACACGTCCGAGCTCTACTAAAAAAACGCAATTCTTTTAAATTTTTCAAATGACAGGCTATATCTACAAATTTGAACTAACAGGCTACCGCGCAAAACATTCAAAATTGATTGGTTCCCGGCATCACGCGATACAAGCTTAACCTAATTAAACATTCAAATTTGTGCGGCGTAACTATAACAACTGCACGCACTTATACAAAAATAAGCACACGCACACGTAGCTATAATAGAACGAGTATTTGCATGTCCGCTATGTTTAAGACACGGACGTGACACCCCTGTTATATCATTTCCGTTTTTTAAACGGACTTGTAGACAATAGCAGAAAAAAGGGTACAGATATAAAGTCCTTATTTACTATTACTTTCAATAAATTATAAAACCATTCTAAAAGAACCCAAATACGGTTGTCAATATTACAACAATCTTTTTCATAGGTGGAAATTTTGGAAAATTCCACCTAGGAAATAAAATAAATATTTTCGTAAAAACATTAATGTTCTTCAAAAAAAAAGCTGAACGAAGCCGCTCGAGCTGCACTTGGTCTGCGTTTAATAGATAAGACCTCCGTAGAGGATCTTATGAAGAAATGTAATCTAAAAACCATACTGCAACACAGCATAATAGCCAATGCTATTTTAGCATTTAAAGCGCATAAAGATCAACAGTACCGGGAAGATATACAGCCTAAAAGCAGATGCACCAGATCAAAGACAAGAGATGATGTCACTGTATCGGATGTCACTGGGAGTTATCTTAGAGAAACAGGAAAAATATGGAATGTTCTACCACCGGAAATAAGATCTGAAACGAATTTTATCAAGACCAAAGAAATGATTAAAAATAAAGTCAATCAGTTGGAAACAGTTTTCAGTTTTAGTAAACATTTCAATGGACTGAATTTCTAATGTTTATTTTGTTTAAAATGTATTTTTTTTAATATCAAGAAGTGCATGAGCACTTAAATAAACGATTTCGAAACCAAATAATCACAGCTGAGAGTAATAAAAAAATCGCTGCCAGAATAACATTTTAGCACAAATCGATTGTAAAAAACCCAAACTTTCATCTACGTTGTCTAGTTTTCGAGTTTATTTTCCTCGCCAGCCAGCCAGCCAAATTGTTTTATTAGGCTCACACATATAGAATAGGTATATCGGCCCGCCTGTCGTATAGGAAGGCTTTTAGCTAGGCAGCCTAGTAGACCGGAGAACCATAACAAAGAACTGAGAGTTAAAACCGTATAGTAACTTAATGAAATATTTTTTAATAGAAAAAATAAATTTTTTATTTACAAAATAAATTTTTAACTTTATACAAATTAAAAATTTTTTTTATAAAACTTCAGTTGACATTGAATTTTATTTGTGTAGTCTCTAGTTCGAGGGTCTATTTATGTCTATATAACGCATATATATATATATATATATATATATATATATATATATATATATATATATATATATCTCTTCAAGTATCTACAGAAAACTGAAAAAAGTCAGAACAAAGCTTAAGATCTTTAAAATCTACAAAGAAAAAAAAGTATAAAATATTTACATTAAATTTAAATGTACATCTATATATGAAAAAATACTCTAAATCGTTTTCGGAGGCCATCTTGGCATCTCACTCAAAACATCCTCATCTCCGATATACCTATTCTATATATATATATGATTAGCTCCAAAAATGAGCTAAAAATGAGGCTAGCCATGTGGCTCTAAGATGATAAAACATATTTTACATTTAATTATTCACAAATAACTTTGATATACATTCAACAACAACAACAACAACAAAGTCATAGCTTAGAAAAACAATGTGATAGGTGCATAGGCATTTTATGTCTAAGACGATAGAATCGCCTTAATAAACAAGAATTGAGACATTATTTGTACAATGACAGGGACTCCGAGGCCTGCATTGAAGCAGGAATTGTTGAATGTGTAAACGTAGACCTAAACATTTAATCAATAAAGTTTTTAGCGTTCTATAAGCCAGTTATTCTGGAATGAAAGATTAGCTTATCGCAAATATAAAGCACGCTCATCGGATGACTTTATAAAGAAAGCTTTACCGGATTTCTTATAATAGGTAATAAAGAGTTTGAATATTTCGAAACGTTTTAAAACGTTTTAATTCAAACATAAGAAGTATTCCATTCAATTATGAATCAGATGAGAAATTAAATTTGCGTCTACGAAGATTGTTCTGCCGACACCACTTCAAAGGCTTGTTCACTGAATGCCTATCAAAGGTCACACAGTTGACCTTTCGAGTCTGATGGTTTTGTTATTACAAGTTCATTTCAGAAGAACGAAAAGAAAACAATAAAAAAACTTAATATTACTTTAAATTTTTAAATCGAGGTTTTTCCAAATGATGCACTCCAGTTATAACCCAGATAGATACCTACTTTTCATAATTAAGCTTTTCTAAAAACATAAAAAACCTCGGTTGTAAGCATTACAATCAACATTCTGCAAGTGTTTTGCGCTCGTTTAAATGGCGTCCACTTCTTATTTTGTGAAGAAAACAATTTATAGTCGTTTGATTGCAAGCTCACCTGAGTAGCCAGGTGAGAAAACAATTAAAACGTTTAACAGCCAGCCCATTTATCATACTATCTGACCATCTGCTCTCCTACCTGTAATATCCTTGATACCTGTAATTACTGTGGAGGATTATTCAATGTATAGTAATTAAGAGTTCAACGCTACGAAAATACACAGTGCAAACAGAAATAAATGTTTTATTTATTAAACTTAATATAAGAGGTGGAAATATAAATATAGATTGATTCCTGTGTAATTAATAGTTACTGTTTAATTATTTCAATACATTATGTATTTGGTAGGTTGTACATTTGATATCGTCCTATTAAAAGTAATATATTCAAAATATTATTGTGTATTTATAAATGTTTCTTTATTATTTCAAGGCAAGGAAACATATGCTATAGCCGTGTTGTGAGTGGTGACGCAAGAACATGCGTGCAAGAAGAACAAAACTGATATCGTTTAGAATACGAAAATTATTGCGATCAATTTAGTACCAAATAATACAGTCTGGTTCTAAGGTACTAGTTATTTATGTAAGAATATAATCAATTTATTTGTAAAATAGAATTGTATTACCAAAATGATATTTTTTAGAAATAATATTTAGTTGATAAATGTCCCAATTGTAGATGAAAATTAAACATTTCAATGTTCAATTTTTTAAATTGCATTTATTTTCATTCTTTGCATAAATAAACTGCACAGTATAAAAAATTAAAAAATATTTTGGTAACACACAAATTGAATTTTGTAGAAAAGATTGAAGATTAATTAAGTTAGCTATTCCTAAAAGAAAACGGCTGGTAATCCAGGGCGATGAAAAACGTTTTCTCAAACTTGTGAGACCTGGTCTTTTAACCCCGGTACCCCCTATCCATCCGGCGGTACCCCCTATCCATCTTTCACCTCAAGGTCGATTTAATGACGCAAATAACAACACATGAGACATATCAGGGTACAAACAAAATACATACAATCCGGTCATGTTGAGATTGAAAAAAAAATTTAAATGTCATTATTAATAATGCAATAAAAAATTATTAAATCGTATTGTTTTAAGAGTTTTTTTGGAAACTCGGTTCTAAAAAGGAAACTTAATAAAACACTTTGGCTGGCTGGCTGGTGAGGAAAATAAACTCAAAAACTAGATAACGTAGAAGGTTCGCGTTTCTGTGTTAGATTTGTACCAAAAAGTTATTCCGGAAGCGATTAGTTTAATTGCTACCATATTGGATTATTGTTTTCGTAGGTGGAATTTGTTTGATTGGATTCAGTGTTGGAAGAAATTTCCATCTACGAAAACAATAACCGCCTCTGAGCAACTGTTTTACGTCAATAGCAGAGACGGATCCCTGGGGATGCACCCTCACCCCAGAGTGGGGTAGAATTCCCGTTTTTTTGTAAAATGGCCGTAGTTGAGAGAAAAATTGTTGAAAGATAACTACGACCACCCTGGTCATCAGCTTTTCGTGGAGGACAAAAAGTGTGGACAATTTCTGAAGTGACGTACCTTCAGTATCAGTCCGCGAATTTCTCGATCAGCCACTGGCCAATAGTAATGAATTTAGTTTTCAATATGAAAACATAAGCAAAAAATTTACGGCTTCTTTGAATTACGAAATTTAAGTTGTAAAATCGTAAAAATAACCAAACTTTTCTTAAATCGTAAGTATTCTAAAGTTATAAAATAATGAAAAGTTTGAAAAGCAACATTACAAAAATGCGCTGAAGTCCCTTCGATATAACACGAAGACTTTTGTCATTTTTAATTAAATACCTTATATTAATTTCATCGCTGGCTTTGCTCGCTTGCTTGCTTGCTTGCTTGAATATTTGCAAACCTTCAAAGTAAAACTTAACTTACTTCCAGTTATCTAATTGAGCTGAAATTTGAAATATAGGCTCACTCTTCGTGACCATGCATTCTAATAAAGTTTGAAAATTTTCTAAAAAAAAAATACTTTTAATTAGAAATAATAATTATCTATGTTTTAAAACAAAAATAAAGCAAACACAATTATATAGATGTTTGCATTTATAAATTCAAAAAATTTGTTTTTAAAGAAAAATTCCAATAAATGAAAAGCCGGCAAATCTTGAAATATAAGGAATTTGCGGAAAAAAAACTCATTTTTTACTGCTAACTTGTTTATTTATTAAATTAGTTGAACATTAAACTTTTGTTCTCGCAAAACTTTGAAAAGTTTATTTTTCGCGGCCGACTGACCCGCACTGTTGACTTATTCCCATGCATGAAATTTGTACAGAAGAAGCCTGCATGGCAGAGTTGCATGGGCTGCTCTTCGATCGATATGCCACGGCGTCATTTTTGTGCTGCGTGTGTGCGTGAATGAGTGAGCGTGTGTGTTTATGTACGTGTGTCACCATGCGTGCGTGATGGTCAGATCAGATGTTCTTAAATATGTTTAAAGGTATGTATATATTTCAATAAATATTTCTACTTTTTGGTTTTTTACACTCCTTTCACGAGGAAATTATTATTAACGATAAAATTAACAATAACTAAAATTGGTCGTACTTAGTAATAGTACCTAATACCTAATAACTATCAACGATGATGACGACGACGACGACGACGATGACGACGACGACGACGACGATGACGAAGATGATGATGTCTGCGACAACGGCTTCCGCCGCCACAAGGAGTTAATTTATTGTTATTATGTATTAGTATTATTATTATTATTATTATATCGTTGTTATCATCATTATTATATTATTTTGATAAATATGTATTCTGGTTGAGCCGTATGCATACACTCATTCATCTGCACTAAGTTTTAAATGAACAAGTTATCAAACGAATAAACGAAAGGAGATTAAGAACACTGCCCACCCCCCACTCCCCACTCCCACTGCCTACAAGTTACAAGCGAGCAAAATTAATTAAATATTAGCGAACATTCTTTTTCTTTCTGATAGCTTTCAACAGTCACCTTCGTCTCAAAACCTTTCAAATTGTTAATAAATATCATAAGTATTACGATGTATATACTGAAAGTTTGTATTGAGCTCCCATCTCGGCTTGGGAGAGAGAGAGGGAGAGAGAGGGGGAGAGAGAGAGAAAGAGAGAGAGAGAGAGAGAGAGAGAGAGAGAGAGAGAGAGAGAGAGAGAGAGAGAGAGAGAGAGAGAGAGAGATGAGAAAAACAAACTCATTTCAATGAATTGAACCTGAACTAATTGTATTATTATTATTATTTGAATATTTATTTACCTTTTACGCGATGAAGGGAAACTAAGGTGAGGTGCGCTGGGCGGCCTGGAAAAAAACACAAAAAGGGGAGTCAAGAAAAAAAATAAAAGATACAAATGCAACTAGAAAGTATTTTTTATTTATCAAAATCACTGTAAGATATCGATGACTTTTAAAAGTGCATTCAAATTTGAAAGATGAAACCTAATACTTAATTCTGTGACACAACTTAAAGAAAGTTATGAATATTTAAGTCGACGCATTGCTATGAATGAATTCACAACTTGTTTTACATTATCCCGCAGACCACGCGTTTGAAGAGCTGGTGCGTGATTGCCGGGTATGTTAATGAGCTGTAGCCAGCCTGAATGATTGCGTCTGTTGAATGAGTTATACAGTAACGGTGCTCACTTCAGAAGAAGAGAGAGAGAGAAAAAGAAAAGAGAGAAAGGAGTGAGAGGCAGAGAGAGGTTAGGTGTAAGAGTGAGAGAGAGAGAGAAAGAAGTAATAAAGAAAGAAAAGAGAGATATTAAAAAGGAAGAAACGGAGAGAAAGTGAGTCGAAAGAGAGTTTCTATAGAGAGATGATGTAAAAGAAAGAGGGAGAGGGTGTATATTCAGAATGCAAGGTTTCTATGTCTGTGTGCGTCACTGAAGCGCTGTTGAGATTCGATATTTTGTCATTATTTAAAGGCAATATAACTTGTAGTTATTTAATAAAGAGCATAATAAAATGTATAATATTATTTACTGTTAGCGTTAACGGGATGTGTGAATCGAAAGAAGATCATGGACAAAGAGCACATTCGTCTTACCACTGACGTCAACCATTCGTTTCCGATGGTCGACCAAAGCAACCAATCAAACTTCAAAAACCATCCGTTGGTTATTCCTACGTTCAATTTCAAAAGGATTCAAGATCAGCAGATGTTCTCGAAATGGAGGGTCAATCAAATGCCACCCCTCATCAAACAGGAGCCGAGGAATGCTGTTCCATTCGGCCAGCAGGTGCCCAAGTATGGTCAACATACGGCTGCCAACGAAATGACAGCAGAACAGCCTCTTGATCTGACGTGTGCCAGGAAAAGAAAACTGACGTACGATCAACCTTTTGACCCCGATGCTCCTTTAGATCTCACCGTTAAAAAACCTCGAATTCCGGTTTTTCGCGAGGAGTCGCAAAATAGTTTTAATCTTGGACAGTCCTCTTTTGACGGATTACCGAATCCACCTTCCTCACAACAATATGTACAAAGTCAATCATTTTTTCCTGCAAATTCGTGTTTCTCAGCTGATCCGGCACTACCTCAAACTGGGAACTTCGACAACCCGATCTTGGTAGAAGACAATCCAACAAACGAAATGTGGTCGTCGTCAAAATTCCCAGTTAGTAAAATTATTCAATTTGCGCAATTTCACAATTCTGCCATATCTCAACTGGCACCTCAACATCACCGACAACCAAACGGAACTTCAATTGCAAATTATTCTCCATTTCTGTCGTCGACTTCGAGCGTGGACCACAGCGGAGGTCAGCAATCTCGTTTGAACGTCGGAGAAATCGCAAATCAATCCTCCAATAAACTTTTCGCTTACATTCCCCAGCCAGAAAAACAAAAAACAGAAGCAGGTAACTCGTTAGATGCCGCCATGATGCTTCAAACTGGCAGCAACTTGGTCGTCTCGGAGCGTTTCTGTACGAGTCAGTCTTTGGATTTGCCGAGCAATAAGTATGTTCACAATACTTTTAACACTCATAAACGTATGGACCACAAGCTTTATAAGCTGCATGAGATGGGTTCGAATATTCGCAAATTAATCAAAAAAGACGAAACGGCCAACTCAGAAACAAGCGAATGTGAAAACAACACAAGTACATTAATTTTTCCACATCTTAACAACCTGCCGACTTCCTCAATGAGCATAAAAAATTCTCAAAAAATTCCACTTGTGAGTTTTTCCACTTCAGGAAGCGGGCATTACCAAGAGTCAAAATTGATCGCTCCATTTGTTAATAGAAGTCAGCAGGAATTAATCGTCCCTGTGCACACTTCAACAATTTCCAGGACAGCCGGCAAAGTCCTGGGCACCAGAAGTCCGAAGAAGATTCCAGTTGCTAACGTACAACCAATCATGAAGGGTAGGTTTGTAACCCACTCCATTGAAAACGAACCAATCATTATCCTCGACCCCTCCCCACCACCACCACTTCCCCCTCTTTATACTCTTCAAATCCAAACATCTTCTAATGACCTTCTTGCTCTTCCTCTTCCTTCTTCTTCATTTTCTTCTAACAACACTCCAATTTTAGATGAAATTCTTTTTGTTAGCGAAAACTTGCCGAACAGCGAAAACGTGAACAATTTGTCCTCCGTAGTTGTTGGAGTACAGGAAGCAGACTCGTTTGGTAACGAAATAACCACCGGCCCATCTTCGGTTATTAGTCTCGTGGATTGTGCCGAATTATTCAATCCTCCGCTAATTGAGGCTTCGAATTGTCCGCCCACTTCTGCCGATGCTGAAAATGAGAAGTCCATTATTACAGGAAGTAGTTCAAACGAGTTGTTGTCGTCTGCTACGCCACCACGTGATGCAGTAACTCCGAGTAAAACTGCAACTCCCAAGGACAGCGTGATAAAATCCAGAAAGTCGGATGGTCATCAGTCGAAGAAGAAGTCATCATCTGCCATTGAATACATCGACGAAGACGTCTGCACATCGTCACAAAATGATGATCAATCTCCGAACGACGCGGCTGCTGAGTCACAGCGAAACAAAAATAAACGCGTCTACGTTCACAAAACTGCGAAAAAAGAAAAGCAGCCGTCATCAGATGTGGCTTCGAAAGATACGAGTCAAGAGAAGACAGCCTCAACCTCACAACCACCCTCATCATCATCATCATCATCATCTCCGCCATCATCATCATCATCACCGCCCTCCTCGTCTCTCTCTTCATCATCATCTGAGGAATCCAATAAATTGTTGAAGTCCGGAAAAAGCAAGCGCAAGTATCAAAGACGCAAACCATTGAACGACCAGGTTTGAATCATATTATTTATTTTATAAGAAATAACGTTGAACCACAGAAACGAGATTCTGTTGTTATTATTTCAAGTTTAGTGCACACAAACAGCCGCATAAACACACACACAAGCGCATACATAAACACTAAACACACGTACACATTTACGTTTCTGAATGAATTATAATATAACGGGTATAATGCACGAAGTACAGCATTTGCATACTTCGTAGGTCGTTAGGGAAATAACATTTTATTCATCAATTATACATATCAGTAGCCAGGTTGGCCTATGGACTTTGTTTCAGAGGTTAGCTGAAGATTCTCCACCCCCTTCCCCCGCTCTCTCCTCAAAATTTCATTGTGGTTTTTATTTCATAAATACTTTATTGTAGGTTGAGTTGCGAAGAATTTAGCGCAAAGATTTAAATTAATTTTATATTTAAAAAAAATATATAAACGAAGAAATACAATTGAAGTTATAAATAAATTCTGCTGAAAGCAAAATTCAATTTTTTTTCAATCTGGTCACAAGTAGTACTTAATAGCGATTGTTTAGTTTCTCTTTCACTTAGCGGTTAAAAACCTTCCAGTTGTTGTGAGTGTGTCGAAATACGCAGCAGATATGCAATTAACTTCGAGCAAAGACGAATGAATGAATCTGCTGAAACATCAAGCACGAGTTGCCCATTTATTTCGCCATCGCGTTGAAGGAGTCGAGAAAGGTCTCGTGGGTTGTTGTGGGTAGTTGTGGGTAGTTGTGGGTTGTTGTGGGTAGTTGTGGGTAGTTGTGGGTTGTTGTGGGTAGTTGTGGGAAGTTGTGGGTTGTTGTGGGTTGTTATGGGTAATTGTGGGTAGTTGTGGGTTGTTGAGTGTCGGATTCGATGTTAAAGTAATTTTCAACGACACATTCACAGGAGGCTACCACTAAGAACAACAATAACAACAACACTGCAAACAACGACAACAACAAAAACGCGGTCGACGACAGAACAACGACACTGCTTACAAATGACGGAGGTTGGAAGGAAGTTTTTAATTATTTTAATATCTTTTTAATTGCTCACGTGACATCGTTGATGTTATATTTTTCATTGAGTGGCATAATCTTTTTCATTCATTCTAGATGTATTGTGGAGCCATACAATCTTTGTTGTAGATCTATATACTATGTTCATTGTAGATCTATGCTTTGTTCATTGTAGATCTATACCAAGCTCATTGTAGATCTATACCAAGTTCATTGTAGATCTACACTATTTTCAATGTAGATTTATACTATGTTTATTGTAGAGGCATGCAATCTTTATTGTAGATCTATACTATGTTCATTGTAGAGGCATACATTCTTTATTGTAGATGTAAACAATCTTCATTGTAAAAGTATGCATTCTTTATTGTAGATATACACAATCTTTTAATGTGAATGTTGAAAATCCCATCATAAATGCATAATTGTTCATTGTCTGGAATGAAAATTACACAAATCCAAATTTTTACTGTATACGTTTGAGCTTATTGTTGAATATTGTAAATATATCATCATATCTTGATTGTAGTAGAATATTGTAGATGTAGCTAATCTTCTTGTAGTACAATATTGTAGTAAAATAATGTAGATTTATTAAATATTCATTGAAGAAAAATAATGTATATGTATCAAATCTTTATTGTAGTACGTACTACAATAAAGATTTGATACATATACATTATTTTACTACAATGAAGTTCGTAATATTGCAGATGTATCAACTCTTCATTGTAGTAGAATGTCGTTTATGTATCAAATCTTCTTAATTAATGTATCAACTCTTCTTAATTAATGTATCAAATCTTCCTAATTAATGTATCAAATCTTCTTAATTAATGTATCAAATCTTCCTAATTAATGTATCAAATCTTCTTAATTAATGTATCAAATCTTCTTAATTAATGTATCCAATCTTCTTAATTAATGTATCAAATCTTCTTAATTATTGTATCAAATCTCATGTTTTCATACATACAATGTTTACTTTCATGGATTTGTGTTGTTTTAATTAAACTTTCGTAACATGAAATCAGATTCGGATTTTCTCTGAAGGCGCAATAAAAATTTCTTTAAATCATAACACGAAAAAAACATTTTGAGTAAAATGTGCTGGGTGAAAAAAATCAATGTTAATGTTCATATAATACTTTATTTATTATCAATATTATTATTCATATAATACTTTGTTTCTTATCAGTGTTAATATTCATATAATACTTTATTTATTATCAATATTATTATTCATATAATACTTTGTTTCTTATCAGTGTTAATATTCATGTAATACTTTTATTATTATCAATTTAATTTCAGTGCTGATATTTAAAACAGAAATGGCTATTTCAAAATGAGCGCGATTTTAAAAATGAGAAAAAGTAGTGATTCACAAATAAACAAAACAAATGTTATTGCTTCTTCCTAAATATTTGGTTCCTATTATATCATTGTTCAAAGTTTTTTTTAACTGAGTTGAATTGACAAAATTTGATGGTGGTAAATCACAGCTTTTAACCAAAGAGAATTGGCATAATATGTTGTGTACATTCTTCGGTACGTTAGCTAAGTTAAAGAAGTAAGAAATTTTTTTTTTAACTTTCAAGTCGGCTTTTCTTGTATACGTTTATTCAGTTTATTGTATGTTTTAAATCAAGGTAGATCCAGAGCGATTAAATGATGAGTTTTTGAAAATGGATTGACTGATTTGAAGTGATTTGACCTCTCCCCATCAAGGTCACAAATAATCGGCTTCCAAATAATAACCTGACTTAGAATTTAGAAATTGTTTTTCTTCTTTGTTCTATTTATATATATATGTTTTAATTGTATGATTTATTACTGAGATTATTTATCAATATCCCTCCAATCAGAATCCTCTGACCGTTTGTGGTGAATTCGGATTTAGCCGGATTAGACAAAATTGATAAACCTCTAATATAAATTTGTTAGTTTATTTCAACGTTTTTCTAAATATTATAAAACGAATAAATATCTATCAGCTTCTGGATCATTAAACAATTAAGTTTTTTCAAAGTCTTTTTAAAGATGTGAAGTGAAGATGTATTGTAGGTAGATGAACGAACAAGCATAGTAATTTTTTACATGCAAGATGATTTCTCCCGAGAAATCCTAATATGACATCCAACTAATATAACCTGAAACTTATAATAACCTTGTGAAACCAAAGAGATTTCCTTACCATCTACACCGGGACCACCTCTGAATAAATCCTTGCATCCGTTACTCTTGGGAATGGTTGCCATGTCATCCGGATTCGAACCACTGACCAGTGTGCCCAGCCCACCGACAGGCGAACATTACACCACCGACACACTCATGTGTATTCGTCAACATTCTTCTACGTGTAAATAATTCATTCATCTGTGTAGGACTTCTAGTTTCACAACGTTAAACGAGTAAGTCTGAGACTTGGGAGCAAGGTTTCTAACAAACTATAATCATCACCATTATCGCTACCATCATCATCATCACCACCCACCGACTAGTACCAACTACTTCCGACCTGTCACAAATGACCTCTACTACTATTGACTGTCACAAGTCGCTAGTGGCTGTACTTACTAGCAACTACTAGCGACGGCAAACCACAAAGACCACTTATTTACTCACAAGATGGAAGGCATTCAATAATATAATGGAAGAATTATTTCAGTAAATACCACGTGATCAACATGAAGTTTTTGTAGGCGGTCTGACAAATCCTCAGGCGATAAGAATAACGCGGCTGTTAAATAAATTTAGAAGTAATTATTAAATGCGTCGCTGCCGAAAACCGAAAACGACTACAAAACATTTCTTATTTCTACAGAAACTACCGCGCTACTGAAATTCCTCTTTCGTTTATTATTGCTGCATCTACAAAATAAATAACACAAATACAAATATATATATATATATATATATATATATTATCGTTTCCCGTACTTGTATATCTGCATAATTGTGTATTTTTATATACATTTTTCCATTTTTTATTTATGGAACAAAAACAAGAAAAAAATTTTAAAGTTGAAACGTTTGGAATACGGGAAGTGAAAGTTTATTGATTAAACGAGAGAAATGCAGACTAGATTGATATCAGAAGAAATTTCCAAACGGTCACTTATGCTTAAACACACACATCTCCTATTCTTAACATTCAGTGATTCTTAAAAAATACAACTTTTATGTTATATTTTCTATCACGATGTAACTTTCATTTGAACTTTAATGAGTTTTTTAGCATTTTCATCATATCTTTTATATCACACGCGTGGGATACTAAACGGTTACGATGCGCACATAATTTTCATATCAACGTAATTCCAGGTTCGTCACTTTTTTATTGGACGTCGAAAAATTGCTTTGTTAATATGAAGCAACAGTTTTGTTTTTGCATTCACATTTCTGGGAAACATAATAGCTGTAGCTGTATACTAAAATAATAAATAAAACTGCAACTATGCCTGTCTGTTACAATATCTCTAGCAGTTTATAACGTGGTTTTTTTCATTTGAAACGATATTCTTAAAATCTTAACCAGTTGTGGTTGACCTGTCTTTTAAATGCTTTACTTTATATTAACTTATCGTGTTTGCTTGCTTGCTTGAGCCATACGTTGGGACCTTTTGACACTTAAAAATAACATCTTCCCGTTAGAACTCAAGCTATCTAAAATTTGGTGGTTTATTGGTCGCCAAAGCTTTTACATTCTTTAAAATTTTCAGATCAATTGAGCCAAATTTGAATGAGATATAGAATAAACTTGAATACAATTTTAAAAATTAAGAAAAATACAAATTTTATATAGAGAAATGAAGCATCAGTTTTTGGTTTATTTAAAGAAAATGATATTTAATTTTGCAGTTTAAAAATTTATAATATAAAATTTGTTTTTTCTCATATTTATTCGACAGTTTCTTATTCTCACATATCAAGTAGAAGAAGACTGATCAATTTTTTCTATTTAATAGATTTATTATCATAAAAAAAATAATTTGCAAAAAAATAAGTAGCCTTCGAAATACAAAAATTTAAAGAATTTTTGTATTTCGAAGTATTTTAAGGTACACTTGTTATTGCAACTATTTTTTGTTTTAAATTTAATTTAAACATTGATTAACATTGATTAAACATTAATTTAAATCAACGTTAGTTCTTAGACTTCTAAACCACGAATCGCTTATAAAACTTTTTCTCAATTCAATTCAGCAAATATTTACATAAAAAATAAAAAGATTCTTCAGAAATTTGACTTTAGCGAAGATTCCGCTTAAATCACCAACTAGCAGGTTTTCGATTTATCCGAATCGTTTGTTTTTTCAATAACTGATGACTGATGAGTTAGGTTTAATATCAACCATGGGCGTAGCCAGGTCTTGGTTCTGGGGGGATGGGTTTCAAGAAAAAAAACGACAAAAGTGCTTTGAAACATTTAATATGTAATGTAATTGTTAGCATTAAACAGTTGCGTAGCGTAGGGGGCTGGGCGGTCCGTCCAGGGCGGTACCTTTTATGGGGCAGCAAACTATCGAGAAAATATTTGTTGTATCTATATATATATAAATGCATGTTTGTATGTATGTATATATATATATATGTTATTCATGCATTGCTACACCATTCATCCGATCGTAATGAAATTTTCACACAACCTTGAGAGTCAAGGGGAATCAAATATAGAGAAAAAAATTTGAAATCCGACACAAAATGAGCGGAGCGGAGCGGGTGAGCGAGCGGGAACTATATATATATATATATATATATATATATATATATATATATATATATATATATATATATATATATATATATATATATATGTATATATATATATATATATATATATATATATATATATATATATATATATATATATATATATTTGTTGCGAATAAACTGTGGAATCAATTTATCTTTGAGACACGCTCCAAGAAACACAACTCGCCATTTGGCAGAAACAACTTTTCGAGCCAAATTCTCGACCTTTCGGCACAAAACTCTCTGTTCGAGACTACAATTAGCCAAAAACTTTTCCATTAAACTTTTATTGTCAGACCGACGGACCGTTTCAGCTATGTCAGCCATCCTCAGGGTCAAAAGTAAAACGAAAAAAGTAAACAAACAGAAAGAACCGAAATTATCAAAGAATTAGCACACTAACAAAAGAAAAAACGAACAAACACTCTACCTATCAAATTCTTGTCTCTTCTAATATAACACAGCGAAAGCGCAAAAATTGATTTCCAATAGTATAAATTTTATATTCTTTTGATTTGATAGGTAGAGTGTTTGTTCGTTTTTTCTTACATTTGACTTACGCCCCGGGTTGCACAGACCCACGCTACGACACTGGTGTTAAAGAATTAACTTTCTGTTTTTTTCTTAAATTGATCCACTACGTCATTTGCCTTAATTTCTACTCCGTATTAAATACTCATGAAGGCCAAGCCTTTAAGTTTGCTTTCACTCGTTGAGCTGCGCAAGTAGTTTTTAAACTTTTTAAGTCTCCTAAGGCTTGAGAAAATTGATATAAAAAAATTGATAAACCTCTAATATAAATTTGTTAGTTTATTTCAACGTTTTTCTAAATATTATAAAACGAATAAATATCTATCAGCTTCTGGATCATTAAACAATGAAGTTTTTGAACTTTTTAAGTCTCCTAAGGCTTGAGAAAGTTCTTTCTGAGGTAGCAGTGGAAACAGGTATTGTAGCCAAAATTTGCAGCAATGCAAAAAGGTTTGGATATAGTTTTTGTACCACACTTATCTAGGCTTTCTAAAACAGATTTTGGAGTATTGGAAGCACTGAGATTCATTACTGTTTTCCATACTTTAAATTCAGCTTTGATTACATTTGTATTTCTTTCGGGTAGAACTGACAAGTACATGGAAATTTCTCCTTCAAAATCGAATAGGTCGCAAAATTTGAAGGTAACACGCTAGACAGTGCTGTTACTACTTTACGGTGCTTTTAAAACCCTTCTTTTAATTGCTGGATCGTGTGTTCCGGAAATGGAATAAATAAATTGATTTCATGGTAGGTGCATATGTCTGCTGCAGGAATGTTAAAGCGGATCAACTGTCTTTCCGACAATGAGTGGCATCTGCAGGTCTGCAGTTTACCACCATTTTCTTCAAGCAAGATCTTTGCATAGGATCGGCCTGTTAGCTGTTTCCCTTTTCGCCTGGTCGCTTGAAGTAACAATTTTTGATACAAAAAATGGAGATGTTGGAGGTCTTGAAATAACTCACTGACTCATCATAATATTCAGAGTCATTATAATATTTAGAATCATTCTAATATTTAGAATCATTATAATATTTAGAATCATTATAATATTTAAAATCATTATAATATTTAGAATCATTATAATATTTAGAATCATTATAATATTTAGAATCATTATAATATTTAGAATCATTATAATATTTAGAATCATTATAATATTTAGAATCATTATAATATTTAGAATCATTATAATATTTAGAATCATTATAATATTTAGAATCATTATAATATTTAGAATCATTATAATATTTAGAATCATTATAATATTTAGAATCATTATAATATTTAGAGAAACGTAAAGCGTTGGCTGAAACGGAAGTAGACGTTTTGCGTGAGTTTAAATAAGTTTAGCTGTATTGATTCACTGGATGAAAATGCAGAGTTTGGCTAGTGTGGTGATGAATCCCCAACATCTTCAATTATGGGACCACCCCGGAAATCCATAACCTATGCACTTGAAATGCTAATCAATTTACAAAATCATATTTTGTTAAAGTTGATTTGATTTTAAATAGCAATGATTATGATTAAAAGTTGCAGTCAGTCTTGCTTGTTTCATTCAGGAATTAACACAAATGCAACAATAATTTATCGAAACAACAAAAATTAGAAATTAGTAAGAATATCATCAAAAATGAAGAGAACTAACAATTTTTATTGTATTTTGTTTTTTTTTCAAATCAACCTTCTTTTGTCGAATGCGTTTGAAAATAAAACTCTTCAAATGTTGATAAGCAATTATTTTTGTGTACAACACTTAAAAGAATGAATCTTAATGCACATCATAACGTAAACAAGTAAATCAAACACTAAAATTTTATGACATGCTTTCATGCTCTTCCTCTGCCTACATGCATATTCGGTTCTTTTTAAAAATATATTTTAAACTTTAATTTAAAATAAAAAGAAATTCATTAAATAATGTGTTCTCATTCAGTTTACGTTTATTAGATCGCTGTAAATAATAATAGTTTAATGTTTCAATTTTTTAAATTAATTATTGTTTGGTTTTTTGTGGCCATCCTTACTGCAAGCTTTATAATTTGTAGCAAACTACTTACTACCAGTAATTGAGTAATTGAGTAATAGATGTCACAGTTTTTCATCCCTTGTGTTATTAATTTTGTGTTTGTATGCATGCATGGGCGATGCATGGTCTGGGTTTTGAGGAATGGGGGGGGGGGGTTAAACATGTAGTAAGAATATTAAATATGTTTGAAGTTGTTGGCATTAAATAATTAATTATTTGTTTGTATTTTCAAATTGATCCACTATGTTATTCGTCGTGATGACAAAATATCATGAGAACAATATGTCATGAGGACAAAATTTCGTGAGGACAAAATGTGGTTGACATTTCTTATATATTTCTTATATATATCTTATATTTATATTATATAAAGTATGATTAATATACATAATTTAAATCATGGAGACAAAATAACACATTAGCAGTCACAATTGTTGAGAAAAGGATTTGTAAAACTTGACAACTGAATATGAAACTATGAGTATATGAAACTATTTGTCTGAATTAGGCGGAAAAATTTGGTCATTGCCACAGAATGTATTCAGAAATATACATCGTTCTAAAAAAGAAAAATTATTCTTAAGTCACTTGCTTTGCTTCATTAAACTTTATGCGAACGCTTTGCGAGAAAGTCATTTCAAGCCCTTTCTGACCTTACAAGAACATTGAGGTTAAAGGTCTCATTAGTGGTACTTAGTGATTTTCCATGTTAAAAAATGGCTGCCATTTTCTTAATTGATGTTTATCTATTTATTGGGAGATTATTATTTATCGATATATTTGTGTATTTCTCCCTCTGGAAGCATTGGCCGTGTTTTATTGTTGTCATGTTATTATGTGGTTTCTTTTTAATATCCATCACTATATAATGAAATAAAAATTGCAGTTCTTTCTTCAACAAATATCCAACATCACGTTTTCATCGGTTAATTTTGTTTTTATTCGCCATCTGTCAGAATTTTTTAAACGAATGTAAAAAAAAATCTGCAAAGTTGTTGCCGTTAGGCAATGTTTAAAATTCAACAATTAGATTACTTCCGGTTAACATTTTATTTCTTAATGGAATTATTTTCTAAACATGACGTGGATGAATGCGTCATCATCACCATCATCATTTTATAATTATGTCATCATTTTCACTTTTGCCATCTTCACCACCACTACCATCATCATCATCGCCACACCACAGCCATCATTACCACCACTACAATCATCACCCTTACCGCCGCCACCACCATCATTACCATCACCACCATTATCATCATCACCGCCACCACCACAATCATGCATCCACAACCATTCATGCATCCACCACCATTCATGCATCCACTACCATTCATGCATCCACCAGCATTCATGCATCCACCAGCATTCATGCATCCACTACCATTCATGCATCCACCAGCATTCATGCATCCACCACCATGTATGCATCCACTACCATTCACGCATCCACCACCATTCCTGAATCCAGCAGCATTCATGCATCCACCAGCATTCATGCATCCACCAGCATTCATGCCACCTCGACGAGGCACGTCAGTTGTTTTCCATTTCAGATCGATTTTAAATTGAAAACGAAAGTTTCTAAGAGAATATTTATAATAAAAGTTATATTTGTATTGATTTTTTAATTTTCAATAATTTCTTTATTAAGGCGAATAGATACAATTTAAAATATTAGAAACATTTAAAAACTATATTCGTTATTATTTCGTACTAATATTTGTTTTCTCAAGTAACCACACACGCATGAATTCACGCACACATGCACGCACAAATGCACACATGCACGCACAAACGCACACAACACAAAAACAGATAACCCCACAAAAATACACACAGACACGACATAGATTTAAATATAGCTGACGAAGCGTGCACGATGCGTTTTGAAGGCCAGCTGAGGAAAAGTTGCAACGAGGTTGTAATGGGGGGGGGGGGCGTGGTGGGGGTGGAGTGGGGTGGGGGTTATATTTTAATGATATTTCAATATTTTTTAACAAATTTAATTTTAATCTACGGTTTCTTTTCTTACTTGGGCACCATAGTGTGTGGTGCACACAAATTTTAAGCAGTCTTAAGCAAATGAATGAATGTTAGTTGTGTGTGCGTGTGTTTGCGTTTGTGTAGGCATGCTGTACAATCCGTATTGTACAACCATGTCGTAAGTACATAACAGATCGTACAGTTTCATGCTGTACAATATCCTTGAATATCCAATTATGTCGCGAATTTATTTCTCAAAATTATATTTTCATTGTAGCTCTTCTTAATCATTATCAGAATGAATATACTTTATAATGTAAAATTAATTGTACAAATTCACATTTTCAAGCACTATTATAAAAATATATAAAATCGGGCTATTTTTGCAACGTTTTGTATGAAAAGATGTTGAGATGTTGAGATGGGAATTGAAATTGCAGAATGATCGTAAATGAAAACTATTAAAAACCTTGTTCGTTGTTTGTGAAATGTTCACGAAGACAAGAATTGTTATGTTTTAATGTTTGTTATTAATTATGGCAAACTGATTGTTAATACATGAAATCATAACAGAACTTACAAGATCGGATCCGATAGAAGCCAATGACCAGCAATCAACGCCATCAGACCGAGGCCAGGCTGGTACAGGGGGGTGCATGTCGTACAGAGGAGGAAGAAGGGGCAGGAACATCATCAGATGTATGTTTGCTGTAGTTCTTTGTAGTTGTTTTAGTAGTAGTTGCTTGTAGTTGTTTGTAGTTGTCTGTTGTTGTTTGTAGTTGTTTTAGTAGTAGTTGCTTGTAGTTGTTTGTAGTTGTCTGTTGTTGTTTGTAGTTGTTTTAGTAGTAGTTGCTTGTAGTTGTTTGTAGTTGTCTGTTGTTGTTTGTAGTTGTTTGTCTTAATTTGTAGTTGTTCACCGGTGGGATTGTTGTCGCTACGACGTTTGCAACATTGTTGGTGTTTTTTATGCTACCAACATCCATTAAGTTGTTTCGTTCATTGCTCCTCAGTTATAATCTGTCGTAGGACGAGCTCAATGCAAGTTGAATTATTTTGAGGCTATCATCATCATCATCATCATCATCATCATCATCATCATCATCATCATCATCATCACCATCATCATCACCACCGCCACCACCACCACCACCACCTCCATTATCACCACCACCACCACCTCCATTATCACCACCACCACCATTACTTCCATATTTTACAATTTAATTATTACTTCTATATTTTAAAATATAATTATTACTTCCATATTTTACAGCGTAATTATTACTTTATTATTTCACAGTATTATTATTATTATTATTATTATTATTATTATTATTATTATTATTATTATTATTATTATTATTATTATTATTATTATTATTATTATTGTTATTGTTATTGTTATTGTTATTGTTATTGTTATTGTTATTGTTATTGTTATTGTTATTGTTATTATTATTATTATTTTTTCTTGTTGATGTTGTCTCCAAAACATGAGTTCAAGGTCGTCGTCGGCGAGTTTTTTGTTATGCAGGCTTGCTGTCTGTCTTGTACGTACATTTATATCTGCTCCTTTTAGAAGATAAGCTTATTTTTATTTCAGTTTGTTTTAAATGACGTGGTTTTTATTCAATTATTATAAATAATAATAATTATTATTTTTATTATTTATTTATTAGTGTTGTTTTTGTGGTCGCTGATGATATTACAGATGCATGAAATATTAAGTGTCTCTAAAATTATTTTCTATCTTGACATCACTACCATCATCATTATCATCGTCGTCATTGCCATCATCAACATCATCATCATCATCATCATCATCATCATCATCATCATCATCATCATCATCATCATCATCATCATCATAATCATCATCATAATCATCATCATCATCATCATCATCATCATCATCATCATCATCATCATCATCATCATCATCATCATCATCATCATCATCATCATGATCGTTATCACTTATCACCAATATCACCTTTGTCACGGTTATTCCCGACAAAGTGGCCGATTGAAATCTTTAATGTTTCCTTCTCTGGTTTAAATCTAACTACTTAGTTTTCTGTGTGAACGATTTGAATGAATAATTATGTTAATTAAATTCCTTTTTTTATAAGATCTCCAGCTGCATTGACGGAAATCAAATTTATATAACTAGCAGTTGCAGATATACGCACAAAGACACACACACACACACACACACACACACACACACACACACACACCCACACCCTAACACCCACACACACTCCAGCATTCTAGCAGGCAGACAACAAATGAATTTGCAATACGCAAATATAGTGTTTTAAAAATGCAACGTAGTTGTTATCGTTATGGAAAGAGGGAAGACGAGATTTTATATAACAGCTTTGTAGTGATTGTACAAATGTCCAGTAGTCGTGGGCACAGCGAGTCTATAAGAGATGATCAGTGGAGACTGTCAGTCAGTGGTGAATTTGTCGGTGCAGACCAATTTGAACAGAGGCCAAGAAATGACAGTTCTGAGAGTTCTTTTTTGGTTGAGGATGCGAATTTCTATTCTCTGAAACACATCAATGTAGATTCAATAAAGAACTCAGATACCCCGAGATCTTTGACGAAGATCAAAAGTTGGAAAACAATGCTCTGGCAGTGACACGTTTAGAGCTTTTAGAGCTTACCCATTCATGTGGTTGTGCATGCATGGCTGCAATGTGTCATCGACGTAACGGTGTTATTTAGAAAAAGTGCTTTTAAAACGTCACTCAGGTGTGTAAAAGAACTAAAAGAACATGAAGAAATCTTGTTGTTGTTTGATTTCATTCATTTACCATGGAAGTTTTTGAGGAAAATCGTGTTGAAAACGACCAGATGCAGACAGAATTAAGCATATAATATATAATGCCACGAATATTACTGCTTGTATGGATGGAAAGTTCATAATTTGTTGTTGCCAGTATCAAATCATCGGTTTAAGCTCAACAACATTACCAAAAACAACAAAATTACAGCTAGAATTGGTTAGAAGTTTTAAGTAGAAGATTAGTTATCGGTTGTAATAAAATAAAAGCACTAAAAATTATTTTTTTATGATCACTTGTTTTATATGGTTAGCAGATATTCTTGTGTTTAATATGGTTAGCAGATATATTCTTTTGTTTAATACGGTTAGCAGGTAAGTTCTTGTGTTTAATATCGTTAGCAGATATATTCTTTTTTCTTAATAAATACGTTTTTTGTATCCTTTCTAGTTTTTTTTATCATTAATCGTCGTCGTCATCATCATCATCATCACCGTGATTGTCTTCAACATCCTCATCATTTTTTTCGTCGACTGCATCATTATAATCTTTCCACACACACAGCTAGCAATTGGCGACCACACAGGTCGAGCAGTCAACAACGTTCGACGAGCGCAGAATTCTCCCTCAGTGGAAATGACGCAACTACACAAGCCATTCCAAATGTCGTTGACAACGACAATGTCATCATTATTAACAACAACAACAACAACGGCAACAACTTGGAACGAAGAGGCAGAGGGGGAAAAAGGAGGGCATCAAGAAGAACTTACAACAACAACAATGTTGAGACACGGGTCACTTCTGAGGTCAGTACAACGGTTGTCACAAAATAATGTGTCTTTTAAAACATTTGATGTAAAAGTAAACAAAATAAAAAAAAACATTTTAAAAAAACATTTTTACTTCTCAGACATTCAAAATACACTAAAAAGGAAGAAATAATTTCTTTTGTGTTATCCGATTATATCTCTTAAATAGTTTGACGAAATAAAAAAAGTGTGCGACGTCATTTTTTACAAACTCTGTCAGTCATAGAAACTAATAAAAAATATTATTTAAAAAAACGTCCCACACTTTTATATTTCGTTAAAGTATTTAAAAAATGTAATCAAAAACAAAAGAAATTATTTTTTTCCGTTTTAGTGCATTTAGAATATTTTAGATGTAAAAGCTCAATTTTTAAAATGTTTTTTATTTATTTCATTTTAGTCTTTTCAGTTTTTAGGCAAATTTTATAAATCTTAACTGAACTTCAGTAAGTTTTTTCATCTGGTTCACTTCTAAGAAACACGGTTGAAACTGCTATCAAGCAGCTAAGCAAGATAGCCAACTTTGAACGGCGGCAAGAAGCTAGCTAAATTCCGGCCTATTATTGACTTTCCATTTCTATTGTTTGTTTTATTAGAAAAATGAATACAAGATCTAAATATTAGGAAACTTTACCGGAAGCAGTAAAATCTTAAACGTAGTTTTCAAAAATCTGAGAACCACGACCTATTTTATTTACTGCATTTTTTATCACACAAGCAAAAATTTGCGCACCAACGTAATATATATATATATATAAAACTTTAAAGCAATTTATTTTCGATAATTAAACTGGATATTATCATATAAAACTAAGAGGTACCTACACAATTTCCACTCAATCTGAAAGCCGGATGTAAGAGAAAAATCGCTTACAAGATTAATTGGTTGCACATTCCATCACAAAGTTAAGTAAAAGTGTATAAAAAATATATAAAAAACATTTCAAAAATACACTTCTACTTCTAAATGCACTAAAAAGGAAGAAATAGTTTGACGTAATATAAAAATGTGTTAAACATAAAATGAACGTCCTATACTTATATATTTGGTTAAACTATTTAAGAGATATTGCCGGAAAACACAAAAGATATGATTTCTTCTTTTTTTAGTGCATTTAATAGTAAAAATGTATTTTAAAATTTTTTATATATTTTATATAAACAGTAGGAAAAAGTAAAATCTTAAGCGGAACTTATCAAACTACCGAGAGCCACGAGCCACGATAGTTAATTATTATTTGCTACATTTATTTATTAATGCTCAAAATACAAAGATCACAGAAGCAGATCAGTGCGTCCCATATGAATATATACAAACTTTAAAGTAATTCATTTTTGATAATCAAATTAAATATTATCATCAAAATATAATACCCATGCAGAATTTCAGTTCAATCTGAAAACGGGAAGTAAAAAATCGAATACAAGATTAACTGGTAGCACATTCAACGATGATGTAAAGTAAAAGTGTATAAAAAAAGATTTACTTCTGTCAATGTTAAAATTTTGTTTGGTTGTTTATTCATAAGCTCTACAAAACTCATTATTGTTAGAGGCATTGAATACTTCTTGACGTAGACTGCTTTTGAATAACGTTTTGAGATGTTTATAATATCCCTCTTCCTCTTCCCCCCTCTTTCTGTTTGGTCCTTCAGTTATTAATTTATTAATTTCCTTACTCTTGTCAACGTACAATTAATAAGTAGATGAGAAACCATAATAATATCTTAATGCCCGAAAATGTTCATCTCTATCTAACTTTATTGATTTTTTTTGTTATTAATCAACCAACCATACGCCAACAATAAAAATAAAATTATTATTTAATTAATTAAAGAGTTCGACCAATCACAACCAACAACAGTCGTCAACATCGGCGCAATCAAAACCATTCTATGGCTTCTACACGTCCCCCCTGCGTCCATGCCAGAGAGGCAGGTGTAAGAAGAACGCTCCTACGTCCTCCCGCAATGCTTCGATCTCTTCGTCCTTTGCTTCACTTTCATCTGAACCTGGTACAAGCTCATTTGTCGTCGGCACAAGTCTAGCTGAAACGAGACTTCACCAAGTAACTAGATTGGCATGCGAGGTTTGTTAATTCTTTGCTTGCTTCAGATTTTAGATTCATTTAGAAGTATTTTTAATCACGTTGGGGGTTTTAATACTGAGTACTCGCGATTGATGAAAACAATGAAATTATTGCTTCTCAAGATGTTTCCAGATTATATCAATTATATTTAAATAATCTTATATATAATACTTTATATATATATTATATTATATTATGTAATTTATATATAGACATATATTTATTTATTTTATAAGTAAAAAGTTTCACGTGAAGTTTATTTAGCTTGTTCATTGTAATTTAAAGAAAATACCTAGTAGTGATGTATTGTTATTGTGTTGTTATAAATGTTAACATTCAATTCTTACGTATAACATTTAAAATATAAAATTATTTTTCCATTATATTGTTGAAATGATCAATATTGATCGAGACATGTCTCCTTCCACACAATTTATTTATTTTCCACACATCTCTGTTTTCGATGGATTTAAAATGTTTAAATGTTTACTAATCATCTCAGTATCACGTTATCGTCTTTAAATCATAGAAATGCAAAAGTTTAATATCCAGCTAGTCTTCCTGCTGAAAAAGAAAGACTTTCTTGGACTGCAAAATCTACAAAAGAGAATGTGAAATTACAACTTTGCTAGGAAAAGGGCAAACTATGTGTGAAAGTGGTAAAACGAAGTGGCTGGAAATGATTTGTATTTTCTAAATGAATGTACTTCCTTTCCTTTTTTCCTAGAAATGAATTGTTATTGAAAACAGCAGTTTTAATAAATATCCGGCTTGTCTGAATGACTGACCATAATCTTCCAGGTGCTTTTTGACCAAGAAAATAATTCAAATGGTTGAAAATTGGTTTGCTCTCTTTGGTTTAAATATTTTAAAATGATGTAGTTATATATTCATCCCAATTATGTTGGTTGTATTCAAATGATGAATAAAGCACTTTTAAAAAAAATTCCAAAAGCTGAAGTATCCCTAGAGGCATCGTTATGTATCATATAGAGAATTTGTGTGTGTGTTGATGTGATGTTTATAAATACTAAAAAAAACTTTTAATTGTGCCCACAAAATCTTACGTTTTTCGTCCAACTTCGAAACTATGAAAAAGCAGATTCTAGATTTGTGTATGTTTCTCTTCTTGAGGTTGGTGAATGTGAGAAGGAGGAAAGAAAGAAGTGGCGTGTATAATTTAGAAATTCGTGGAATGCTTCAGGGAATGGTCATCCTAACGATGGTTGACAAGATTCATATGCAAGATCATTGCACCCGGGAAACAGATTGAGACGCCATTGTCAAAAATACAGTTAAAATTTGCTAACTTGGGAAATCGTTTGAGTATTGAAATTACAGTATATTTTAGATTTCTCTTGTTTAACAGGTATACGAGGTATGCGGTTTAATTACTACCGTTTTTTTTTTTTTTATAGAAAACCAGAGTTGGACACGGGTCCAGCTTTAGTAGCCATACCCGACCATAACAGCCGCGATTTGAAAATTTAAAAAAAAGAACTAATCTGACCTATTTCATTGCACCTACACGATATCTGACACGATATCTCAAATATTTGGACCATATGCTTCATTTTTGAACCAAACCTATCAAATATTTTCAGAATTAAAGATATGGTAAACGTTCTACTCTGAGTAACGTTATCCCCACAGTGATTACCAAATTTTCCATCAAAATGCACTTTTTTTAAATAACTTATATTAACTTAACCACCAGTTTGCTTACTTTCTCATGAATAAATCTTGGAAGTGAAAATTAACAAACTTACCGTCATTCCATCATCCAATCAAATTGGAACTTAGAATATAGAGACTCGCTCTTCATGACAATGCATTCTAACAAATTTTGGAAATTTTCCAAAACATGAATTTTATTTTACTTTTTAATTTAAAAAATTGTTTTGTCTGTGTTTTAAAAAGCAACAAATTGAAGAATTTGCAAAAATTTGTTTTTTGTTTTGTTCTTTTATTAAATGTTTTATATAAACTTCATAGCGATGGTCCTAGAAGTGAAAACATTAACAATCTTTCCGTCATTTAATCAAGCTGAAACTTTTAAGATATTTTTGTTATTAATGACAATGCGTTTTATTGAATTGTGGGGTTCTCCGACCCTCTACAACCATCAAATCTCGCAACCACCAATAGAAATGTACCCCAGGCGCAGGTGTTTGCCCATAGTATAAATTTAAAGTTTGAAAATATAGCAAAAGCAGGAAGTTTAAATTTATACAGAATTGAAAATCTATAGAAGAACGTTTTTTTAATTGAAATCGGTCACAAAGCGAGTGGGAGCGGGAACGGGAGAGCGAGCGGGAACGGGAGAACAAGCAGGAACGGAAAAGCGACCGAGAGCGGAAGAGCAGGAACGGGAAAGCAAGCGGGAACGGAAAAGCGAGCGGGAACGGGAAAGCGACCAAGCTGAAAAAGTTAAAAGTACATTCATTTTTGAGTGCCACTTACAGACCAGACCAGTGGCCATTATAATGCATCTGAAATACTTAAATCATGTGTTTGTATGCTGTATGGAGCATACCTGTTAGTTAAAGGCAAAACAATAGACATGGATGTGTGTGCAAGCTCACCTGTTGATTATTGGATAGATTCAAAGAGACAGCTTGGGTGTTATTTGATTATTTTTTAATTATGTAGATTAAATTTTTAACAAGTGGAAATTAATTTAAAAATTAAAAAAATGGTTTTAAGGCAGTTGTAATATTTTATAGCGACATCGTATTATAAAAATATTAGCCCGGCGAATAGTAAACAAAAGATGTTTATAGTTACTATGACGATAAACGTTTTTGTCGTCATTATTAATATGCTTCTTAAATTTATTTTTTAATAATTTTTGTTTTTTAAATTTTATTTTTGTTTAATTAAACTATAAATAATTTTGAAGTGGGCGAATTTTATAATGATTTTTCGAACTCAAAATTATTAATATTCTTCTTTAATTTATTTTTCAATGATTTTCGTTTCTTAAATTTTATTTTCGCTTAGCTCAACTTCATTTTGTTGTAGTGGGCTAATTATATAATGATTTTCCGAACTTAAAAACATCCGCGGACATCCCATGAACATCCGGACAAGTGACAGTTAATAAAAAAATGTAAAAAAACATAGATGCTTGCGCCGATCAAACTCTATGCTTTATATTTCAGAATTCAGAATTCGTCGGCTTTTCATATAATACAATTTTTTAACAACATTTTTCTAAATCTATAAATGTAACTAATTAATTAATCATGTTCGATTTGTTTTTGTTTCGAAACATATATAATTAATTTGCTGGTGTTGTATATATTTGGAAGTATGCATTTTTGAGATCTTGCATGTAAACGATTTAAAATGAAATCTATGCCTCATTGGTGAATGTTTTTTGTTTCAAAGGAACTCGTTTCCCAATTCCTCTGCATTGATGGAGTACATGCAAACGTTCAGGACAACGAAGGTACAACGCCACTCCACATATGTGCATCAATGGGACAGATAAACATCGCTAAACTTCTTCTCAGTCATGGAGCTCATCCAAACAGCAAGGCACTCAATGGGTCGAGGTTGGTCCTTAGGGAGATTTGTGTCCATATTTTGAATAGCATGGCTATCTAATCAAGAAATTAATGCTTACAGGCCCCTACACAACTCAGTGATCTCTAACAACCTGGCCATGACTCGTCTGCTCTTAACATACGGAGCCGACCTTTCTCTTCCAAACTTCGAGGGGAAAACTCCTCTGCAACTTGCCAGAAGTAGAAAAATGAGGATGTTCTTAAAAGGTGATGTTATATTTATATATATATATATATATATATATGTGTGTGTGTGTGTGTGTGTGTATGTATGTATGTAAGTAAGTATGTATGTATGTATGTATGTATGTATGTATGTATGTATGTATGTATGTATGTATGTATGTATGTATGTATGTATGTATGTATGTATGTATGTATGTATGTATGTATGTATGTATGTATGTATGTATGTATGTATGTATGTATGTATGTATGTATGTATGTATGTATGAATGTATGTATGTATGTATGTATGTATGTATGTATGTATGTATGTATGTATGTATGTATGTATGTATGTATCTGTGTGTGTAAGCTTGCGTGTGTGCATGCAGACAAATTAACAATCAATATCTTTCTTTACATCATGCCGTACCTAGTACCTACACATACAAACGGTAAATCGCATTGAAGTTCAATTGAAAAGTTCATGTGTAGGTACGTTATGATGTCTGTACGATATGAGGTGATGTGTATACGTTATGATGTGATGTCTGTTCGCTATGATGCGTGTACGCTAAGATGCTTGTAGGCTATATGATGATTGTACGTTATGATGGGATATGTCACATTCATTCATTCGGCATACAACCTACCTATACCTAAACACTTACTGGCTTCTTCCAAAAACGTATCTTCAAAAACAAGAAAATATAACGTTTTTATTTGCCATGAATTTGCTGCACTGCCACGCAACCTGTGCTGTTTGTTTCGAATATTTCTTAGAAAAAAACAAATTTTATTGAAACATTTATAATTTAAAATATCTTTTAATGCTTAACTTGTAATTTTTTCGTGGCTTTATGGTTGTGTTGAATATTGTATGTGTAATTATTAATTTAATTCAATTCGATTTATTCGATTAGATAAGATAAATAAAAAATGAAACAAAGATTTGATATCTATATTAGATGAATATAATTGATTTAGTAAATTAATATTTGTAATCCATGCTTCAGTCCTCTATTTACTGGTAGATTTGTATTGGTCCGCTGCCACTATCAGAAAACATGTCTGACCCCTCCGCTCTTGACCACTCCGCCCTTGACCTGACCCCTCCGCCCTTGACCTGACCCCTCCGCCATTGACTCCACGGTCTCTGATCCATCGGCCCCTGGCACCCCTGGACTGACTCAACAAACTCAAATTTAATCACATAACCTTAAGATGTTTGTAATAGAGGATATCAATGTCGATATTTTAAATGTTCTTCGTCACTAGGCCGATGTTCTTTGAGATTTACATTTAAATGTAATGCTCTCTCTAGAAAACTAAAGTAAGAATACTGCAGCTGTGTGTGTATTGTGCATAACTGTACACTTGGACTGGTTTTGTTACCTTTATTACACCTTACCTGAGCGATTTTATAATTCTTAATTTGCTAGGACGAACTTACTAGACCAATCGTCTATCATTGGCCACAAAGACCACATAGCTAATTAATAAACATTTCCTTTTATACAAACTATATTTCTAATTTATTTTTTTAGACTAAAAAATTTCAATTCTGACTTAATAATTTTCTGTAAACATATAACTGTTATAACTATCTAGTTTCATCCGTAGCTATGATGCTATGGGTGTCATCATAAATAAATCAGAATTGTCAATATAAATGTTTTACCAAAGCGGTTGCAAGTACAAAGAAAAAATGGCGATCGTGACAAACATTCTTTCAAATGGCGTCATTGTCTGTGACTATAAATGTAGGTCCTTCTTTATGTATGTATGTAGGTCATGTCATCTTGTAGTCTTGTCATCTATGTCCTCGTGACACAGAGCTCCGCGAATTTATTCACATTTTTCCTTTTCTGGGCTATGAAATTTGCTTTTTACAAATTTCTTATTGTTTAGAATTTCAAATCTTCATGGTTCAAACATTTAATTAATCAATCAATCAATCAATCAATCAATCAATCAATCAATCAATCAATCAATCAATCAATCAATCAATCAATCAATCAATCAATCAATCAATCAATCAATCAATCAATCGACCGACCAACCAATAAGCCGCCCAATCAATCAATTCATGGCATTGGATTGTTTCGAAATTTAATTGTGGTAAAGGTTCTATGTTTCGCTATTCGGTGTTCGGTGAAGCCGTTGTAGATTTGGCGAAGGATTGAACGTTCTGTTTTAAGTTTTCTTTATTTTTTATGTTAATTCGGCATTTAATTTAAAAAAAAATTTTTTTTGCAGTAGTCCGCTCATTTGCACTCTTTAAAGATTTTATCTAATTAATTTTGCTCGACAGAAAAATTATTTTCCATGTTTTGTTTCTCAAAAGCATCAAAGAATTATGAACATTTAAATGACAAAATGCTTCTTTTTTTTGCTATTGTTTCGTATGACGTCATTAAAGAACGCTAATTGCAATTTAACGGATCTACAGCGGAAGTTTGAAAGATGCGCCATGCAGATGATCTCAGATCAGATTATCTCAGTCGAAACATGGTTAAGTTCGGGTTAATGAAGATGTCAAGGAATTTGGGTCAGTGGAGAGGAGAGGAGAGGTTCAGGGCAGTTGGCCTAGGTTAGCGAAGGTCACGGTTGGCTTTTGCTGCTAGAAGAATTGTGCAAGACTTTAAAAAGACCAGAAAATGAGGGAGTCATGAGTAATAAATAATAATAATAATATAATAATGTTGTTTAAAATAACTCATTGCAATTATAGCAGATTTGTACGCAGCAAACTTGTATAATACAAATCAACTAAATATAATTAATTATTTATTTCCTGCTGTGCAAAAACGAGAAACACGGTTTCATGTTGTCAACCACGTTGACTCGTAAAGATTGGAGAAAGTTTTTTCAGCAATGAAGTTGTAGCTGAGTGGAAGAGTTTGCCACAAAAAGTTTTTGCTGAAGAGTCGAACTTTTTTTTTGTGTTCAAAACTTTGCTTGATGAAATACTATAGACTACTCTAGAGTATAGACAACAACGTCTAAATTTTGTGAACAAAGTTGATTGTCGACATTTCATCAACATTTACTCAGTGTGGTTGGTGGTTGAGAATAAAAACAATAGAGATGAAGTGATTTCATGGCTTGATATGGCATACAAAATATCTGCAAATTGTATCACAGACGGTAATTTAGTGATAAAAGGTGGCTTTGTGATCTTAAGACGGAGTTGTTTCGTACGACAATTACTTGAATAGGTTGATCTTATTTTTAATAGCTCGTCTATGAAATACTGTGAATTTAAACAGATACTATGAATCCAAACTGGTAAGATTAGCTCTTTAAGAAATTTATATTTTAACACCTTGATGTCTTTTAGAAACGTAGTTTAGAAACTGCAATTCTGCGGTTGAATCTAACTTTATCTAAAAATGAAGTAGTTTATGTATTATTTTCATTTATTTTCAATCATAATAGTGAGGATGACTTAAAAATATTTCGTTGTTGTAATAATTTAATGGCACTAAAGCCGCCTAAAAAGACAAGAACCAACTCCAATCTGTACTCGAAGTATCGGCTTAACGCCGCAAGTAATATTTTCGATACTTGGAGCGTATAGTACTCAGAGTAGATGAGAATCTTTGTGCGATAAACAAACAAGTAGAAGGAGGAGGCTTAAGGCGACATCACCAACAAAGCTCTACTTATGCATATCTCCAATGTTCTGTCTCCAATGTTACTGTCTCCATTGTTACTGCCGCTTAAAGCGACCGCTCCTCGATTTATTAAAAACTTTTTTTTACTTATTTTAAATCTGTTGAAAAAAAGTAATAAAATTAATTGAACTTCTCGTGAAGGTTTGCTGTGGTAAAAAATAAAATTATTTTAAGTTATTGATGTTCGAGCCACCTCCCGCCTCTGAACGCGAAAGTTTCTATTTTCATGAAACTGAATTTTCTGTATTTTTGTGACAGTTGTCATTTTTGTCACAAATTTTGTTTAGTACTTCACCGGGGATACAATCAAATTATTGTACACCGTCACCAACTACACACACACACACACACACATACATACATACATACATACATACATACATACATACATACATACATACATACATACATACATACATACATACATACATACATACATACATACATACATACATACATACATACATACATACATACATACATACATACATACATACATACATACATACATACATACATACATACATACATACATACATACATACATACATACATACATACATACATACATACATACATACATACATACATACATACATACATACATACATACATACATACATACATACATACATACATACATACATACATACATACATACATACATACATACATACATACATACATACATACATACATACATACATACATACATACATACATACATACATACATACATACATACATACATACATACATACATACATACATACATACATACATACATACATACATACATACATACATACATACATACATACATACATACATACATACATACATACATACATACATACATACATACATACATACATACATACATACATACATACACATACCCACACACACACAGCCACACACACACAACATACAACTATTTTGTTCTTCGTCTAGCTAGTAGCTACAATTACCACCGCCATCTGACTTCTAATCCAACTAGTCTGTATAATTATTATTATTATAATCTATCCATCCATCCATCCATCCATCCATCCATCCATCCATCCATCCATCCATCCATCCATCCATCCATCCATCCATCCATCCATCCATCCATCCATCCATCCATCCATCCATCCATCCATCCATCCATCCATCCATCCATCCATCCATCCATCCATCCATCCATCCATCTATCTATCAATCTATCAATCTATCCTCTAACTTTTTCATGCAATTCTCCGATCACTTGTTGTGCCATGTTGCGTTAACTATGCTGTTTATAAAAGATCTCATGATGGTGACAAACATGCAAGATTAATAAAACACAAACCTCCGAGAAAGATGGTTGAATAGCTTCCATACATGTGATTCAAAATAGCAATTTATTCATAGAAATCATACGCCACCAACAATTCACATTCTTGGCATGAAGAAGTTCATTCACTCTAGCATGGCATACCCTGGATGCATTCATGCACCACATCCTAGTTTATAAAATCACTTCAATCAATTTCTTTTCTTCCCCAACAATTCAGCAACAAGTTTCTTCCTTTTTCACTTTCACTTAATTGCTACTCTTGCCGCTCGTTCACACTGAATATTCAAAAATATATAATACTTCCTGTTTATGAGAAAATAAAACCCAAAATTCAAAAGCCTTGCTGGAAATTTAAAATGTGCGATAATTGATAATGGGACTTATTTGTGATGTATAACTCCATTTATTCTCTTATCTCTGTCCTTTAAAAAGAATGTTTTCAATTCGTTGCCTTTATAAAGACGAATGCAGAATATTTTCGTATGTAAATTAAAAAAAAGTCTTTTAAAGTTAGCAAATATTAAATCACTCAAAAAAATATGTTTGTGCTTGGTAAGAAACAGAGGGGGGGGGGGAGAAGCGTGTAATTTTTATGAACATTACGAAGCTACTGTAGGACGCCAGACAGCCTGTGTACTATTAGGAGTATTAGTATTATGCTAGACATTATTTTGTACCACGATGTGTACTCTGTACTGTTTAACTCTGTACTGTTTAGTACTATATACTGTACTACTGTACTTATAACTCCACACGCCGGACTAGTATGAGCTGTAATCTAATTGTAATAGTTGTTTATAATTCATTAACAAATCATTACTAATGAATTAATAAATGCACTCATTTGACTGATGATGTCTGCTTGCATAAGGTTTGCTAAGCTGATTTTTAACGACATATTAATAAAATAAATATAGTATAGGTTTTCCCTACAAATTTCTACCCGGGGGGGGGGAATGGCCTATCCCGAGAGGGGGAAGTAAATGATCCCCACTAATTCAACGTATTCATATTCAACACCTGTTCAGCACGAATAAACAGTCAAATAGTTTATAATTTGTTGATATCTTTTGTCAGCGATAATTCGTCAGTTATTAAGTTATTATCACGAGAGCAAACGTCTCGAAAGAAGCATAATTGGTATTTCCTCGCAACTGAACTTTTTAATGTCTTACTTCTTCTTTAAAACAGCGATGTAACATCAACACTACTCTAGTTTTAGAGAACATTTAGAACGTTTCCTTGTAATGCGTGGTTTTTATTTCTTACATAATGTGATCATGATATAAAAAGAACCACCTGAATGTGATGTGATGTCCTCCCCCTTCATCGGCCTGGCGACGTTTCGACACGAACTTTTTCCTTATGCTGGACGTGCTCGCGACATAAAAGAAATCATTTGCACCGACGTGTCAAATAAAAAAAAATTCTTCATAATTTTTTGGTGTGTTTGATTTAAATTTTATAAAATATTTAAACATTTTTTATAGAGGCTTCAATATTTAGTGCACTTAAATGAATGAATTATTTATAGAATTAATGAAGTTGTGAAAATTTAATCGTGTTTTCTCAAAGGAAGTTTTTTTCACAACTGCAGGATGGCTTCTTGTTTTATTTGGTTTCAGGTTGTGTTTGTGCTTTGTTTGCTCGTTCGTTCAAATACGTTCGTTCCTTTAGCATTGAAAATTGTCTTAAACATTCCTCGCAGAAATCTCGAGCTTCAGTTTAGATCACATTTCTCATATGGCTCTGTGTAGTGCTTCTAAATCTTTCAATATGCGATGGAAGAAAGTCATAAAAATCGGTTTCTTTCAAGCGGAATGTTCAAATGAAACTGAGGACAGATGAATTATGCTTAAATAGTTATAATTAAGTATTAAATGAAAGATGTATACTGTGTAGCGTACGTATGCTAATGTGCATTTGAGAGAGCTCGTTTGCTGGGGAGTGTGCAACTGTGCATATGTTGGAAACGTGGAGGTGTACGCATGTTGGAGAGTGTTGATTGTACGTCAGTGAGTGTACACATGTTGGAGAGTGTTGATTGTACGTCAGTGAGTGTACGCATGTTGGAGAGTGTTGATTGTACGTCAGTGAGTGTGCACATGTTGGAGAGTGTTGATTGTACGTCAGTGAGTGTACGCATGTTGGAGAGTGTTGATTGTACGTCAGTGAGTGTACGCATGTTAGAGAGTGTTGATTGTACGTCAGTGAGTGTACACATGTTGGAGAGTGTTGATTGTACATCAGTGAGTGTACGCATGTTGGAGAGTGTTGATTGTACATCAGTGAGTGTACGCATGTTGGAGAGTGTTGATTGTACATCAGTGAGTGTACGCAGGTTGGAGAGTGTTGATTGTACATCAGTGAGTGTACGCATGTTGGAGAGTGTTGATTGTATGCATTGTGTTAATGTGTATTGGATAGGATGGTGATAGTGGTGTTGTCGATGGTTTAGTGGTTTTAAAAATGCAAATGAAATTGAAATTTATTATTCCTAAATGAAATAAAAAGGCAAAGTTTTCTCAAGAATAAAATGTTTTTCCAATAAATTCAATTTTTTCTTTTATGTCATAATGATTTAAGCAGGAGCTACTCAGTGGCCTTAATGATAAATCGCTTCTTGGAAAAGTTCAGAAAACTTCTTCTAATAACATCTTTAATATGCGAGATATAAATTTAAGTAGAATTCTTAAAACATATTCACTTCTAATCAATAACCATTTATAATGAAATATTTAAATCAAGTAAACATTTTGTTTTAACGATTTGTAGGAGTGGCGGCTGACTTGAACAGCTCTGAAGAGAAAGAACAACAGTGGGGATTTTATGATATCCAAGATTCTTCTTGTTAGCATTTTCATTCGTATTTTGTCGGTCTTCATTTTTTTATATTTGAAATAATAAAATATATTCAGAGTATTCATGGATAATAATTAATAATAATAATAATAATAATAATTAATAATAATAATAATAATAATAATAATAATAATAATAATAATAATAATAATAATAATAATAATAATAATAATAATAATAATAATAATAATAATAATAATAATAATAATAATAATAATAATAATAATAATAATAATAATAATAATAATAATAATAATAATAATAATAATAATAATAATAATAATAATAATAATAATAATAATAATAATAATAATAATAATAATAATAATAATAATAATAATAATAATAATAATAATAATAATAATAATAATAATAATAATAATAATAATAATAATAATGAAGAAAACAATAATGACGACGACGACGAAGATGATGATGATGATGGTGATGATGATGATGATGATGATGATGACGACGATGATGATGATGATGGTAATGATAATAGTCAGAATAATGTTAATAATTATAGCAATAATGTTAATGACATTGATTATAATTCAGGTAGTGATTTTCTTTCTCATCTTCCTGAAGATGAAGACGAGGAAATAATCTTTGATCTTCTCTCAACATCTCCGTTGACGACTTATGAAGTCCAACACGGCACATCATTAAGGTCAAAAACAATAAATAAATCAAATAAATTTTCTAATTACCGACAAATTTAGTTTTATCATGCAAATTATTTTATGATTAAAATTCTTTGAATGGAATGAACAAATACTTGCCATCACCTAAAACATCACAGCTTGAAAATATACATGAATGCATGCATACATACATACATACATACATACATACATACATACATACATACATACATACATACATACATACATACATACATACATACATACATACATACATACATACATACAAACGATATAAATTTTATAATTTACAAAAAAACGTATTTAAAAAAAATATTTCTTGGCGCTTCCGTACATTGTTGTTAACATCGGGCTAAATGTAAACTAAATCACAAATATCTTTTTAAAAGTCATTGTCGGTTTTTTATTTTAATTATGCCAGTTTTATAATTTAATTGACTAATATTACCGATTCTTTAACTTTATTATTAATCTCGTTAAACACAAACAGTAGCTGAGAGAATTAGAGGCAAATATTTGTTTCGTACATACGAATAATAACAACTGAGAAAAATATAGAAAAATTCTCCCCGGAATTACTTTGTGGTACAAATCTATTGCAAAAAAAGCCCAAACTCTCCACGTTGTTTAGTTCTCGAGTTCATTTTCCTCACCAGCCAACCGAAGTGTTTTGTTAAGCTTTTTAGAAACAAGTTTCCAAAAATGCGCTAAAAAATAAGGCATCAGCTTGTAATTGTATACGTAATATTTAGTCATGTCAGTTCTAAGTCTGCGATGCGACGAGATGAAAGTCTCAGTTTCTTCAATTTATCAACGTAGCTCAAAATCTTGCAGGATCATACTAACTTACTGACCCCTCTTTGAACTTTTTCAATTTCTGTTATAATTTGGCTTACTTTGTTCTGACTAAAAAATGTTCGTAGATGAGAAATAATCAGCAAATACTTAAGTTGTATCTGTTTTTCTACAATGCTTTTATCTACTCGTCGTCTCTGTTTGTCTTTCTGTTTCTCTGTCTGTTTCAAATCTTGCAATCAATTTTTGAGTCACTTCCTGATGATAGATTTTTTTTCAAATTTTGCATACATGCTCAAAATAGAAGACATGCTCTAATTCTCTCAGCTACTGTTTGTGTTTAACGAGATTAATAATAAAGTTAAAGAATCGGTAATATTAGTCAATTAAATTATAAAACTGGCATAATTAAAATAAAAAACCGACAATGACTTTTAAAAAGATATTTGTGATTTAGTTTACATTTAGCCCGATGTTAATAATTGAATATTGTTCAATTATTAGTTTTACAATAAGTCAATTAATTTAGTTAATTTTAATTAATTTCATTTTTATATGGGAAGAAATATAATAATTTATATTCGTGACTAGCAGAACGTCATGAAAATTAAATCAAGCTACAGTGGCTTGGTGGATAAGTCTCTGCCTAAGAAGCTCGAGGTCATGAGTTCAAGCGCACTGATCGACGAATATTTTTTCTTTCACATTTTTAACTTTCAAGATAATTTTGGTTTAAAAAAATATTTGTCGTTAAATTTTAATCGATAATTTAATTTTGTTTCAGTTTCAATACGGTTTCATAATGATTTAAATATGACATTTCGCAAATAAATGATAAGTCATAGTTGTGTGTTGGTGGACGAGCGGTATTGCTCGAGGATTGTATTCCTCGTCAGGTCGTGAGTTCAAATACTTGCACAAGCGAACTTTTTATACTTAATAATCATCTGACATCAACATTAATTACATATAAAAGCATTGGGTTTTAAAAATTCGTTTTTAATTTACTTGTTTCTAACAGTTCTTTGCCAACCTCAGCTAAAATACTGTTATTATTCATAAAATTACAAAGCCCGTTAACTTCATTTAAAAATCGTTGATATGATCTAGTCTTAAGAAGTATTTTTTGAATGCAGCCTTCTTAGGTTACATAATTATCGGCTAGAGTTATTATGTTACCACAAAAATGTCCAGTAAATCTCGACTGAAACCTTCTTGTACTTCATCAATCAATCGGTTAAATTTGTATAGCGCTATTTCCTATCGTTCACTAGCGCTCGGACACGAACTTATTAAATAAATAAGTTTTAAATCCCCGACGGAAAACAGTGAGAGAAAGAGATTTAGTAAGAGAAGTAGGAAGAGAGTTCCAGAGAAAGGGACCAGAGTAGGAAAAAGAGCATTTAGGAAAAGAATGCTTTAACAGAAAAGATACAAAAATGCCTAAGAGAGAAAAATTGAAGACCAGACTTAGGAGGGATTTTTATTAAGTTAGTTAGGTAGAGTGGAGAAGAGCAATTTTTAATTTTAAGCATTAGTAAGCAAATTTTAAAAATCACCCTATATCTTAGAGGAAGCCAGTGAAGAAGAACAAGAGATAGAGAAATGTGAGAGAATTAAGAGGTGCGAGAAACTAAGCGCGCAGCACAATTGAAGGCCTTAGAAAGAGAATGAAGGGTAGAGTCAGGTAGATCTCAGTTAAGAGAGAATTGCAATAGTCAATTCGAGACAGAATAAGAGAAGAGACTAGAAGTTATATAGCAGTGGAAGAAGTTGTTTAATGCGTCGTATATGGAAGTAGCAAGATTAAAAGATTTATTAACAGATAATATACTTGTAGCCGAACAACAGTCCGGTCAAAAGTACCCAAAAGAGCATCTTTCAGTCTCTCATAAGCACCATGATTGTAAAAATATCTTTTCTATTTTTTTGGTAAACTTTCAAAAAATCCAGCATCTTTGAAATGTACGATAGATTGAAGGTCCGAAATGTCATCGCCATAAGAAACAAATAAATCCAAAATGTTGAATCATTTTAGTTGGTTCACTGAAGTTCTACTGCAGAAAGTTGTTTTTTTAAGCGACCACGGAAAATACCCTGACTGGCCTTTCATTTTAAAAACCCAAATTTTAACATCTTCTTTAGCACTCATTTTTCTGGAATATTAAATGGCTCGATGTTCTTTTTTGTCTTCCATTATTTGCAATAATGGCAGATTTTGTATTAGCCACTGAGTATTCCGTACACTGTTTTCTATGACGTATTCCTTACGCTGTTTTCCGCATAAGCCAGTATCTCATTTTTATAATCTGACCACTTCTTCCTGCCAGCTTAACTAACTTTTTTTGTCCGTCATCAATCTCTGAAAAATTTTTATAAATTGTTTGCCTTGTGAAGGTCCCTATTTTGAGATCCTTTAATTGTTTGTCAAATAATTTTAGTTCCCTTATTGATTTTTAAAGATTAATATCAGTAACTAATTCATCCTCTTTGGCTACTTTTACATGTTTTGAAGTTTTGTTGAATCTTGAATCAAGAATAATTTTGCTTGAATGACCAAATTCCATCATAAAAATGATTTCATCAATTCAACTCATTTATCACACAAATGCAAATGCAGTGTCTTCTCAATCATTAATCCAATCAATCAATCAATCAATCAATCAATCAATCAATCAATCAATCAATCAATCAATCAATCAATCAATCAATCAATCAATCAATCAATCAATCAATCAATCAATCAATCAATCAATCAATCAATCAATCAATCAATCAATCAATCAATCAATCAATCAATCAATCAATCAATCAATCAATCAATCAATCAATCAATCAATCAATCAATCAATCAATCAATCAATCAATCAATCAATCAATCAATCAATCAATCAATCAATCAATCAATCAATCAATCAATCAATCAATCAATCAATCAATCAATCAATCAATCAATCAATCAATCAATCAATCAATCAATCAATCAATCAATCAATCAATCAATCAATCAATCAATCAATCAATCAATCAATCAATCAATCAATCAATCAATCAATCAATCAATCAATCAATCAATCAATCAATCAATCAATCAATCAATCAATCAATCAATCAATCAATCAATCAATCAATCAATCAATCAATCAATCAATCAATCAATCAATCAATCAATCAATCAATCAATCAATCAATCAATCAATCAATCAATCAATCAATCAATCAATCAATCAATCAATCAATCAATCAATCAATCAATCAATCAATCAATCAATCAATCAATCAATCAATCAATCAATCAATCAATCAATCAATCAATCAATCAATCAATCAATCAATCAATCAATCAATCAATCAATCAATCAATCAATCAATCAATCAATCAATCAATCAATCAATCAATCAATCAATCAATCAATCAATCAATCAATCAATCAATCAATCAATCAATCAATCAATCAATCAATCAATCAATCAATCAATCATTTTAACTGCCTCCTCTAACCTAGTCGGGTCTTATTTGCTTATAGAACTCTAATCAAACTTCACGAAATCGGATAAAAACTACCGGAAAATAACCAATTATATACTTCCACTACATTAAACCACAAATAGTTTAACTAAGTTACGGTTATAAACATTATCGATTAGAAATGGACCGTTCGGAAATGTCTTTGATGCTTCATAATTGTTCTCGTGCCAACCAAGCATGCATGACTGACAAGCGCTTTATTGTTGTATAAAAGTCAGCCTAAAAATCATTAAAAAAAAGTATTACTTGTTTTTATAAAGTAAAATTCAATTATTTTTAAGGGCTTATAACCCTTAAGCACATTAATCTCTAATAACATTAATCATTAATGTTATATATTATTTCAGACGTTGCCACACGCTCAACGATGTGTGCAGAGCAATGGGCACCACACAGAAATTGTGTATGAATAATAAAAAGTTGGAAATCATCGATAATTGTCGAATTCTTTCAAACAAAAATCAGCAAACGTTGAAAGATTGTTCATCTCACAAGCCGAATGACCATTCAAAGAGATTACAAACAAAATATGTCATCATTGATGACAATTTGAAACAATTCATGAAAACTTCTTCCTTTAAAATTCCATTTGATCTTAAGAAATGTTCAGTTGATGTTCTTCTGTGTGAGAATATAAGAGATCCAATCGGTGGATGTGAGAGTGCTGTGATGGAAGAGAAAAAAGATCGTGAAAGAGTAGTCGCTGATGCTGGCAATCCTGCAGAACTTGAATGTGCCAAAGAAATTCAAAAGAAGAAGAACAAAACGAACAAAAAACAAGACGTTACCGTTATGGAAGGCCTTTCCAAGCTGGCAAAAATTTGCAAGACGACTGCGCCGCTGATGGAAAAGAAAGTCTCTGCGACAAAAACTTCAAATGGAAAATGTCCACCGGTAGGTGAAAATCGCATTTCCGCTGATTCCATGCTGCTGCCTGTCTTGGATAAACACGACAACAGTTCAACTTCATCGTCGTCGTCGACTAGAGAGATTGAAGAGAGCAGAGAAGAAGAGCGCAGGGGGGCGAGCAAAGGCGATGAAATCGAAATGCCAAAGTTGACTCTGTACTCATAATTGTCACTTCCTGATAGGTGATTGTTTGTGTCTCATGTATCACAGAGTTTTTCTCTTGTTGTGTGCCGCTTCAGTAGTTTTTAGTGTCTTGCAACTTTTATATTAGTTTTGGCTCATTGATACATTTATATGTATATCAACGGTTTCGCTTATTTGTTTTCCCTTTAGAAGAACAACAATCTCGCTTTACAGGGTGACTTATAGCATTGGGCGAAAAAATATTTGTTGAGAAATTTTAATGTTTGCATATTTTGGGGGAATTTTGTAAGTAAATTGTTATCATAATTTTGTTTTATTTAAGTTTATTTTTAGTAAACACTTGTTGCCATTACACGCTTGACGATTGAGATCACTCGACAATATTCTTTCTTTCTTTTCTGTTTCTGTTCAGTTTTTTTGTTGACACATTTAAGATTTGGATTGTTTTGTAATAACGAAATAATTTGAAGATGATTAATATATCTGACCTTACTTACGATTTACGATCTTTCCAACGATCCTCAGTCTCCTGGATTTTTTGTTTATAGTTTGCTTCAGTGAATTGTGCCACCAACGCCTAGATGCTTCTTCTTGCTTTTATTAAAAAAATGTACACAAATGTATCTCCTGTTTGCAGGAAATCAGTATGGAAACAAAAAACTTGTGGAGTTGTAATGAGATGGTCTTGGAGAAGGTGGAAATTAGACTGAAGCTCGATTTTATATTTAAAATTTATAAATTAGTTATTGAAGATCGCTTAATTAAGCATTAGGCTGGTGGTGGTAGAAGAGTGTAACTATGGTCTTTATACTGGTAAGATTGTGTTAAGGTTTAGTTTGGAAGTAAAATTGTTTGAACGGCGTCAGAAACTAAAAGCAGAAATAATTATTTAATGGAACAATGTGAAACAGGCTATCTCTTAGTTATGGCGTGCTCTAGTGAGGAATGATAAAGATTAAAGAACCACTACATTAATTCAAGAGGCTATATACGGTTTGATATTATCGAAAAACATGTCCAATCGTATTAAAGCAGTAAGAATTAAGCAATATAAAATTAAAAACGTAACCAGTAGTTACTTTGAAGTGCAAACTCAATCAGGGATAGATACATAGTGGAAAGACGGACTTCTCTTTCAATGTTAACAATTTACATTATAAAAGTAAAAACTACTATGTTGTGATGTAAATTTGCTACAGAGCAGAGATAGATGCAGTTCCATTATTTTGAATATTTTGCATTCAGATCTTGCAAAATTTGAAGAAGAAAAACGACACAACCTTATAAACGTCAATTATGAGCAAAACAAAATTTTATTTTTAATAATCGTTTTTTAACACAAATTTTATCAGTTTGCGCACCTCAACCGGGGAAAAAATGTATTTAGGATTGAAGAGGCGATTTATAAAAATCGCAACACATTCATTCATTTTGACGATCTTTAACTTGGCGTTAGTCGGATGACTTCTAGTTCACATTAGGCTGGAGATGGAAACAATTTAGGTTTTTATAAACAGAAAATTATGCTCAGGCTTCAATAAAATTGTATTGCTTTATACCTGCTAAAATATAATACAGGTTTTGTAATTGTAGTCGTGTTGCAGCAAGTTACCAAAACATCTGATTAAAAGATTTTTAAAAGTTTAATTTAGTTTGTTATCTACATTTAACAACTATCAAATTCCACAAAGTAACAAATTAAAATAATATTTGTCGAGCATTACGGGACGTTTGCTCAACGTGATATATGCCGTTTTTGGTGCACTTGCAGTTTGTGAGCAATCATTTCAGATATGAAAATCATGAAGAACAAAAATCGAGCTTGTCTGAATGTCTAACTAATTCGAATTTAATTGGGATAATAATTCTTTCCACAACAAACGTGCATCCAGAAATTGGTGCCGTGTTTAGGGCCCCGCAACTGTGGGTGGACCGGAGATGTTGAAGGTGGAGAAGAAGAAAATAATTGCAACACACATTCAAGACAATTCACAAATTTCGAATACGTCGGTGAGTTTTAAAAGCCGAAAAGTACGGATCTGAAAGATTAGTATTTAGGGAAGTCAGTTGAGAGGACAAAAGAGTCACAGCTCCTAACTTTAAAGTGGACCCGTGGCTGATATTATATGGAATCCGTGTAAATTATTTTTTTTACGGATGTTTTTAATGGGACGATAAAAAGAAGCCTCCATCATCAACTGTTTTGGAAAAAAAGCTGAGAAATCATTATAACAAAACACTGAAAGTTAGCTCTTGGATGGCTTACAATCCACTACGAAATAACGCAAATATAAACTACTTTACCATCTGCGCCACCGCCACCGCCAAAAAAACAGTTGGCATGATGCGAGGCGGTGTTGCCGATCCGACAAAACATTTTTTTTAACTGTTTGAAAAAAATTGTTAAAAATAAATTTTTCTTTGTTATAGTTGTTTTGGTGAATTCATTTTCTTTGTTGTTTTTGTATCTGTTTGTATCCAAACATGCTGTCGGCATTTCGGAGTTGAAGTTATCATGAAAAAAAGTGAGTGGCAAAAGTAAAAATTAAAATTTCTTTAGTTTTTGAATTGTCATGTTTTACTGTATATCTGTTGAAATGTTTCGTTTGGTGCATTGTACATGATTTGTATATTATCGCTATAAAAAAAAGCTTCTGACCCATCAACTTGCAAGCCAGTCCCAAGCCTAGAGAAAGGAAGAGGAAAAATTAAAATGATCAAATTACGATCCACGACGGGAAATACTTAAGTGCTTCATACATATAGTCATTTCAGTCTTCAAACACCTGGTTATGAAAAAGGGCTATAAACTATTAAAAAAATCTGACCCATAAATTCAATTATTTCCCAAAATAAGCTCAACTGCAAGGTATCGTTGTATCCATGAAAAAATCTTGCTGTCAAAAATCATAGAAGTAATCGAGTTGTTCGAGTTTGGCTTGAACCGTTCCAGTTTGAAGGTTAACACATGGAAGAGTATCGCTTAGTAACAGACACCAAAACGTTTACCAAGTAGCATTAAAAAGCCATTCTTTTCAAAAAAAATTAATTTTTGGCCGTTTGTGATAAGAAATACTTTCTTCTCTCTGATTGAGACGATCCTAGTATTTAATACTGCAGATTAAAAGTCATTTTCAGCTTTGAAGTGTCTGATGATCTAACTCCGCAGCATGATGGGGAAAAGAGGTGTCTTTTATTTGCAAGAAAAATACAGAAAGAAAGTGAGAAAGAAGAAAATAAAAAAGAGGTTGAAAAAGGGGAAAAGAAAATCTAAAAAATGTAATTTAAATTCCTTTGGTTTGGTTTTACTGAATAAAAGAAATTCAAGATAACTTACAACGGACTGCATAACGACAGTATTCAAAATTAAAAAAAAAACTCAAATAAATTTCGGCCCGCCCACCCTAAAAAATTTCTGGATCCGCCGCCGCTGCTTACAAAACGTGTCTAACAATATCAAGAACAAAGTTCTTGATCGAGCAAGTTTTGTTCAATTTATAAATATAAAAATTTATAAAGGCATTAATCTCAGGGATTGTCGAAAACATTTTTTTCCAATAGAGTAGTAAGATATTGGAACAATCTTCCAGAAGACGTGGTTGAAGCTCCCAATTTAGCTACTTTCAAGGCCCTGGTGGATGATTTTTTCGATCAAAAGAAATATGCGTTTTAGTGGATTTTGTACTCTTATTTATTTATTTATTTATTTTTGTTTTTTTTGCCTTACGTACTTATCATTTTCATTTTGAAATTGCCGTTTTCAGTTGCTGGCGAGGGGCTGTTTTCCCGTGCCAAGAATTGTATTAATAAAAAAATATAAAAAAATAAATAATTACATCGTGAACTGAAGAAAAATGTCACTTTTTGATTGTTTCAAACCGATGGTCTCCGAACATTCTGGATCGATTATTTTGACATAACGAGAAAGTTTTTAATATTCTCGTTACTTCATGTTTTATTTAAATTTTTGTTTTATAGCTATGGTTTTTCAACGCCACAGAACAACATTTTTATGTTATAAACTAAAAGTTTTTAACGTGTTGTATGTAGCGTTTTATGCTGTCTATAGACATGGCACTTAATAACTTAGAACAACGCAAAAAGCAAGACTCTCGGTTTTTTTGAAAGACAGTCATTAAACAATGCATAATAAATTTATTTAAGCTTTTTTAATTTTACGGATTTGTAGAATAAAAATAACCTGTTGAGAAATATGACTGGTTTTTTGTAACTAATAACTAATAAATTTATAATTTTTTTCAGTGGAAACGATCTGTTTTAGTTCATCAAAATTATCTATTACTGCTCCCAAATTTATATCTGTAAGCATAATTACTTTACTCTGGACCTCCAACTATCTCGGCATATCTTTTAGCGATTTCTAGATTTTGTTTTAGTATCAAATGCGTTATTTGTTGGGTGGAGGGGAGGCAATTGCTTACCCAAGGATTTTCCCTAAGGTTTTTTTTTAAAAATAGCCATGACATTTTTAAAGAAGTAATCAGAAAAGTAGCTACGACTAACTACCCTCCCTTTCTCGGTCTTGAGTTTTTTAATAAGAAAAGTGTATAAGAATTTTTGCAGCCATGGGGTGCCAATCGTCAGTAAATATGAAGTATCGAAGTATGCATTGTACAATTTTTATCTTACTGACATTTAGTTAAAAACATTAGAATACTTGTGAACAAATTTATTTGCGTCATGCATATTTTTATTTCAACCGTGCAACGTACAAAAATATTCGTACCCACGAAGCAATGATCAAAGTTGGCATGGGCGCCCGCAGGGGGCAAGGGGGCGCTTGCCTTCCTGTATTTCTGGTTTAAATTTTTTAGACAAAAATAGAAAAAAAATTATAATTAAAACATTTATAATTAATTGTAACAACTTTGACTCGTTCCATTGTTATATCGATCATCATTATCTTTAAAAATGGATCCCCCAGATGCTTCCTTTTTTACTCCATTCACGTTTCTCTAAACACTTTGATGCATGAAAAGTATCCAGAATCACTGATCCATCACTGGTTAAATAGTTTATTCTAAGTATAATATTTATTTCAGCTTGTATTAGTTTATGTATAGTTGTATAGCTCATGTATAGTTGTTTAACCCATGGAGGGCCGTGGAGAAAAAAAACTTCGTTGGCCATGTGGGGTGTCTGTGCACCCCAGAGTTAAAGCATAAGAAAAAATTTATTCCAGAAACATTTATTGTGATATGCTATGTTTTTATGTGGTGTAACAAGTTTTGGTAAATAAAAATAAACAATAAATGTTTCTGGAATAATTCTTGCTTATGTTTTAACTCTGGGGTGCACAGGCACCCAACATGGCCAACGAAGATTTTTTTCTCCATAGACATAGATATACATATGATATAGATATATATAAATATATGATATATATATATAAATATATGTATATAAATAATAATAAACATATAGATATATATGTATGTAATAAATTGAGAATATTGCTTTATAGCAGTTGATAACAATTTTGGTTTTTGGAACATAGTTGGCCAAGAGGGGTGCAAGTATACCCCATTGACATTTATTGCTTTCCATTTTATCAAAAATCAGTCAACTTACGTTTACCATTACACGTCGGCGTCTGAAATTTCATTGTGATAAATTACAGGAAATTAGTGGCTTTTGCGGCTGCTAGCTTCCTTGCCCCATCTATTTTTTTATATGTGGGGTGCAGCAGCACCCTGCACGGCCCTCCAAGAGTTTCGGTGTGTTTTTAAAGCATTTTGGAATATTTATTATGATGTAAAATAAAATAAAGTTAAGTAAAATTGTACTATATATACCTAATTTTAAACAAAAAATTTCAAAAATTTTCTTGGGGCTCAATTGAGCCCCAAGACCCCATACAATTTTGGAAAAAAAAAGAAACTGAAGAGAAAAAAAATAAAAAGCTTGCCCCCCCTGCAAAAATTCCTGCGGGCGCCCATGGAAGTTGGTACCAGACTGGATTCCTGCACAGGCCGGGCTAGGGACAGAACTTCATATTAAGGTTATCAAAACAATCCGGTCTGAAGTCAACACTGGGGGAGGCTATTGTGTTGAGCCCTGGGAATTTTTTCTTGTAAAACTGATAAGGCCGGGCCTTGGATTGTGTGCCTTTTAAATGGGCTAAGCCGAGTTGGCCGCATCGGGCTTCAAAAAATAAGCTCAGGGATTTGCCAGTTTACTTCAACAAATGAAGTATAGTAGGAAGTATAGAAGTATTGAACATGTAACTGATATTCTATAAGAAATGAATGTCGCTGATTCACTAAGACACAGACTATGTCTCCCAAAGCACTGCACCTTCCTAATTGACTTAGTTTAACTTTAACTGAGATAAGCTACGTTAGATACTGTAACAATTATTTAAAAAATTGTTTTTATACCAAAATTCCTATTCTCTAAAAAATATTTTACTTTTTGAAGACTAGAAAACAAATTTTGTTTTGTTTTGCGGCAAAAATGTTAATGGAGGTTAATTTTTTGTGCACACACATTAGAAAAAATAGCATGTCTCATATCATTGTACTTCTTTGATTGGTTTTTGCAAATGTAAAAGCGGAACTCTCACTTTCTACACCAGCAAAACAGGTTAAAGCAAAAGTAAATATAGGTTCTTGGAAATGATTGGAAATACCTTCACATGACATTAAAGTCATGATATATATTTCAAAAAATATCTCCATAGTGCATGATTTGAGACTTGAATCTGATTGGAAATCTCACATTATAACTACTATCATTGACAGATGTCCCTTTCTGTCCCCTTTCGCTACGCCACTGTACTAGAATACACTCAAAATATAAACAAGACAACTATTTAAAACAAAACTAAAGTATTGAGCACAAATGTCGCATCTAATTGGTCTGTGCCAATTGTGCGGAGAGTTCTCGGCAAATATTTGTGCTATTTCATTCATGAATAAATCTTAACGTCCTCTAGCGATCAAATTTGTGAAAACATTTTATTTTACAAATGCCCTAGAAATGAAAAATTGATTACAAGATTTTCTTAACAATAAAAAATAAGTAAAAATTTAATTTTTTAAAACACTATTTTGTTTCTGAATAAACTAAAAAAAAACTTGACTTCCTGTTATCTAAAAATAGAGATATTTTAGTCTAAAAATAAACGTTTGGGGCGTTAGTTTTATATAAACTTTTTAAATCATAAAGAAATATAGATAAATGATCGCTTCTCAATTGCCAAAAAATATTTTAAGAAGCTTCGATACACTATTGGTCTATTGTGTTGCTCTGAAATGGTCTTTCAAGGCATCGTCTTGTAGATCAAATGTATGCTCATCTAGTATAAGCTATCATTTTTGAAAACTGCACAAATTTGGTACCAATAGTCTGATCCATACCAGTTTTGTGTACCTAAGCCAGTTTGCAGCTGCTTCAACTTCAACTTCCCCACACCGTTATTTAAGTTTGTATAAAAAGCCAGACATGAACAAATGTCATTTTGTGCCTTCAATCAGTGAACTAAAAAACTGATCGTTTAATTGAAAGAAGTTCTGTCTTCATTAACGTTTCAGAGTGTGGTTGTAGCTCATTCAATTTTTCAAAGATTCAATGGATTGAGGCACATTTCTACATTTCATCGTCAAGGGGACGTCCATAAATTACGTAAGGGTAATGGGGGAGTGAGAAAAAATCTTACAGTTTCTTATGGGAGGAGGGGGGTCTAACATTTTCTTACGTAAGTCTATATTTTGAAATTTTTCTTTTTTTTTATTAAATCAAATTACTCAAGAGATTTTCGAGAAAGAATTAAGAGAGCTCTGTGGAAGCATCTATAAACTTTGCTATACAGGCATTAATCATCCTTATTTTGCATTTTTTTTGAAGGGGGTATTGATAAACCTTACGTAAATTCAGGGGGGGGGGTCGGCGAATTTTTACAAAATTTTACAACGGGGGGGGGGGGGGGAGGGAGCGAAAAAAAGAAAAAAATTACTTTACGTAATTTATGGACGTCCCCCAACTGCATACATGCACATAGTGATAATCTTTAGTTCCAGATACTTATCATAAGTCTAGAGATATGCTTGTTATAGAAAATTTTGTTATGTTTTGTAGATCAGAAAGCAATTTTATACTGTTTATGGAAGTTTTCTGGTTGTGGAAGGTTACCTTGTTGGATAAGACCATTTTGGACGAAGCCCCTAGATGGCTAATGCTCCTAGTTAGATAAGGCCTCTACTTAAATCCGGCGCTATTATTCACGTCAAATTTTTTTTTATTAAACGATATTCTTATCAAGACTATTACGCAGAACAAAATCAAATAATATATTGGAGTCAAAAATTTTCTTTGTTGGCAACGTGGATAAGAACAGATAAAAAATGTTTTTTCGTAGCCAACATCTTGTGCGCTGCGAATTCAGTAAAAACAATTTGGCTCGTAACGGTGATGGTGCTGATGGTAGTTACGACACTGTTTTATTCAAAAATAATATTTTAATGACGCTGCTGATGATGGTGATGATGACGTGGGATTGCGGCGACGATGACAACGAAAAAAATGATGTCGTCGACGACTAACAATGATGACGATACTGATGCTAAGATAAAAGTGATGACGACGACGACGAAGATGGGGATGACTTGAAAGACTGGCTTGTGCATGAGCGTACACCACTTAACGCGTTTGCTCGATAGTTGTGCAGCAGGACGGCTTTTTGTGGTGAACGAATCGGCCTCAAGTTTGCTTTGCACTTCCTCATTTTCAAGACACTGCTTCTTATTATTTCTCCTTCGTTGGTTCCTTGTTGTAACATTTAGTAGATTTTTGGCATTTTTAGAAAAATCATGGAGTGGTTTCAATGTAATTTGATGGTTGCTGCGTGTCATAATACGGGTTTCGTGATGTGGAGAAAATATATCACAATTTTCTTTTTCTAATTTTTGTATTAAGTTACTGGTTATTTTAAAACATACTCAGCACGCGAAAAAAGAACAATTTCAAAAAATTTTATTTAAAATAATATTACTTTCGCTATTTATTTGTGCGTTTCTGAACTTGCGTGTGTTTTTAAAACGTCGACAGTGGGATTAGGGTGTGTCAGCTGTTCTTAACAAGATTGAAAAGTGAATTTCCAGCACACGATGGAGAGATTATTCGTGTGGTCACGAGCCAGATGGAACACGTGACCCTTTCCTGAAATTCGTTCATAGTAATATGAAAATATATTCTATTCACACAACTTTTGTGTTCACGCAAGAACACACACACATCATCTTGCTACTTTAACTCGCTCGCTCTCATTCTGTTTGAAATAATAAAAATATAACAAATATTATGTTTATTCCGAAGCAAGTGCTTGCAAAGTGGAGATATGAAAAACATAAAAGACTAGAAACAATATTTGCACTAATGTTCATTTGATGTGAACGAGAAATTTTGTTATGGTTATTTTGTTTACATGCATATGTCTGTTGTAAACGTTTTGATTTATTAGCTTGCCGAATTTTTTATAATAATTTCAAAAAAGGTTAATAATATTTATATAATGAATATATATTAACTAACATAACTCAATCCTGTACCTAAATTGTCTTAAATGCAATCTCGTCGATTGTGTGCGGTTGAGCTTCGTTGTAGCACTACAACCAAGGGCGCACACAAGAAGGGGAAGAAGGGGGGTTTGTGGGTTAGAACACCCTCCCCCCGAAATTATTCCGAAAAAGTTTTATTCCATAAAATTATATTAATAAACTGGTTTTACTAATGATAAGAACACATAAAGATCAATGTTGAAATATTTTAGTTAATTAGTAATTATATATGTTGTCGTATATCTTGCATAGGAAAATATTTAAAATTTTTCATAAAAAAATATATGGCTAAAACATTTTTTAGAAATTGTTTATTAAAGAACAAATTAATTTGTTCAACTTTTTTGGAATTGTATAAGTATTTCACACCAATAGTAGACTATTTTTTGATAAAATGGCTGAAAAACCAAAACTTGTTTATTTAATACACATTTTGTTTACATTTTTAAATATGAACACATTTTTGAATTTAAATAATTATTCTGCTTTTCAAACTTCAACTTAATTTACGGTACTGACAACAACTTCTGTTGATTGATATGTTCAAAAAAGTAAACAATTATTGAAGCTGAAATTATTTCTAAGCTTCCACTCCCGAAAATTTTTTTTAAACACCTCTCCGAAACAAATCTTGGGTGCGCCACTGACTCCAACAACCTCCTTTGTTATCTGAGGCTACTTTTTAATAGGTACTTTCAAGCGACAGATAAATAAGTAATATGCGGGTTTTTTTTTCCAAATTTCACGCTTACTCCTTCAAAAATCTTGTCCATGGAGTAATTACAATTTTCACTCCTTTTTTTCATGTTTTGACTCTTAGATATGCTCGACTCAAATACTTGACATTTTTGACAAATTGAAAATTAGAAATACTATGACTCTTTGGCGAGCCTGTATAATGGACTCTGTAACTTTAACTTTTAGGATGGGGGAAACATATGTGAGGAGACCAACCTTTTTTTCTAGACGTTTCTCGAAGCCAGTGTTAATTCCATTAATGGTAATTGAATTAGGAATTAAAACAGAAATAATTTTTTTATCCGGCAATGGGAATTATAAATAGAATTTAAATTTAAAATGAAATTAGAAATTGGAATAAAAATTGATTGAAAAAATTGAATAAGAATGTTGCGGAATTATTTTTGAATATAAAATAGAAACAAAATGAGAAGTAGGAATTACTTTAAATTAAAAACAATTGTTTGCTCATATTGATTTCTGTGACTTTGACAATACAATCAAAATCTTTCAAGTTCAATTTAATTCATTTTGACGATCTTTATCGTGGCCCGAGTGCTGCACTGGTCAATGTTTTGCAGCCCGTCAGCAACCCGACCAAGCCCGGCCCATTTTATATGGTCAAATGTTTAGACCCGGCCCGCATTATTTTGGCCCAGTCCAGCTCGGTCCGCTTCTACAGGCCTAAAAGTCCTTTTAATTGGCACAAAAATCTCGGCCCAGCTCAGCTTATCCTGGCCTGGTTTGACTTCAAACTCGACCCGGCCCGGACCTTTGAAAACCTTAAAATCAGGGCCGCGTCGTGCAGTACTCTAGTAGGAAGACTTCAAGGCAACAATTTACCTACGTGTCTGTTTTTGAACATCGGTCTGCATCTTCACTTTCAGGCTTGACTCCGACTTTATTGAAGAAGTTTAGGTTTTTGACAAGTACAATTCAGTCTAATCGACTTGCAACTGCTGTTGGCATAAGCAGTATCTGCGAAAGGGATGTCGTTCATAATCAGCTGGAAAACTATGATGCCGATATAATAGATGAACATCTTGATGCAATGATTTTTTGGAAACAGAGAAGTTCAGAGGATTACTTGTTTCAGTAAACTGTATGAGTCAGTCCAGTATTTATGGAGTTGCGGAATCCTAACTACAGGACGGCGTAACCGAATGCAACAGTCCTTGTTGGAGATGAGAACTTTTCTAAAACTTAATTCATTTTTACTGATTTTTGTTGCCTTTGCTATGGTGACTGCATGTAAAGTTCTACTCTTTACTGTGACAATAAATGTTTGATAGTTTTGGTTTGTGCTACTGCGTATTGGTTTCAGTTCTAGCATTATTATAAAACTATATAAGGATGCTTTTATAATCATTTCCACTTTTGAAAAAGACCGAAAAGCAAAACGAAAAGTATGACAGTAAGTTTTTAATAATGGAATTAGAATAAATTTAACAATATTTTTAAAAATGATAACGGACATAGAATAGAAATAGACATTTTTCAGCAATAGCAATGGTAATTAGTACTAATTAGAATTGAATGGAACTTTGAAAAGTCAGAATTGAAACAACACTGGTCTAAGCAGCAATTGCGACCTTAGTTTATCCAAAGATAATTTTACCCGTCAAGGCTGAAAAATTGTTTTACAGAAAGTGCGATTTTTGTCAATTTCGAGTAAAAAATTTTTTTGAAAAAGCTGACAAGGACAATAACTGCTCTTTTTCTCCCAAGCTGAACAGTAAAAAAAAGATTCACAGTGTTATACAGCACAGATTCTATTCCTGCTTAAATGCAAGCCTCTCCGTACAGATACACATAGTGTGGCAGACACTCGATTGTTATACCCTAATAATACCCCGCTCGGTTCATATACATTACTTGTACAAATGCGAAGAGAAATACGCCTACGAAGATGCACGTTCCGCGGATGCCTCCTCCTCTTGCAAGCCTCCAATGACGAGCGTGCGCGAGAATGCAGATCTTCCGTGAGATGCTCCTCTCTCTCTTTTCCTTCTCTCCGTTCTCTTTTTCTCTCCTCTTTCTTTTCCTTCTCTCTCTCTCTTTTTCTCTCCTAAGACAATCGGCGACACTGTGATCATCGAGAAAATTTTTTCTATCAAACATTTCCAGCTTCGTTTTCGAATGGAAGAAACATTTTAGAGGAGGAGTTGCTGTGTTTATAATAATTGCTGTTTAGTCGACCCGTGAGAGAAACTCGATCGAAGAAAACTATGTCTTCTTCCTACTGCACGGGTAACGAAGAAAGTAAGTTTTCGTGATATTTAAGCGATTCTTATGTAATACAATTGCTCAAATTTGTTTTAAATGAAATTTTCAATTTTTTTATTTTCATTTGCGTTGATATTCACACATTTTTTTTCTTTTTTTTTATTGCACCTAATTTTATGTAGAAAACAAAATATAAAGCAAAATAAATATATTAGATAAGTGAATGTATATATATATATATATATATATATATATATATATATATATATATATATATATATATATATATATATATATATATATATATATATATATATATATATATATATATATATATATATATATATATATATATATATATATATATATGAGTGTACAGTGTATGCATGAATGTGTTTATTTTGTACGTTTTTGTAAACGTGCCGATGTTCGTTTGTGTGTGTGTGTGTGTGTGTGTGTGTGCGTGTGTGTGTGTGTGTGTGTGTGTGTGTGTGTGTGTGGTGTGTGTGATTTATTTCACACGATCAGAGCTTGAAGTGGAAATAATGCTTCTTTCTTTCGTTTCAGCGTTATTTTTAGTTTCCCATTATTTCTCTGACAGAACATTGTATTACTGTATTGCATCAAGCGTTATCGTCGTCGTCGTTATCATCATCATCACCATCGCTAATATTCCTTTTCCTGGTTTTTCATGATGTACAATTATCACTGCTTTCATGAACGTTCCCTCTCGCTTTTTCTCTTTCTCTCACACACAGTGTTGTTTCAGTTAAGCGTAACTTTAACTGAATTTGGTCTAATAACTGAAAAAAGAGATTTAAGTTAAGTACTAACTGAAACTTAATATTCATATAAATATTTCTTTTAAATAAACATCCCTTTTGCCATTTACTTAAACATTTTATTTTTGATTCTTATTTGTAAAGCATAAAATAATTCAAACACATAGCTTTAACAATGGCTTTGATTTTACACAATTTTGATGAAAACTCTAGTTCGATTTGTCAAATCTCATTTCTTGAAACTGCAGACACGTAGACAAGGATATAGCGGATGTAAGCAAAGGAGTGGATCATTTAATTGAGTATAGCAGAAAACATAAGGTCAGTTTCTGAGGTCTGGAAGTGCTAGGTCGTATTAATTCATGCGATTGTCTGTGTGCTGAGGATGCCATTTATCATGTGAGTTGTCATCATAACTTCTTCAGAATTGTCAATCGAGGAACTCGTGGTGAACCAGTAGAGGGCATGAAATTGGAAACATTTGAAAAACTGTGTTTATGGCTTGAGGTGCTTGATTCTGAGCTGCTAACATGGCATTTTTCATGGCCCCGTAAAAAATAACCGTTGAGTGCCATCGAGTGCCATTCTCAGAATATGTTCTCCATATATATATATGTCTCAAAATCAACAATAAAACCATTGTATAAATTTAATTCCGGGTTGACCTTTCTGTCAGCCGGTCTACACAGTTAACCAGAATAGCGCACAGACTACTTTGCCTGCTTTTATTAGCAAAAAAAGAATAGAATTCAGATAAGAAGTGAAACTGAGACAGCGTTTGCTTAGTAATATCAGTACTGGGTTATATTAATAACTGTTATTCTAACTGTAATAGTAGCTGAAAAAAATATTAACTCTAATATTAACTGGAAAAAATGAAAAAAATTAACTTTAACTGTAATACTAATTAAAAAATATTAAATTGGCTAACTTTAACTGATACTCTAACTGAAAACCCCTAACTGAAACAACACTGCTGACACACACACACACACACACACACACCTTTGCTCAAACACTTCACCTCTTCTTCATCAGCATCACTATTGATACCACCTACTTCTTACCACCATCCAGCCTTCTGCCAGGCTGCTAGACTAGCATCCATCCCATCATCTTGAGTTGATCACGAGGTTCCAATATGGCACATTTTAAAATGTTTTTTTCTGTATTTTTCTCTTCCTGTTGGAGAAAAGCATAGCAAACTTGGGAAATGCATATGATTTATGGAAAAGTGCATGTGATTTATGGAAGAGTGCATGTTATTAATGGAAGAGTGCATGTTATTTATGGAAGAGTGCATGTTATCTATTTAAAAGTGCATGTTATTTATGGAAGAGTGCATGTTATCTATTTAAAAGTGCATGTTATTTATGGAAGAGTGCATGTGATTTATGGAAGAGTGCAAAGTTCTGTAGCTGTTTTGTTGTATTTTTGTTTGCTGTTTTGTAGGTTGTTGAAGCTGTGTTTGGTGTTGTAATTGTTTTTTTATTGTTGTTATAGTTGTTGCAAACGTTGGCCTGTCATTCTTTAGTTTTTCACGATTTGACTAATCGGACAGGCAATCTTTTAACGAACGAGAATTTATCTCGAAACAGAAACTACGAGCGCCGTTAAGCAAAGACTTGAATAGAAATACGAATCCGGTGGCTGAAGGACCAGCCATTTAATCTGTTGTTTCAGAAGTTCTTCATGGGGCATCAGCTCAATAACTAATCATTGAGATTTTTCTCAATAGAAACATTACTAGCTCACTCAACGAGTAGCATATAGATATAGAGACTTAATTAATAGTAATTAATGGTCTATGATGGCTCGCTTGTTTATTATTGCGCAACTGCGACTGATTTTTGACTGCAGGCGACGTTTTCTGATTGTTTGCACAGTTAAACTTAATTAGCTTAAAACGTGAAAAGTGACCAGTTTTAACAACGATTGTATCAATTCACCAAGTGCAATGTGCGGTGTAAAGTTGCTGTTTGATAAGTTGTGTTGTTAATTTATTAATTTGGCAAATTACGTTTCTTTTAAATTTGTGAGTATTTGATGCTTATAAAATCGTATTACATTTAAAACTTAATCAATACATTTTAAAAACTATCAGATTTTAAGTCTAAAATATTAAATATTTATGTATATAAAAAGCAATGCATGTGTGTTTGCTCACCACATCTGTAGCAATCTAAAAGCAATTTCATTTCATTTTGACGATCTTTAACGTGGAGTTAGTCGGATGAACAATTTCGCATGGAGGTCGTACTCATAGGGGATAAGGCTTTACAAGAGTTTTGACTCCGTATCCCAACCCAAGGGTACGCTGCCCTAGTGTTAGGGCGAGGGTTAAGTCTAGGGTTACGACTAGAGAAAAAAGCGAGAGAAACAACAAAAGAAAAACCTAACAAAATCCTGGGACAACGCCGGGTAACCCTGTTACTTGAAACATAAAATTTTAAAAAAAATTCTGTAAAGATTGTTCTAAAAATTTTTTTAAAATTTTTCCCGATATTTCTGTTGACGTTAATCATCACTATTAGAGCCATGGACGGACGATTTTTTGTGACCCGGCCTGTTTTATATGACAAACTTTCAAGACCAGTCAGTCATGATTTAGGCCCTGTCAGTTTTTACAGTTTTTATACTTGAAACAAAAATCTCGGACAGGACTGCGGTCCCGGGCCCCTCTGAAAATTAAGATAGAGGAGTCTTCCAATATATTGGACCCCTCAATGTTTTTACAGTGTACACCATTTAACAAAGCAATTTTAGCACAGCCAATGTACGTCGTAGCGGTGCCGCATGGAAGCAAAATCAATAACGTAACGTAACGTAACGTAGCGTAACGTAACATAAAGTAGCGTAGCATAACATAACATAACATCAGGGTTGTTAACAATAGCTAGACATTGTATTGGCAATACCAATCCCAATAGGCACTTAAAAAGTATTGATCATACCAATATTAATACTCAACTAAAAAGGTATTGCTACCAATAGCAAATATCAAACACTAATACTGAAAAAAAACTTTTTCTCAAGTATTTCATTATAAGTACAAAAATTTAAATCATACAATGCACAAAAATGTAAAACCAATAAATTTAAAAAAAAGTGCAAAATAAAAAGCAAAGTAGCAAACTAACTTAAGGAAAATTGTTACCATCGATCACTAAAGGTTGTTGATTGAGATATTACAACTCTTTACCAAACAAACTGATTGAGAACATACCACTGATCTCTATATATATATCTGGATCACAATTAGTCTTGCCTGGGTATAGCCCCCGGTAGCCATTTTGACACCATTATGCAAAATGTCCGACTTGCGCAGCTAATAATTGCTCAAATCAACAATATAAGAAAGCTAAACAGTTATTTCATTTGTGTGCACTCAATTATTGCAATTTTTAACAAGTTTTATTCGACACCCGAGAAATTGCTATTAAAGACATCTGCAGAAAAGGCAGAGGAAGGGAAAAAACTCGTTGAAAAACAGCTGGAGGTATGTGAAAAGAAAGCATATCAAAAGATTGAAGAAAAGTTTGCTGAGTTGCTTGTTTCCAAATCATCAGCAGCCAATAATAATGGGACCAGGGAAACTAACGTTTCAATCCAAGAAGAGGAATGGACCAAAAAAGAAATAAAGGCTATAAAAGAAAAAGTAAATAAAGTGGAAAATAAGATAAAAAATACAGACCAGCATGAACTTAGAAGGAACAACATTATAATTCATAGGATGGCAGAGAGTGCTACAGATAAAGAAGATCAGAAAAGAACCGAAGATAGAAAATCTGTGTTGTCACTATTTAAAGTACTTGAAGTATCTTGTGAAAGTTTAGATATAAAAAAAGTGATCAGACTTGGCAGGGAATCTGAAAAAGACAGACCTCTACTTGTTGAACTGAAGGAAGCAACAAAGAAAAATTTGATATTAGAGTCACTTTTTAAACTCAAGAATGCAGAGGAAAAGTTTAGAAGGGTCTCTGTGACCCACGATATGACTAGAATAGAGAGAGAACAATGCAAGAAACTTGTTATAGAAGCAATAAGAAAAACAGAACAATGATCAGTCGGGGGAATGGATATACAAGGTGAAGGGTGTGCCAGGGAATATGAGAATAGTAAAGCTCAAGAAGGTGCAATAATAAAAGCAATAAATAGGCAGAGTTTCAATAGTGTAACTAAACTAAAAAGAACAATATTGAAATGTAAGAAGTATAGTAAGCAAAGAAAAAAGATGTGCATTGGAAGTTTATGTGGAATTAGAAAAACCTGACATCATTGGTATAACAGAATCATGGGCAAAGGAAGATATATTAGATATTGAACTAGCAATTAATGGGTACACTATGTTTAGGAAAGACAGGCAAAATCAAAATAATAAGGGGCATGGTGCAGGTGGTATAATTTTATATGTTAAAAATGAAATAAAGGCAGTGGAAAGAACAGATATATCAAGCGATAAGTTTAAAGAAAGTCTTTGGTGTGATATACAGCATGGAGCTAAAAACAGTTTACTAATAGGTGTTTGCTACAGACCCCCAAATGTAGATGAAAGTGTGGATAATGGTTTGTGTGAATTATTGGGTAGGGTTAGCCAGGAATCTGTATTGATAATGGGAGATTTCAATTTTCATATAAACTGGATAAACATGGAAGGAGAAAGACATCAAGATAATAAATTCTTGGATTGTATTAATGGGGAATTTTTACATCAATATGTCATGAACCCAACAAGAAACAAAAATATATTAGATTTGGTAATAACTTCTGATGAGAACATTATAGAGAACATCTCTGTAGGAGAGCCTTTTCATTCTAGTGACCACCAAATTGTAAGATTTGAAATAATACTGCAGGATTGTAACATGAAAATAAATTCTCATATTAGCTACAATTTTTTTAAAGCAAATTATAACAAAGTAAGAAGCAAAATAAGAGACATGAATATAATGAGAAAAATTGAATCGGTGGATGTAAATGACAGCTGGATGTTATTCAAAAAGAGCATGGAGGAGGTCATTCAAGAAATCATACCCATTAAGAAAAAATTTGTCAGGAAACAGCCATGGATAACAAAGGAAGTCTTAAAAATAAGAAGAGCAAAAATCAAAGCATGGAAAAGGTTCCAAACACTTCAAAATGGAAATGAAATTGCAGCTGCAAGTAATAATGAGACAGGCAAAGAAATAATACTGCAACAATTGCGCGACAAATATGTCAAGAAAAGAAATGAGACAAAAAAAAGCATTAAAAGAGCCACAATTGATTATGAGAAAAAGCTGACGGATAATATAAAAAATGACAGCAAAAGTTTCTATGCGTATGTCCGAAGTAAGCAAAAACGAAAAGACCTAGTGGGGCCGTTAAAAAATGAGTTAGGCGAAATGGTTGGAAACGATGAAGAGGTAGCTGAAATGTTAAATAATTATTTTTGTACGGTTTTTACTGAAGAAGACATAGAAAACATACCGGAACCTGTGAACATGTTTAAGGGAAAAATAGACGAGAAAATGACTGATGTGGTTATCACAAAAGAGAACGTTGAAAGACACTTGAAGGACCTAAAAACAGATAAAAGTCCGGGTATCGATGCATTACATCCCATGTTTTTAAGAGAAGTAAGACACGAAATAAGCGATGTGTTAGCAGAAATAATGAATAGGTCCTTGAAAACTGGAGAAATTCCTCGTGATTGGAAAGATGCAATCATTGTACCACTCTTTAAAAAAGGTAGCAGATCTGAGGCAAGTAACTATCGTCCAGTAAGTCTCACGTGTATTATTTGCAAAGTCATGGAAAAAATCATTCAGCTCGAATTAATGAATCACATTAGACACCACAGCATTTTGATAAACAGCCAACATGGATTCGTACAAAGGCGATCATGTCTAACAAATTTGCTAGATTGTTTTGAAAATGTTTATACCCACTTAGATAAAGGATCCCCTGTAGACATAGTCTATCTGGATTTTGCCAAAGCCTTCGACAAAGTACCACATACACGGTTGATGAGAAAAATAGAAGCGGCTGGAATAGGAGGTAATATTCGAGGATGGATCAAAGAATGGCTAGCTGACAGAAGACAAAAAGTGGGAATTAAAGGGAAATACTCGGAGTGGAAAAGCATAAAAAGTGGTGTACCGCAAGGATCCGTTTTGGGACCATTACTATTTGTTCTGTTCATTAACGACCTTGATTTAGCGACTTGTTCAAAGGTCTCGAAATTTGCTGATGACACAAAGTTATCCATGAAAGTAGAGCCACTTGCAATTTTCCTTGACTTATCCAAAGCCTTTGACACTATTGATCACAATATCATTATTGCAAAACTAAAGCACTACGGTATATCTCAGACTGAGCTTAACTGGTTTAGAAATTATTTATCTGGGAGATCTCAATGTGTACAATTTAACAATGAATTGTCCAGTTTCAAATCTATTACTTGTGGTGTTCCCCAAGGATCTATACTCGGGCCGCTTCTGTTCATAATCTACGTTAATGATCTCTCCAATAGCTCTCTGTTTTTTAAATATTTTCTATTTGCTGATGACACAACTGCTTTCATTTCAGATAAATCTTTACCAGATTTGATACAAAAAACAAACACTGAACTGAATAAATTATCCTTTTGGTTTAAATGCAATAAATTATCTCTCAATGCTGATAAAACTAACTACATTGTATTTCATAATCCTCGTAAAAGGTTTTCCCCAGACAACATAGAACTAACAGTTGATGGCTCTAAAATAGATAATGTTTCAGTAACAAAATTTTTAGGAGTCTACGTTGATCAACACTTAACATGGGCTCATCATGTAAACTATGTTTTCAAAAAAGTTTCCCTGCATTCAGGTATAATTCATCGTCTTTCGTGGTTTCTTCCTAGCAAGGTTTTGCTGACACTGTACTTTTCATTAATATATCCTTTCATTAACTATTGTAATTTTATATGGTGTATCAACTACAGAAGTCGAATAACGAAAATAATGACTCTACAAAAACGTATTATTAGAGCAATTTTTCACCCGCCCAGGAGTCATTCAACCAAAACCACTCGGATAAACAACCATTTGTTGACAATTGATCAAGTCTGTCTATATCAATCAGCAATTTACATGTATAAGTATGCACATGATCTTTCACCCCAATATTCAACGAGTCACCTTTATAAAGCAGAAGAAGTTCACAACCATTTTGTGCGTTCTAAACACTGTTTCCGTTCAGGATTGATCCGGTCGACACTTGGAATGCACTCGATAAAATTTATTGGTCCTAAGATCTGGAATTCTCTGCCGCATGACATCAACAAAAGTTCTCTCAGCTCATTCAAGGCTTCTCTGAAAAATTACCTGCTGCACAAGACTTTGAAAGACTTCATACCAATTCAGTGAAGATATTTGCTCTTTTGTAAATTTTTACTTTTTTACAATTTTATGTACAGGGTTACAGTCTCGCAGGAACATTTGTTCTTTTTCTGTTGCCCCTTATTTGTTTTTTGTCGAAATTGTGATTTTTTTTATAAATAAATTTGTAAAAAAAAAAAAAAAAAAAAAAAAAAAAGAGTGTGAGCTGGATGCCGACATTTTAAGGAAAGATCTTGCAAAAATATACCAATGGTCCCTAGACTGGCAAATGATGTTCAACGTAGATAAATGCTCAGTGATGCACATGGGTAAGAGAAATCAAGAGTTTCAGTATGAGATGGGAGGAATATTGTTGAAGACATCTGAAGAGGAAAGAGATCTGGGAGTTGTAGTACACAATAGCGGCAAACCATCAAGACAGTGTGCGGAAGCAGCAAAGCGAGCCAATAAGATTTTAGGATTGGTCAAGAGAACAATAATAAGTCGAAACCAGGAAATAATTATCAGACTATACAAATGTTTGGTAAGACCACATCTAGAATATTGTGTACAAGCTTGGAGCCCTGTTTTAAAAAAGGACATCGTAGTGTTGGAGAAGGTACAAAGGAGGGCTACAAAGTTGATTAAGCATTTAAGCCAGTTACCTTACGAAGAAAGATTAAAACAATGTGGCTTAACAACTCTAGAGAAAAGGAGAAGTAGGGGTGACTTGATCGAAGCCTACAAGATAATAACAGGAAAAGAGGATTTAACACCAGCAATGTTTTTCGAACAACCACCGATTCAAAGCACTGGGGGACATAGATTCAAGCTTTTTAAAAAACAAGAAAAGACTTTAGAAAAGGCTTTTTTTAGTTCTAGAGTGGTAAACATATGGAATGACTTGGACGATGACACTGTAGCATCTGAGACTACCACATCTTTTAAAGTAGCGCTATCCAGGCATGGATACTGATTTTTTATGCAATTATTTATTTTTATTAGTTTATTTATCTATTATTATCATTTATTTTATTTTATTCTATTTATTATTATTTTTAATTCGAAGTGGTTGTCTATAGGCGTAAAGTCTTCTAAACCACTATAATAAACGTTATCTTATCTTATCTAATTATATAAAACCCTCTAACCAACGGCTAACGACCTAACATGTCTAATAGTTATTATCAGCCTAAATGAATTATTTATTTATTAGTAATTACAACGACCTCAAGTTGAATTTTTACAAACTTTCCAGGGAGGATCGAAATTGAAAATTATTGAACGAGGGTTGATGTTAAAAGTATCGAGTACACCGTCATGTATGGTCCTCATTCAGTATTTCCCAGCCTGAATTGTCCTATTTATATATTAAGCTACTAGACCTTGGTGCGTGCAAAAAGATTAGTTCGAAAGGGGGCCTGACTTCAAAGTTGGCCCTGGGCCTCCCACAAGCTTTATCCGGCTTTGGACACATTACGTTCTGGCGGTGTCAGTAAAAAATTATATTCTATTTATTGTCAATTTATTTCTAGATTTCTAACTATTTTATTGCAGAAGGACTTCAAATTGTAAAAGCAGGCTTTCTAAGAAAATATAAAAGTATTTATTAAATTTTAATTTTTTTAAATGAATGTTTTAAAGTAATTCAATTAATTTTTTACTTTTACAAATGCTTCAATGTAGTTTCGATATGAAATTAAAAATAATCAACTGTTCGTTTAATTAAGCAATAAAATTATGTTTTCATAAATTATCTTAATAGTTTTTTGTTTTTAAAAATTAAAAATAAATTCAGAAGGCTTCCTGTCTAAAGGATTCAAACCAGTCTACGTTGAAATAACAAGAGATGGCTACCTTCTGTGGTATCGAAATCAATCATGTTACAAAAGAGATGGATTTGTTCTATTGAAGGTCTTTTTCAAATAATTGTGTTAGTAATATGTTTAGAATAAAGTAACATTACAATTTGTAAAAGTCCGACTGCATTAGAAAATAACTAGGAAACGTGAAAGGTAAAAAAATTCTCAAGTGGTAATTTACTAGGAGGTGTGCGACTATCTGGCTGTTGGTCCGTACACGAGGGGCATCCCCGGCAGGCCTCACTTATCTCGTTCTTCTTCTGAACGTCACCTAATTGCCGTCCCGTCTGCCCCTGGAAGGGAGTCCCATGTTCATTGGTTTCTCTGCTCCGGTGACAATGATCTCAAGTAAATCTCATGATTATGGTAGTAGTGCTAATGATATGATGGTGATGATGACGGTGAAGATTGCGATGACAATGATGATGGTGGGATGGCACAATTTTAATAAGTCTAGTAGTGTTCGATTAAAAATAACATCGAAGAGAATAATATTTCATAATTAGTTTTGTATTGGGGAAAATTTTCTTCTGCTCTTGTTTCTTTTCTGACTTTTCTATCTCTCCGTTGCATTCGCATAAAATCTGTTTGTTGTTATAGTAACCATTCTAACCATATGCTCAGTTGTACTGAAACAGGAGAGAGAAAATATATCATTTTTTGTTCTGTTTTTGTCCGATAAAATTGGGTTTCAGTTAGTGAAAAAAATAAATTTTCATAGCATAAAAACTGTATCTATTGAGTTGAAAATACATAAAAAAAAAGTATAAGGTGCAATTAAACTGTACATCGTGATTCTAAACGGTTAAAATATGCATACAAAGTTAATTGAAGCTATAAGAAGTGTTAGTTTTAGGTCACGTGATGACAAAGTATGAAGTCACCCGGCAATTTGTTGGCTGTAAAAAATGGTAAACGAAAATTAATTAAAAGTTTCTTGTATTTTACAGTGACTGGATGTTGACAATCAGCCACGTTGTGAGTTTCTTTTGTTTCAGTAACTTTTACATTATTCTATTCCATTTTTATTTTGTACTCACTCACTCACACACTCACATACATACATACATACATACATACATACATACATACATACATACATACATACATACATACATACATACATACATACATACATACATACATACATACATACATACATACATACATACATACATACATACATACATACATACATACATACATACATACATACATACATACATACATACATACATACATACATACATACATACATACATACATACACACACACACACACATACATACATACATACATACATACACACACACACACATACATACATACATACATACATACACAGGGGCAAATTTAGGCATAGGCTACATAGTAAGTCACGCGAGTCCGAGCCATACTAAAACCGGACAGTCAGCAGGATGCATGTAGTATTGTAGTAGGTATATGCGCTCTTATAAAGACATGAAATATTTTTCAAAACCGCTGCACAATCATTACCGCCGTCTACGAGCATTAATATTGCCATTGTCGTTATCAATACAGTGATTGAAGACGGTCCCACGGTCGTCGAACAATACAACATATCTGTCGCCATACGGGACACTAAATTTTTTTTACAGAAATGCAAACTTGACTCGCAGCACTTGACCCGTTGTGAAGTAAGTCATGCGAAAGCTGTTGCGTGAAAGGTCACTGAAAACATCAACTTTAATAGTTGATGAATAACAAACATTCGATAAGGTGACGACCTTGTCGTCATAAGATTGAAGGATGCCATAATTTCTGACCATCGGAGATGATGTACGTCGAAAACCATCGTGAAAGTCAGTGCATCTTTCGGCGTAGAGCCATCGGCGTAACATGAAACCTTCGGTCAACAAGGAAGCAGCGTTGCTTGTAAGCTGTAGAGTAGGAGTGTACAACATCGAGACAAAAATAAATAACGACAGCCAGCCAGGGCCGGATTAAGCCATTTTAGAGCCCAAGGCACAAACCCACATGGGTGCCCCTACAGCCAAAAAAAAGCTGATGACCAGAGGGGGGGCGGAAGTCAGAGCCACTTCTCAAAAATATTTCGTTATATTTTCATACCACTTGTTCAATTTTCAGCTGTTTCTGGACTTAAATTTGTTCAAAAAATATTTCTTGAGGACCCGTGGTGCCCCCCAAACTCTTGGTGCCCATGGCACGTGCCTTGTTTGCCTAATGGTTAATCCAGACCTGCAACCAGCGGATGAGCCAAACTCAGAAGCTCTGTTTTCCAGATCAGAGAGGCGTTGCAAAAAAAAAGCTGGTTTATTATGATCACGTTTTGTGGGAGCACAATCAATCAGATCACGAAACACCCACCCTCTCCAACCACCTCTCACTACAGAACAGGTCGGGAACAAAAAATTAAATTCAATAATTGGGAAAATTCTTCTGGTAGTCCCAGTATTTCTCGGTGACTTCTTACTGTTGAAGTCATTTGAATTAGTAATCGGCAAAGTAAGGACAGATTATCTAGCTTAATAATTGCCTAAGACAAGAGTAAAGGAAAATCATTAACACGTGCACTACGCCATCAATTCCGGGACTTCGCTGTTTTTGGCGGGATAGCTTTGATAACACGATTCTGAGTGAGGGAATTCTCCGGGGCTTATATGCGCGCTGTTTTGAGAAGCCATTTGCTGTTCAGCAGAAGTGAGCCAAGGGAAGTGAGGCACAGGGCAGGCAGCTGCATATGCCGTGGCTGTTTTGCAATGGCTGGATTGCGTGGGGTCGTCAGTGACCACGTCGGGGCTCGCTGTGATCGGCATCTTGATTGTAAAAGAAAATGGAAGAAACAATTTGGCGTAGTTTGTCAATCTACGGATCATCACAGCTTTTGAGCCAGCCAAGTTTAGATGGTATTTGAAGCAGATTAGTGAATCAAACAGTTAATATACAATTATTGCTTGACAGTCACCTTGAACCTGTCCATTATAGGAGCTGTTGCGCTGTATTATATCGGTTGTCAGCAATAATCTATGGTTAGATCCACACGCACGTCCAAAAAACCCGTCTACAGTTGGGGATTTGTTAGATCCGCGGCATGAGAAAATCCTGCATTATTTTTATTTTTGTTTCAGCATTCATTTATATTGCAAATGATAACTGTTGTATGAACTTGCTGTTGTAAAAAAAAAAGGAAAAGTGTCATTTTCAACTTTTTCTTGAATGACCTGTCGGTGGAGGTCTAAATGCTTTTTGAGATATTATTTGAAATATATATTATTTGAAATATATATTATTTGAAATATATATTATTTGAAATATATATTATTTGAAATATATATTATTTGAAATATATATTATTTGAAATATATATTATTTGAAATATATATTATTTGAAATATATATTATTTGAAATATATATTATTTGAAATATATATTATTTGAAATATATATTATTTGAAATATATATTATTTGAAATATATATTATTTGAAATATATATTATTTGAAATATATATTATTTGAAATATATATTATTTGAAATATATATTATTTGAAATATATATTTTGCATTGATGTGGTTTAAATGACCGAAATGTGAAAATGATAAATGCACAAGTGTGCCTTCGAATGGAAAAATTGTGGAGTCTCTACAAAACTTTTTTTTAAATAATGTAAACGTTGACAAAAAACAACAATTATGCAGCTTGATTCTCCACACTTCTTCAAAATTTCCTGAAATCTGGTAGCGCGTGTGAAAAAGGTAAAGATAAGAGTATAAATCGCACTTATTCTACTATATTGCCTAACATGAATCATGAAGATTTCTACGCGTCTTATTGTGAACTCGCTAATTTCCTCAAGATACCTCCTTGCATCAACAGACGTACATTTCAAGAATTTCTGGTCTACCCTTATCAACAGAGATTGAATCAGTGTTTCTAATGCTCTAGCTCTAATATTGGAAGCATAGCAACATTGCTGTGACGTGGTTCCTGGAGGCTATGGGTAGTTTTTATAATCTTCGGAAGAATCACGATTAGAGTCCTGCACGGGCCGGTTTTTCATTTAAGGTTGTCTAAACTGGTCGGACTGGGCCTGGAATTTTGCGCCTATGAAATAGACCGAAACGAGTTGCCGGCGGATTGGGCCGGCCACAAAAATGTGAACTTTTTTTAAAAAAATTGATGGCCGGAGGGAGGGATAAAATCTAATCAACTTTTACTTTTTCTTAAAATCTGCTGCCCTCAAATTTTTTTTGCCGCCCTTGTTAAAAGTGCTACCCGGGCGGATTGCCTCCTACACTACGCCACTGGTAAGACACTGTTTACTGTTTCCGTGTCTGCCGTTTTTTGAGTTTTTATAACCCTCTTTGGATGCGTGGTTCAAATTCTCTAATTTTAAGCAAGCGAAGAGTACTGCTAGTTAATGACATTTACCTAATTTATCTAAATCTTTTCTCTTTAATATCTCTATCGGCATCGGTATTGCTGTTTATCTCTCTAAATTAAAAAAAAGTCTACCGTAGATACTCGAGTTTATCGCGAGATTGTTATGCATAAAATTCAGAGAACATGTCCTGACTGACTGACTGACTGACTGATAATCAACGCCGAGCTCAAAAGCCTCATCCTAGGAACGTGAAATTTGGAACTTATATTACTTTTATTGCGTAAGCATCCACTAAGAAAGGATTTTTTAAAATTTTGCTCCTGAGGAGAAGAAACTGGAAAACAATTTTTTTTTCTAAAACAATGTATATCTCGAAAACCAAAAATGAGGAGATTTTGAAATTTGGTATATGGATTTTTCTTGAAAAATAAAAAGATACATGTTTCACCATTTTTTTAAAATTTGGTTTCCCGGACCTCAAATGTAGGCTGGAAAATTGGGTTATTTGGTTTTTAAAGTAGCTGCTACTCAAAAACTGTGAATGCTACAGGAGTAAAAATTAGTATTTAGTTTCTACTCCAAAAATAATGAAATACATGTTTTAGCATTTTTTGAAAATTTGGTTTCCAGGACTTCAAATGTGGGGTGGAAAATTAGGTTATTTGTTTTTTAAAGTAACTGCTACTCAAAAACTGTAATTACCACAGATGTAAAAATTAGTATTTAGTTTCTATTCCAAAAATAAAGATATACGTGTTTTACCATTTTTTAAAAATTTGGTTTCCAGGACCTCAAATGTGGGGTGGAATATAAAGTTATTTGGTTTTTAATGTAACTGCTACTCGAAAACAGTAGATGCTAATTTGGTTTCTAATCCAGAAATAATGATATACGTGTTTTAACATTTTTTAAAATATGGTTTCCAGGACTTCAAATCTGGGGTGGAAAATAGGGTTACTTGGTTTTTAAAGTAACTGCTACACATAAACTGTATATGCTACAAAAGTAAAATTAGTATTTAGTTTCCACTCTAAAAATAATGATATACGTGTTTCACCATTTTTTGAAAATTTGGTTTCCAGGACCTCAAATGTGAAGTGGAAAAGGGTTATTTGATTTTAAAATAACTGCTACTCAAAAACTGTAAATGCTACAGATGTGAAAATTAGTATTTTGAGGTTTTGTGCCGGTTAAAAGTATATGAGTTCAGTTTATCACCGGACGGACGGGCCAAGCCTTTATCTTAGGGTCTTCATACGGCCCTGCCCAAACCTTAAATCAAGGTGGGACGGGCCAAGATTTTTAACCAAGTATATAGACATTTTAGTGATTCTAGGGTGTTCAGACGGGCCGGGCTAAACCTGAAGTCAAGCTGGGACGGGCCGAAGTTTTTCATCAAGTATATAGAACTTCTAGGCCTGTAAAAACGGGCTGGGCCCATATTAGACGGGCCGTGTCGGGCCAGGAATTTCGGTTTTTGAAACGGACTGGGCCAAGTTGTCGACGGGCCGAGCCGAGACCTAAAAAATTGATCCGTGCAGTACTCTACTATGTATTCACGATTCAAATTCTCTAATTTCATGCGAGCGAAGCCGCTACGGGCACTGCTAGTCTCCTATAATAAATCTGATAATTTTGTTTTTTTTACTCTTGTTTTCGGCATATTTTGGACATGATTTCATAAGAAATAACTAAAATAATCACAAAATGACGAAGTTTAATTTCTCCATAATTATGAAAATTTTAAACTTCGCGTTATATTCGCCACTTATACACTTTTGATCTATTCAATTGCCAAATTTGTAACCCTCGCAGTATCTTCGGGTGGCGCTATATTCGGGTATCTACGGTAGTCGTATTAACATTAACAGATAGGAAACACTAAATTTCGAAATATGACAGAATTTTCACATATTTCATGTTTCTTCAGCTACCACCTCTTCCACCACCACGTATAACGAAGGAAGATGAAGAGTATCTTAAAGATCCACCTCCACCCTATCCTGGTCTGTCCCAAAAAGGTTCATAATATCAATAATTAGTAGCAGAAAAATGTAAGATATAATTTCAAATTATTTTGTTACAATAAAAATAATAGTATTACTTTTATTATTCTTATTTCAAATAATAGTATAATACTCACTGCAAAACTTTTGGATAAGAATGTTATAAATTTTGAAAAAAAAAATATTTAAAAAAAATTCTACTTTTTTCTATTTTTCTACTTTTGACAAAATTCCATTGATTTGCATCCATTAGATTCATTCAGCGAGGAAGAAAAAGTCTCGCAAGACCTCAAACTTCAGCCGAGTGCAACAAACGAAAGTAAGAGTCCAATTGAATTTGCCTCAAAATAAGACTTGATAAAATCCCAAATGGAGTGCTCGCGCATGGCCAAATTTCGTTTCATTCCAGAGGTTGGCACGAAACAATCTCACGACCCCCAACATGCGCAACAATCCACCAACTGCGCATGGGGTTGGACATGGGGGTGGGGTGGTGGCTGGGGATACCCTGGCTGGCACTACTTCAGTTTTGTTCCAACGCTCGAATCGGTAGGAACAGCCGCAACTACAACGATTCCATTTCAAGGAGCTGAAGCAGATTTGTCTAAAAATGGCGACCTCCCGACGGATACAGATTGTCACGTGACAGAGCAGCCCTGCGACCATCAAGCAGCAGACTTCGATACCACTGATGTCGATCCAGGTTGTGACACGACCATCTGCGAACCAGCATTTGATGCCGCATTCGACGCAATTGGAGCTTTGGATATAGGCTTCAGTTTGGGTTTTTAAATTTTTAAATGTGCAGAAGTTGTAAATATCATTTCTATCTTTCATGCAATTTAGTGTTTGACAGCGCACCTTACTATCATTACTATCAAATGTACTAGACGTGCAGACCAAACCTGTATAATCTAAAATGTTATTTGTTAGAGAATTTCACTTTCAAAATAAGTGAAATTCTAAATGTTTAGCTGTTAGTTTATTGAATGTGTCTACATTTTTTCCTCAAAGGTTATTAGTCAACTTGTCGAAGTTTTCACACCTTCGTTGAATGTTAAGTTGATTGGATGGCACACCTGTATAATATAGGTCATTTATATGCGTTGTATATTTAGTGTAAAATTCACATATTAAATAGAATAAATAAGCTTCAATTTTAAAGCGACGTGGCAATTAAATAAGCCATTCATACCTTACTGTAGATAAGTTGTAACTGATTCATTCGAAATTTTTTGAATGAGAATACGAAACCAAACAAAAATTTGCAAACTAAAATACAAGTTTATTGTAAATTTTTGTTATTTCAATTAGGTTTCTGTTTTATTTTATGTGCTTAAAACTGTATAAGCCTAAGGCAAGATAATTTTACGAATTTCAAAATCTGCAATAGATTCACTTCTCTTTTTCTTATAAACAGGCTCAGCAGACGCAATTTCAAACAATTTAATTTGAGTTGAGGTTGAAAAAAAGTTGAAAGAATTTTGGGTACACTTTAAACCTATGAAAACAAACCAAAACGTTTAACCAAAGTTTGGAAAAGCCCAATTAGAAATATCTAATTAGAAACGTATGTTCATATGCTAAATATCATTTTGTTGTGTCATAAAATAAAGTAAAATGTAATAAAATGCTTTGCCAAAAAATATATTTTTTCATAAGATTTGTCCTGTCTTTTAATAAATTAAAACTATAAATCTGTACAAAAACAAACCATTTTGCGACCGAGACTTTATTGCAAGCTAAAAATGTTATTAAAAGCGGTACGTTTGTTTGAAGGTAGGGAGGTAAATAATAAGTCATTTTTGGTTGATCAGTTACTCACATTACAAATCTCTTACGCCGCTTCCGTCCCTTAAGATAAAACTGTTTACGGCATGTCTAAGCCTGGAAATCCAATAAAAACCCACAAGTCGTCGTCTAAGATTCTATGTAGAAAAGTAGAAATGTTCCTTCCCCAGATAATAACAAGAATAATAACATTTTCAATCTTTTAATGATTTTAGATTCATCATGAGCCTATACTTTTATTAGTTTTAAATCTAATTAAACATGTCTGTCTGTACATGGCTTCATCATATATATATATATATATATATATATATATATATATATATATATATATATATATATATATATATATATATATATATATATATATATATATATATATATATATATATATATATATATATATATATATATATATGGGCTTCATCCAGGTCTGAGTTCTCAGGGAGACCGGGAATACGAATATATTTGTAAAATTGGTTGAATTTATGGCATGTCTCGACTCTTGATGTCATTTTACGGAGCAAATCAGCTTTAAAAATTTCTGGAAACATTATGCTGTTTAAAATGACGTTTGTTGTCGTATTTTTGTCAGAGAGTTTTAGCGAGTTGTTTTCCCATACAGTACCATTTTCCTGTTACAGAAATATTTCTGGTATAATTTCTGGGTTTTTAAGCAGTTTAAGATTTTTCAAATTTTCTCCTATGCCGGTTGTTCGTAAATAACAAATGTCAATAAATGTTACAAGTAGATATTCTCGGCCTTTAAGTTTTTTATTTTATTTTTTGGATTACATAAACAAAACTTCAAAAGCAGAATTTTTCCCATCGTATGGGCATTAGACATACTTAAATCTATGGTCGGGGAAATCGGGGCAAGTTGACTTTTAGCTTATTTGCAAATATCTAAACTATTTAAAAAACAGAGATCACAATTGAAATTTATTTAAGTGAAGTTGATGGTAGAAGCAGTCAGTAGTTAAAGTGCCCATCTCTGGAAGCAGTGCACATTCTGAATCACCTTTCCAACTTCTTCTTGGAATAACTTATGCACCCCTCCTTTCCATCCACTCATAACACTTGCACCGTCATAACACTGGCTTACAATGTCTTTTTTGTCGATGTTATGCAGCTCCAGCTTATCCATCATGGCTCTTGTAATACTTTTTGTATCAACATCATTTAGTTCCACTATTGACATCAAGTGTTATTCAGCAACTCCATTTTTCACAAAATGCAAAACCAATGACAAGTTTTCAATATTACTTTTATGACGAGTTTAGTCACATTAAAAAAAATATTCTTAACATAAGATAATTTGAATTCTTCTACTATTTTTGTTTGAATCATAAATGCCATTGTGTCAATAATCTCATTCTGAATTTTATGTGAGGTGTACTTGGCATTCAAAAGAATGTTTGAAACTATAGATTTCAATTTCTCATATTTTTGCAAAGTGTTATCAAACAGCTTAAGAAACAATCCACCAAAATTTACATTGCTTTCAATTTTGTTTTCATCGATTGCATCATTAAAACATTCATTAACAGACAAAAACTTTATAATGTCACCTATTGACTTAATATAATAACGGTTTCGTTTCAAATGTTTTCCAGAAACTTTCCTACTACATTTTTAAAAGTTAACCAGCTTGACATAGCTTCAGTGATACACGTTGACAAAACATATTATTAAAACCTCTATCAGTTTCAAGAGCAGATTTCCAATTATTAAATCCTTTAGAGATTAATGCACCATCTTGATTATTTCCTTTACAAAACAAGCAGCAGGCAAAACAAAAGGCAGCATTTTTGTTGACTGAACATTCAGGCCAAGGTCTCAAAGAATGCCACAATGACTGAAATTGCCTTTTGACCTTATATAGCCACGTTATGGTCAGCTAAAATTAATATTCATGACTTCAGAAACAGTAGCTATAGCTTGACAAGAGTATAAGAACCTTAAGCTTTATCAGTAAGTAAATAGTATATTTTTTACTTCTGCCTGCGGGGGCTTAGCGGATGGGCTCAATAGGGGGGGAGCTAACTATAACTTTCAGTGGAGGGGCACAAACAGTTTTTTGAGATGACAAAACGAAGCCGCCCGACGTTGACCCCCCATAAATCCAATTCCGTTTCCGATCATCAGAGAGGTTTAGAAAATCCAATCAAGTTAATTTAAGCGTTGTAAAATAGTCAAAAATCGTCTGTTATTTTTTATTTACAAAAATAATGCCATTCGCCCAGAACAATCTGGTTACTTCAAAAATCGCCTTGGTACGACATTTCCCACAGCCTCCAATACCACGGCCTCTCTTGGTGTGTTCCTGGACCTACAAAAAGCATTTGACTTGGTTTGGAGAAAGAGAATCTTTTTGAAATTTTATTAAATGGGCATCAGAGAAATTATACTAGATTGCATTTCAGATTTTTCACAGACCACTCTTTCCTGATGACGGGGGAGGGTAGTCAGACCAACTTTTCAAAAAAAAATCAAAACTCACGTTTCATTTTTCATCCCAAAAAAACCTGATGACCTTCCGGGGAGTGATAGTAGGAGCCACTTTTCAAAATGATGATACACTGAATACTCTTTCTAACGCCCCCCCATGACGGCGCCCAGAGCAGCTCGCCCCCTAGCTACGCCTCTGCTCCGAGTGGTGCAACCTCAGCATTGTAACAGCTCTGCAAAAGTCGACTTGGTACGATTTCTCGGAGTCATATTCGATGAGAGACTAAGTGTAAAAAATCAATTAGAATTCGTAAGAAAAAAAACAGAGCAACGGTTAAACGTCCTGCTTGGGGTCACATGTCTCAACTGGGGTCTCCGATAAAAACAGACTCGGACTGGGCTGCCAATATTTAACAAATGACAACCGAATACCAACATAAAACTTATTGGTATTTATCATTATTTGCTTAATAGTGAACGTTAATTGCAGATTATAACATTAAATCGATTGGCTTGGCCGAAATTTTTTCAGGCCCGGCTGGTCAAGTGACCCGAGCGGCTAGACTGCATTTATTTTTCGGCCGGCGGCTGTGGGAGATCTAGTGCCAGCCAATGCGAACTGTAGCAGGAATGACGTGACAGTATTTATCATTTGACAGTATATGCTAAGCTCAGTAATGAACAAGCTTTCAAAAAAAATCAATAATCGGCCGATATTTTGCGACCGATTATCGGTGTACATCTATAAATTTTGATAAAAAATTAGCTACTTCATGTTTTTTTTATGAATTAGAACCAGCGTTCACAACAACTCAATTGAACAAAACAAAAAAACACGTTGCTTAACAAAAATGCATTTATTCGCTACAGCCCTTCACATGTTAAGCACAAATTCCGATACAAATAACACACAGTCGCTTCAAGTCAACTTCAATAATGAAACCACACACACACACACACACACACATGCGCATACTTGACGCAGCACACATACATTTTAGCGAGGTCCTCGTACGTTGATAGAGAACTGCCGACACCACAAGAAGGCATTAATAAGCAGTTAAAGATCAAATGAAAATAGAAGTCAACTTGTTCAAATTATGTAAAAAAAAAACCAAGTCTTGAGGCACTTTATAAGTCAACAAGTTAATAATTTGATGACAGACAAATCATTTTCTAGTAATTCCTTGCACGAATCCAATAAGACGGAAATACACAAGACGTCACCAACGAGAACATAATCGACAAGTGTTTGCTATAAACACGACATTCAATGCCGCGCCAAGAAAAAGTATGTAAATGGACAACTATAATGATCATTATTATCATCAACATCATTATTAGAATTAAAACTGAAAAAAAAACAACAAAAACTTTGGAATAATAACACAAACAAAGCCCATCAGATACTCATTCAGATGTAGATATCCAAAATTTTAAATGATATCAGCTAACAATTTAATAAATAATTACATAAATCATATTTTAATGATGGTAAACTAAAATCGAACATGTATATATATATAAGTAAGAAGTAAAGGAATGGATAGCTGCATACTGGAATAGCTTAAAAGCAAGTTCTCATTAATTGTGAATATTATTGGACTTCTTATATTATGGAACTTTATCATGTTCAACAAAATGGAATGCTATACTTCTTTTGATGGCAATAAAGCTGTTTTATAAAAATAATAATGTTGGGGATACTCAGTTAACTTATAGCTTCTGAATGATGAAACTGGATTATAAAAAATTATCCTCAAAACAGATTGATATGAATGAAAAGATATGAGAGTCCGACAATGTACAATGGAAAACTTCATGAGCAGAGATGACCAGCCCAGAAGCTATGAAAATATGATCGTGCTTGACCAATCAAACTGTTTGAAAATAAATAATTTAAATAGTCAATTATTTCTGAATAAACAAACAAACCATTATTAAATTAAATTGAACTTTACTAAGCAATAAATTTAACAAAAGATATTCAGTGACATGTATTATATACCTAAAACAGTTCAAGTAAATACAAAGCAGAAATAATCACTCCACCTTCTCACAAATCACTCTCCCCGTATAGACCCATGGAGAATGAGGTGTAATCGAGAGCATCAGGGGGTGCATCAGCCCCCTTGTATGGAGCCATCCGACGTAGGCAGTATTCAGCTTGATCGGATGGCATTTCAGATCTGAGTGCTTTAGGAGTTATGTATGGCTGACAAAGAAAAGCATTCAAGAACTATACTACACAATTAAAAATTATGTTTTATATGGATGAGTGCAAATTGAAGTTCCAAATTGCAGCAAATCAATATAAAATAATTAAAATTTGAACAATGTATAAAAATGATGTGTAATGCATAAATGCCGACCTTGTTTCCTGCCAGAATCTTGAAAGACTCGATGATCTGTTCAGGTGAATCAGAATCCGTATTCTCTGATGTCATAAAATCAAGGAAGGCCTCAAAAGTTACATAACCATGTCTGTTAGGATCAACTTTTTGCAGAATTTTCTGAAGGTCAACATCTCCCTGTAGAAATTGAAGTAAAAACATAATTCACGAAGATATTTTTCAAAGTTCTAAACATAAAAACACGACAAATTAAGATTTATAGACAGCAAACCTGCTTGTCATCTCTAATGTTGTATCCTAGGGAAATGAGACAAGCCTTGAATTCCTTGGGATCCAATTTCTGATTTCTCGATCGATCAAAGTGGACGAAGGACTTGCGACATTCCTCGACCATTTCGTGGCTGATTCCTCTCGAGTTACGCATGAGGATTTGGTTTTCGAGTTCGTTAATATTTCTTGAAACGGACGTCACCAGTTGCTCCCAACCAACTCTTATGGTCTGCAAGTTTTATGAAATATTTACATTACATATCTGATGCCACTTGAAACATTTAAAGAAACATTAAATCTAAAATCTAGTTGAAATAACATCAAAGGTGCCTCCTTCAAAAAAACTTCATTGCCACATCTCTACTCTATCATTAATGCTTGATCCCTTGCTGTCAATTATACAATAACTACATACCAGGGTAGACTTGTACCACCTACACTCGATGCTCACCTAATCCCCATGGTACCACAAACACCCTCTTATAAAATAATAACAATAAAAATATAATGTGATAGCAATCAAAAGACCTCCATAGTATAGGGAGTGTGTTTGTTCTCAAATATCATGGCCTCCTGAACTTCCTGGTTGAAACGTTCCAACTCTTCCAAACTGAGCTTATTAGCGGCCACTTCCTTCTCCAGCTTAACAAGAGCACCGTGATGATCTTCCAGAGTGGTTGCTCTCTTCATTCCAAGATTCGAAATAAAATCCAACTTCTGCTCTACCCACTGTCCGAGAACATTGGCATTCTGTGCAAACTGCCTTCTCAAGTGATCATTTCTTTGCTGTCGGTCCACTTCTGCTTGCAGGATTCGATCACGGTTGGGAACGGATTGGTTGACTTCTATCCACTTTTGCTGGAGAGCCTGCATAGAACATGGTTAATAAACTAATAACCAGCCAGAAAAAAAAACTCAAGTAAATAAACAACAAACCTTTGGTTGTATGGTAGTAAATGGATTTTCATGGTTAATCATAAGATTGAATTCTTCACAGATTCTATCGACCTCCTGAGCAAGACCGATTGTTCCTTTCACCTCTTTTTCTGCTTCAGGAAGTGTACTCTTGAACAACTTGTGGGCATCCAGCAGATTCTTTCAAAAATTAAATAAATGTTTGCATAAGAATTTTAAAAAATATTTCATGGTCTCACACATGTTCAAAACATATTTTGAACAAAAGCGACTAATATACGCACATATATATATATATATATATATATATATATATATATATATATATATATATATATATCCAAAATAAGAAAAACAACTTATGTTTTGAAAAACTTCAACGGAAACCAACCTGAATTTCTTCGATACTGTGAACAATAAAGATATCTTCTAAATCCTCTTTCGCTCCATCCATCCAGTTGTTCAGAGGCTAAAAAATTAAATGAATAAATATTCTATAAATGAATTAAATAGAAAAATTATTATTATAGCACAAGATAAGAAAAACAGAAGCACAAAATACCAACAGCAGCTCTCTTGGCAAATTCCAACTGAAGTTGATCAATTCGTTCCAATATCTTCTCTGTTTCCTGAGTAACAAAACAATCAATACATTATTACTTAGCATAATTTTTAAGTATTCTTAAGTATTCTAGCTCAGACGACACCAAAGATGTGAAAGCAGACTTAAAAGTTGCAGACAATTTCTTTCCAAACATGTTACTTCACTGATAACTTAAAAAATAAATATAACAAAATAAAGACATACCTCTAGCTGTTTCTTCCTCTGGGCAGTCAATTGTCCGAGAAGATCCCATTGATCACATATGTTCTGGGTTCTTTGATTGGTTGATTTAACATCATAGTAGCCCAATGTGCTAGCAAATATAAAACACAAAATATTTAAACTTTTGAAAATAATACTTTGCTGAAGCAAGTATCAAGTAATAAATGACTTGCTGACATCACGACATAATTATAATTGCTAAATACCAAAAAACAAAATTTCACATCAAAAAAGTAAGACATGACATATATAACAAAGAGAGGAACGGGTGCAGAATAAAATATGCAATTTATATTTTATTTTTCTTATTTTCTATTTTACAGATAACTAAATATAGCTGGGTGTTCAATAGAACTAACCTTTAACTGCATACCTCTTTCATTATACTATCATATTATTGAAGCTGTACATTGATTTCCTTACATTAACATAGTTATGCAACTATTCCTCTTGTATTAATTGAAAATTAAACTACAAAACACTTTTTAACTAAACTGACTTCAGTTCTCCAGCTATGGCAGCAATTTGTTCGACACGATCTTGATGTGCAGACAAATCACTTTCAAATGCTTCATGCTTCTTCCTGAGTGCCTGAGAATGTAAGAAATAATTTCAGGGATTGTCTCGTAGTAGAAGATCATCTGCGTGGGATGTTACTGTGAATACTTCTATTAAAATGCTAACCTTCAACTCGTTCAATCTACACTTCCTGTACTCCTGGCTCCTTAACATGTCTTCTTTGCCATCTGCCCATTCTTCATGAATGTCACACTTGTGCTTCAATTTCTTTGCAAGATGTTCCAAGCGCTCCAATCTGATAATAGAAAACAACAAGCTCAAGTAAGTAATTATAAATGATCTTTTCAAATAAACATATATTATCTTTAAATTAATACACTACTTCACAAACAATAAATAAACATCTTATAATAATAAATATATTCTTTCAATTATAAATGAAGATTTTTGTTTTGTGATTTATAAGCATTAAGTTAATATTTTTATATAAATATAAGATTTGATGGATCCAAAGAACCATAACTTAATAAAAAAGAGTTAAAACAAAACAGCCAGCAATCATTGGTACTCATATCTTATTACTATTACTACTTCCAATATTATTATTATTATAATTATTATTAACCTCTGAAGCTCAGATAGCAACCATTCTTCAAATCCTTTCTCTGAATTTTCAAGGCCCTTCCATGCAGCCACAATATCCTGAATAAATTCATTAAAAGTTTTTTATTCATACCTGAAAATCAATAAATGACTTAGAACTAAAAAATATAAAATCCTTAACAGCCCACAGGTGATTACAACAGGTGAGCATACCTGTATCAACTTCCCTTCAGATGGAAGATAGGCAGGCCTGTTTGAGAGTCTCAATCTGGTTTGGAGAGTGTTGTACATAGTCTCCAGTTTTCCTTTCTCATCCAAACGTGGTGGCTTCAACTTACTTCTGTAATCTCTGAATTCTTCCAACTTCTTCTGAGTTGCATCCAGTGTTGAAATGCTGGATCTGTTTTCCAACCAGGGACGTGTTCGTGCGATCCATTCGAGAAGCTGTTTAATATTTTTTATTTTAAACTTGAACGTAATTCGGCACGAAATAGAACGTCCCAAAAGAATCACCACTTACGTCAGATGCCAGTTTTTCATATTCTTCCATCAACCTTTCATTCTCCTGATTGACCTTAAGCACTTTGCAAATTCTGTTAGCAGCAGTTTCAGCCTGACACAAATTAGCAATATAAGACTTTCTAACAAAAATTATAACAAAAAACATAAAAAATAAGTTATTATTATACACACACACACACACACACACACACAAACTCAGCTGACCAAAATATTAAAATGTGAAATAGAAACAAGAAAATAATAATAACTGACAAACCTGCTGTGCACCGGAGAAAGCATGGTAATACGACGACACGTAGGCCATCACAGATCTTTCATCGGGTTTTGCAGAATTGACCATATCTGAACAGATGTAAAATTATGAATATTTTTTCTTTGTTTGATCTGATTGCTTCTCATTAGAATTAGTGGATTAACAAAAGTCATTAAACTGAATTAGTTAGAAAAAATAATGGCATTTATATATCCAATTAGCAGAAATAAACATATTATAGAGAATAAATACTTATCTAGATATCTATTCATAGGCAAAATTAACTTTGCATAAAACATGATGAAAAATAACACAAAAAGATTTACCGTCTACATCCAACATGCGAGGAATGTCAAGGTGTTTTTCTGCTAAATTGAATGCTGTATTCAGGTTTTCCCTTGGGTTTTCCTATAAATTAGAATCATTTATTATGTTCAATAACATGTTTACAAAAGAGTATTCAAAGGAAATATACAAGTACACAAATTTGAAAGACAATAATAAGTATAATGCGTACAACCTTGGACAACTTGCTGTAATCGAGTAAATCAGGTCTGTGCCTGTGGATGAGTGCACAGAAAGCCAAGCCATCTTTAAAGCTTTATAAAATAAATAAACAACCAGATTAAATATAAATATTTAAAACAGAAATAAAAAACCCAATAAGTGATTATTAATCATCATCATCATCATCATCATCATTGTCACGCCCGCGTAAACGCAGGTGCGTGCCTGGATCTATAACTTTGGGATTTCCGGCACAGGTGGTGCGAGGGGTATTGCACAACGTTGCGTGTTTGGATTGTTGCGCGAATATTTGAACGTTTTAGCCTGTAGCCTGTAGCCTGGAGGGCTTGTATATATAAGGCTGTCGCAATCTACTTCTGCCCTTCTGGTTCTTGTTCGCCATTGTTCGCCATTGCTTGATCGAAGTTGAAACTGTTTTTTTTATATCTGTCGTGTTATTGCTGATAATTCTGATAATCTTGATTGATATTCGTGAAAGAGCGTCTTTAACTTTATTTCGACTTAAATTTTCTCCGGCATATCGACTATCGCAAAGGCGAAGTCGTGACAGTGAATATTTTTGGTGGCAACGGTGGTACGGTCAGTCGATACACCGATCAGTTTTAGGTGAGATTCGTCCTGGGCGATAGAGTTCATCGAGTTGGTGAAGTTCTACCGAGTTTGGTGATCTAACGACTTTGGCGGTATCCAGTGGTTTTGGCGGGATCAGCGGGATTCGACCGGGATCTGCAAAACCGACCAGGGATTCGACGCAAATCGACCAGATCAAGGAGGATCCTCACCGCAAGATCGACGATTGACGATTCAGTGCTGGAGAAAGAGTCCGGACAGTTTCAGACCGTTCAGTTCGACCACGTGGCGACATCCATTTCGCAAGGAGGGCCGATCCACATCTCAGGTTAGAGATTTTATCGTTGCCGGATTGCCCAGTTAGGTTTTTCTTTCTTTTCTTCTGTGTAGTAAGGTTTCGTAAATATGATTAGAACCCCTACGGTTGAAGAGTCAGTTGCGCATGATAGTCCAACAGGGATCCTTAGCGAGGAGCACTATCAATTTGTTGATGATAGTCGGCGTCCACGTAGAGTTAGTGAAGATACTAACGTTAGCAAAAATTTCAAAGCAGAATTAGCTGAGCGTAAGTTAGCATTGCGCGAAGCAGAATTGGCGGCTAAAGAAGCCAAGTTAGAAGAGGATAGGGCGAACCGTAGACTTGCTGAGGCTAAGTTAGATGAAGATAGGGCGAATCGCAGACTAGCTGAAGCTAAATTAGAACAGGAGCGTAGACTCGCTGACGCTAGGTTAGATGAGGATAGGGCAACCCGCAGACTTGCTGAAGCTAAACTAGAGCTGGAACGTGAAAGGATTCAGGACCACAATAGTCTTGAGGTTTCCTTAGCCGTTCGCTCTAGTCGCTTTCAGAATGCCATGAAGGGTATAATGGCAGAGTTTCCCTCAGATCCTGCTGCAATACCGGGGTATTTTCAGTATCTAGAGAATCAGTTCGCATCATACCAAGTTGATGATGATGTAAAACCCAAAATATTACAGGCCCATTTGAATAATAGAGCTCGCTCAATCTTGAGTCGATTGACCATTGCTCAGTTAGGTGACTATGAGGAATTAAAGCAAATTCTATTGCAAGAATTTAGGGTCACTCCCAGTCTTTTGAGGGAGAGGTTTTATGCTGTAAAAAGGAGACCTGGTGAGACTTATTCACAGGTAGCTTCTGAATTACACATAGCGTTATCCTATTATATCAAAAGTAGGAATATCGATGAGAATTTCCATCAATTAGTTAGTTTGATGTGTGCCGATAGGTTGAAACAACTAATGTCTCCCAGTTGTGCAGATTTTATTTTAACTCAGGAAAAGGATGATTGGTTAAATCACCTTGAGCTTTCACGCGTTGCGGATAGCTACATGGCCACACACGAGCATGAGACTAGACCGCCCCGATTCAACAACCCAAAACCAACAGATAAAGGGTCAGGGTCTCCCATTCCTAATAGAATGACTAAAATATCCATTGATCCTAATATGGATAAGGATAAAAAGTATGGTTTATGCTTTAAATGCCATAAGAAGGGTCATTCGTTCAAGGAATGTCCTCTACACAAATTCCCTTCCTCAAATTTACCCAATCCCAGAATTAATTGTTGTCAAACAGAAAATTCCTTTAATTGTCTCGGTGATAGGAAAACATTTGTTGATGATAAAAATTTGTCCTCTCAGTCAAAAAATTCCTTTAATTGTCTCGATGATAGGAAAACATTGGTTGATGGTAAAAATTTGTCTTCTCATTCAGAAAATTCCTTTAGAGGTCTCGTTGATAGGAAAATATTGTTTGATGGTCAAAAATCTTTTCCCTGTCCCGAAGCATGTCCCATTATAGATGTTGATGATTATCACATTAGGTCTTATGAGAATGTATTTATCGATCAATTACCGTCTATTCCAGCTTTGATTGATGGTGGTGCAGAAGTATGTTGCATTAGAGAAGATTTAATCAAATCTCTTCATAGGGTACCACATAAATTTATAAAATTATCTGGCCTTAAAGGTCAACCAGAAATTGTAGGTTGTGTTAGATTAGTTGTTCGACCAGATCTTGTGGGTGATGACGTTGTGAACCTAGCACCCAAGGTTCGTGCGTGGTTTGCTGTCGTCCCAAATCTTAATGAGCAAATTATTATCACTCCCTCCGTAAGCAACCTATTAAAAACGATATCATTGTATGATACCGTTGCATACCCTATTAAGAACAAACAAAATGCACATGACTCTGATGTGAATGTTCCCAGTCTTGAAATAACTAATTCACAATATTTTGTTTTAGATGAACCTCGTAATGATGAGCATAGTCCAGATGTTGCATTGATTCTAGGTGAAGGTGTTTTTCGTGCTGCTGATGCTAGGAAAGTTGATTCTCAGGCCGATACTTGTCAGGACATAGGTGCTTCTGTAGTTTCGGGTGATGATATTTGTCCAGGTGCTGATGCTAGGAAAGTTGATTCACAGACCGATACTTGTCAGGGCATAGGTGCTTCTGTAGTTTCGGGTGATGATATTTGTCCAGGTGCTGATGCTAGGAAAATTGATTCACAGACCGATACTTGTCAGGACATAGGTGTTTCTGTAGTTGCGGGTGATGATATTTGTCCAGGTGCTGATGCAGGCGGAAGTGATTCACGAACCGACGCTCGATTTACAACCGTTAACGATGATTGTCAGGGGGTAGACGATAGTAATGATCACGAGGCGTTTGCTAAAGAGCAACAAGATTGTCCTTCACTTAAGTCCTTCTGGTTGCTAGGTATAGATAAGCGTAAAAACTTTTATATCGACAGGGGACTTTTGTTTCACAAGGAGAATCAGTGGGGTCATTCCATAAAACAGTTGTGTTTGCCCAGGAGTCGTATACTTGCAGTGTTACAGATGGGGCATGATGCTCCCTATTCGGGGCACATGGCTGCCAAGAGTACACGGCAGCGTATTCGACTCAGTTTTTGGTTTCCCGATATGGAGAAACAAGTTCAAACCTATTGTGAGTCGTGCCCCGTGTGCCAGTTAAGGGCACCTGTTAGAAAAAGAGATCGAGTCCCCATAACTCCCATACCAAGGGGAGACGAACTACCGTTTAATCATTTAGTTATGGATTGTATAGGGCCCATAATTCCAGCGGGTGATAGTGTGACTATCCGACCCAAGTACAATTATGCCCTGGTTGTTGTCGATTTGTTCTCTAGATGGCCGATGGCTTACCCATTAAGGTCATTAGATGCTAAATCTGTATGTGAGATCCTTATTCAGATCTTTATGACGTTTTCCATACCGCGAATAATTAGTTCCGATTGTGGTACAAATTTTAAAAATCAGTTAACGACGACTTTTCTTAAATGTTTAGGGTGCAGTCCTAGGTTTAACACCCCAGGGCATCCTGAAGCATCCGGTTTAGTGGAGAGGTGTAACCAGAGTCTTAAGAACATGATTTTTAAATTGGTTGAGGCACATCCTAAGGAGTGGTTTAAGGTTCTTCCTTTTGTATTATGGAGTTTACGTGAGAAACCGTCATCTACAACTCATATTGCTCCTTATACATTAGTGTATGGTACTTTGCCGCGGGGACCACTTGCTATCCTCAGAGACTCTTGGAGTAACGAAAAGGAGTTACCTTTTCAGTTAGGTAAGAATCCGTACAAATACTTAGCCGATCTCAGACAAAACCTACAGTTAGCTAAGGAATTTGCTGAAATTGCAGGAGACCAAGAGCAGAGCAATTATGCACGAAAATATAACGTTAGGAGCAGTGATAGGTCTTTTTGTGTAGGTGACAGAGTAATAATTTTAGCACCTGTAAAAGGGGGGTCTAAATTTATGAAGAAATGGCAGGGTCCCGGGGTGATAGTGAAGGTGAAAGCACCATACTCTTATTTAGTGGAAATTGAGGGCTGTAAACACCATCTACATGCAAATAAGATTCGGAAATACCATGACCGAATAGAAACCGCCATTAATAACAATTGTTCTGTAGTATACGAGAAGGACCACGAATTTGGTTTGATTGATTTCCCAAGTAAGTTTGATCCTTGTCAGGATAAACCTCCGAGTTATAGGGCAGCAAAGGGCTGTTTTGACCATCTTTCACAGGATTATCGCACACAATTATGTGACATAATTGATGATTTTCCCGAGATATTCTCAGAATCATTAGGAGTTTGTTCTGTAGTATCTCACAAAATCGCGATTTCGCCTGACTTTACCCCCAAACACCTGAGAGCCTATAGAACCCCTGAATTGTTGAAGGTAGAAGTGGCTAATCAGATACAAGATATGCTTCGCCAGGGTGTCATTGTACCATCGCAGAGTCCTATGGTAAGCCCGATGGTTTGCGTTTTGAAGGGACCTAAGGGAGAAAAGGGGGTCCGTATAGCCATCGACTATCGTCATGTTAATCGTTACACGAAGGGAGACTGCTTTCCCATTCCCGATATCCCCAACGTACTTCAGAAGGTCGGCAGAGCAAAATTCATAAGCTGTTTTGATGCACGCAAAGGGTACTGGCAAATTCCTATAGATCCGGAATCAGCATGGTTAACGGCATTTTCTTGTGAAGAAGGGTTGTTTGAGTTTCGCAGAATGCCCTTTGGTCTAAAATCGGCGGGAAATACTTTCATGAGGGCGATATCGATGATCCTTCAACCAATAAGATCCTTTACGGAGCCGTTTATTGATGATTTTGCCGTTATTTCGTCTAGTTGGGAAGAACACAAACTACATCTTTTGCAATTCTTCACCATCATTAAAAATGTAGGGTTAACCCTAAACCTGGAAAAATGTCGGTTTGTACAACCTAAGGTGGTATTTTTAGGACATGTCGTAGGTTCAGGGATTGTCGCACCTGATCCCGATAAAATAGCCATTGTACAAGAGATCAAACCTCCCACAAATAAAAAGGAAGTCAAGCGGATAATGGGGTTGTTCAGTTATTTCCGCAACTTCATACCCAATCTAGCCCAGACTGCCCATCCTATCACTGAGTTGACTAAAAAGGGTGTTCCCAACAAAATTCTTTGGGAAAGCAAACACCAGGTCGCCTTACAAAAACTCATAGACGACCTTACCAATGCTACAACCCTAAGCACAATTGATTATAGTAAAGGGTTTGGATTAGCAACGGATGCTAGTGGAGTGGCTGTTGGGTGTTGTTTGTTCCAGGGGAGTGGAGAAGGGGCAGAAGTCCCTATTGCTTTTGCCAGTCTGAAGTTAACCCCTACTCAGACGAGGTGGTCCACCATAGAGAGAGAGGCTTATGCTGTCGTGTGGGCTCTAAGTAAATTCAAATCCTGGATATTGTTATCTGAGATCGTGATTTTTTCGGATCATAATCCTCTCACGTACCTTACCGAGTCAGTTTCCAAAAGCGCTAAATTGACTCGATGGGCACTTGCCATCCAGGAATTTAATCTGACTTTCAAATATAGGTCAGGTAAACAGAATATAGTAGCTGACGTCCTGTCTCGATTAAATTAGGTTTGGAGTAGCTGTGGCTACAATTAGGTTTATTTATCCTAGGGTGTATAATCTTTGGTTAAGTATTTCATTGTTATCAGAAATTGGTGTTAGTTTATATGGGTATTTTTATAACCTTCTTTGGTTAATTTCTTTCTTTGGGCGATCTTGGTTAATGATAAAGTGGATCGGTCGTGAGTTTTTCTTTTGCAGGTATCCAGGGCGAAGAGCGCTTCATTGAACAGAGATGCCGGACGATCTTCGACCACGTCGTTCTTTCGCGTGTGGCTCATCGTCGCGACTGTTCTGGATTTTCAGGTTCCCAACACGAGCACCAGGAAACCCGACGACAAAGGAGGCCATTCAGTCAACCGGATCCACTCAGCCAACCGGATCGACCCAGATCAAAGAATGAAGATATTGCCGATAACGAGAAGGATCGTTACCGACTTTAGGGGGGGAGGTATGTCACGCCCGCGTAAACGCAGGTGCGTGCCTGGATCTATAACTTTGGGATTTCCGGCGCAGGTGGTGCGAGGGGTATTGCACAACGTTGCGTGTTTGGATTGTTGCGCGAATATTTGAACGTTTTAGCCTGTAGCCTGTAGCCTGGAGGGCTTGTATATATAAGGCTGTCGCGATCTACTTCTGCCCTTCTGGTTCTTGTTCGCCATTGCTTGATCGAAGTTGAAACTGTTTTTTTTTATATCTGTCGTGTTATTGCTGATAATTCTGATAATCTTGATTGATATTCGTGAAAGAGCGTCTTTAACTTTATTTCGACTTAAATTTTCTCCGGCATATCGACTATCGCAAAGGCGAAGTCGTGACAATCATCATCATCATCATCATAACAAATATTATTAATAGATAATTAATGTTAACATTTGTGAATAAAATTGCAAGGCTTGTTTGTTCCTTAAGGAGTTTATGGTTTTTATGGTTTGCACTAGTTTGCAGGATTAATTTGAATACAACAATTCTAGTTTGCAGTATTGACCAGTAGTTCAACAGCAAATCAATCAATAATACCGTGAAGTTTTTCATGGAAAGACATATTTATTATAATATCGAGATTTTATGTTTATATTTAAAATCAGTTTGAAATTTCATTAATATACTAATTGAATAAATTTATGTTCATCTCTTAATTGTTTATTCCATTTATTTTACTTGTAAGGTAAAGGGGAACCAAGATGGCTTAGATTAGCTCAAGAAAATTCAACAATAGATAAAAAGCTGTGTCTCAGAAGTCTCACTATTGGAATTTAGTGCCACATAGAACACCCTCAAATTTTAAGTTTATAAGGGAAAGTCTATTATAAACTCAAATATTGCTACAACACATGCACACACACACACACACATGAAATGTTCCTCAACAGTAAGGCAATTGAATGCACTGAAACAATCTGGCAGCAATCGAGAAAAAATTTAAATAGTTAAAATTAAATCTGTAAAAAATATTCATTAAAACCCTCTTAGAATGATAACATGAAACAACCACTTGATTCTTATAAAATACAATTTCTGTATGGCTTATGTTCAACAAATTAGTTCTCAATACCAACAAAACAAACTATATTCTTTCTCAAAATTCCCACAAAGGTGTTTATCTAAATAAAATAAACTGACTTCAATTTCCTATTAACTTCTAATATCTATTTTTTATGAAAACATGCATGAATATTTGTTCCTTTTTATGCTATTTTCTATGTTTCTGTGTGCATATTTTTTTATATTTTTTAATAAACATATAAAAATATAATTAAAATAAAATGATTTTAATAATACTAATAAATTACATTAAATATTTTCAGAACAATGATGAATTAATTCTTTCCAGTCAAACAGAGGATAAAAACAACCCTGTCTGAGAAGATAACTCATAATAATAATTATTAATAAATTTTTCTTTTTTATAAAATAAATTCAAACAAGTTCTTGAAATCAAAATAAATTATGAGAAAACTACATGATGGCTTAATACATGTAATATCACATGTAAGTATTATCACATTTCAGGTCACATTTAAATAATTAACACTTCTCCCCAGCCACAATCACACCTGTATTAAATTATTAGCATATCAGCTTACATTAACCTGCATATTTACAAGATAATTATGATGATAATAAGTATTACTGATACATTCCATTAACTTGCCTTAAATGGAAATTTTGTACATTAACATTCCTGTATGGTTGAGTCTTCCTTTGACACCAGAGTAACAGACCCTCTTTGGCTGTGAAATCTATGCGGTGATAAATAATTAGAAAACATTTATAATATTTTATATTTATGCTTTCAAACAAAAATGAGATTTTTAATTTCACATGCTCACATTTGACAAAATTTCCAAGACTAAAGTAGAAAAATGATAGAGGAACAAGAAAAAAACTGAGAATGTTTTTGGCACGAATACATAATATTTTATTACTATTATTAACTAAAATTTAGAAGATAAATAAGTATTACAGATACATTTAAAGCAATGTAAATATCATTATTATATAATTGCTGTAACAATTTCTGTGTCTCATAACTTCCCCAATTAAAAATAATTATGTATATGAACTCTTAAATTTTCAATATTTTCAACTCTTCAATCAAGTTACAGAAATGTAATTTTACCTTCAACTGAAATATCCTGGATGGCAAACCTCAAAATAATTGTCCAGATCATTCCCAGTGTCATCTTAAGGTTTCCATCAACAATTTCTATAACAAAAGTGATATATTTAAAATTGTGGTAGCTTTTTTCATATAGAAGAACAAATGACAAAAAAAATAAAGAGCTAACTGCTCAACAAAACAAACCTTCAGCTCCAATGGAAACCAGTTTGACACCTTTACCCTCAATGAAATCGAGTGCCTTGTTGACATTTGCAATCTTATGAAACCTCATCTTTCCTCTGTCCGGTTTCGGCAGCTGTTCTCCGGAAATAACTTCAAGGAGCAACATCAACTTCAACCCATCTCGGAAATCTTCTTCAATTATTTCAATCTGAGTTCCAGCTTTCCTCAAGTGGGAGTTACACCAGGCAGTAAATGTCTTTGAAAAATAATGGTAATTGAAAATAACATATTGCTATACTGGTGACATCTAAATTCTAACATATTTGAAATGAAATAGATCAAATAGTAGGAAGTACTTTCTATACAACACCATACCTCAACACATTCACAAATATTTACTTATATAATGAACTTCAGAGTAAACATTTTTCACTTAAGATGAACTGGGAAGATTATAATATGTACACATCAACTGAAATACTGATAACAGCAATTTAAGAAATGCTTCAATAATCATTAAAATTTATTAAATTCATTTGGACATGTGTGAACTTCATGTCTGCTTCTTAGTTAAATTCCACCCACATTCTTCACATTAACAAACCATTCATACTATTCAATAGCAGAAGTACACAAAACCATTTCTTCTTGACAACACTGCATGAGCCCTTTTGAACTAACTAGTCTGATGCACTTTAGTGTTGAATTAATTCATACATTAGAGTGATGATAGATAGAAAATCTATTTCTAATTAAGAAATCTTTAACATAGTACTGAAATGAAACATGGAAATATGACTGCAACTTATAAAATGCTGGGTGGTGGTCTGAAAATATCAATACTTATCATCATCATCATCATCATCATCAATGCCCAATCCTACTGGCAATACCATCAACTAACTCACAACCATAACTCAACCCTTTCAGCTGCTAAGAAACATCTTATAATATGGAACAAAATGTATTTAAAATTATTACTAAATTAGCAGATCAGTCCATAAATGTAATTGAGCACTACAAACTAACTTAACTTTAAAATTATTTTTGTTACAGTTGCTGAAAATTCTAACCCATGAAAGAATTTGATGTCAGTTAGTCAGTCACAGTCAGCAGTGTAAGTGGTGTCACACAGTATAGTGATAAGTGTTGCAGTCAGTATAAGTGGCAAACTGTTACAAAGTAATTTAGTAGTTATGCTAAACACAGTGCTGAAATCCCAGTTAAAGATTTATAAAATATTTTGTTAAACAAGAAAACCATAAAAAACTTTGTTTTTTTTTAAATCCTTTATAGTTTTGTAATTCTAAAAATTTTTGCAAAATATTTTTTAGTTATAGTCTAGAAAATATGAAAACATTGATCATAGTCTTCTGAATACTTAATATATGAAGTATGTAAGGATTGAAAATTAAATGTCGCTTTCTTTAAATAAACTAAGAATTCAGAGTTCGTTTCTCTACATAAAATTTGTAATTTTTGAAGTTTTAAATTATTTATTCTATAATTCACTCAAATGTTGTCCAAGTGATCTGAAAATTTAATAGAATGTGAAGTCCTCAGTAACAAATAAACCTACTAAATTTCAACCCGATTGTGAGGATTGAAAATATAAGCTATTTTCGAATCAATATGGAACAAACAAATATTTTATTATAAATTATTAAAATTAATTACTGCTTTCTTTAAAGAAACCAAAAATTGATGGTTTGTCTACATGAACTCTTTAATTTAAAAAAATTTTTTTAAAGTTTAAATGATTTTATTCTACAAGTCACTTATATTGTGTCCATTAATTTAATAGAATGTAAAGTCCGCAGCAACAAATAAACCCACCAAATTTCAACTTGATTGGATAACGATAACGGGAAGTTAGCTTTTAAGAGTGGTATAGGGTCCCAACTTGCTCAAGAAAGCAAGCAAGCTATCACGGTGTAAGTAAGTATAAAGAATTTGAAAAAGTTAACACTATTGCAGCTGGTTAGTGTTATTATTAGTAGTATAGTAATTGATTAAAATTATGTCCTAGACCTAATTATGTGCTATTATGCCCATGACAGGTCAAGAGTAAGGCCCTTTCGGCACTCGCTCGCGTGAAATTCAAGTGTTTGGGAGTCAGTAAATGAATAAGGTGATTATATATATATATATATATATATATATATATATATATATATATATATATATATATATATATGTATATATATATATATATATAAACAAGATATGAAATCAAACACAACACCACTATAATAGACAATTTTGAAACTTAAAATTTAAAAAGCCCTTGAATAAAATACAATTTAAAAATACACTTTAAAATATATAAAAATCAATTATTTCCATATAGATTTTATTTAAATAAGCTATCAGCATTAGCTATGTATATATAGGTGAATGAAGTTAGCAACGAAGCGGGAAACGATGTCTATTTTCACTCCGAATCGCCACAAATTAATTGAATAAAAAATAAACTAAAATTGTCCGCCCCTTCAAACAAATGTTTTCTTGTAGAAAAATATCAGCTTGATTAAACAGTGCAAAAATTATTTTGAAATATTTATTGACACTTTATGAAAAATGCCTTCCACGACTTGACCTTACAAATATGTTACCGACACAGCCAATCAGAAACAAATTAATCCAAAGAAAATTAAAATTATCCGCCCCTTCAAACAAATGTATTCTTATAGCAAATTTAACGTAGAATTCAAATATCTAATTACATTTTACACTTTCCTAGTGACAAAAAATAATAAACGTCATTTACAGAAATGCTTCCGCTTTCAATCGATCCGAATCGCCACAAATTAATTAAACAAAAAATAAACTAAAATTGTCCGCTCCTTCAAACAACTGTTTTCTTGTAGAGAAATATAAGCTTGATTGAACAGTGCAAAAATTATTTTTAAATATTTATTGACACTTTGTGAAAAATGCCTTCCACGACTTGACCTTACAAATATGTTACCGACACAGCCAATCAGAAACAAATTAATCCAAAGAAAATTAAAATTATCCGCCCCTTCAAACAAATGTATTCTTATAGCAAATTTAACGTAGAATTCAAATATCTAATTACATTTTACACTTTCCTAGTGACAAAAAATAATAAACGTCATTTACAGAAATGCTTCCGCTTTCAATCGATCCGAATCGCCACAAATTAATTAAACAAAAAATAAACTAAAATTGTCCGCTCCTTCAAACAACTGTTTTCTTGTAGAGAAATATAAGCTTGATTGAACAGTGCAAAAATTATTTTTAAATATTTATTGACACTTTGTGAAAAATGCCTTCCACGACTTGACCTTACAAATATGTTACCGACACAGCCAATCAGAAACAACTTAATCAAAAAAATAATAAAATTATCCGTCCCTTCAAACAAATGTATTCTTATAGCAAATTTAACGTAGAATTCAAATATCTAATTACATTTTACACTTTCCTAGTGACAAATAATAATTGCCGGAAATCGTTGCCCGAAACGTTGCTAACTTCCTGGAGCTTGTATATATCACAAATTTGATGTACATATTAGTCTATAATTTATAATACAATCTTTGGATTGGGGATAATTTCTTAGTCATAAAGTGGGATGATGACAGAAAAAACAATCTTTTATCATTTATATTTTAGGCACTCTAGTAAGTCTAGTAGTCTCCAGCTCTAGCTTCTAGTATTCTAGTTCTATTCTAGCATTAAAAACTAGTTACACACAACCAACAAACACGGGACCACAAAAACTAATCTAATTCTTATTGAATTAGATTTATTATCTTAGTTAACTGATTCAACAATTAACTTTAGAAGACTTATTAATATATATTATTTTGTAAACCTTTTTCTGCTGCTTTTCCCAAGCCGGATCAAGCAGTCCCTCCCGCTCCCATTCGTCCTCTTGTTCCATATAATCCGACTTCTTCCAAGTTGACATATCGAATATTTCTCAACAGTGAGAAATGACCGAAACAGTCGACAACGCCAACGTAAACTCTACCTTTTAATTCTTTATACCGGAAGTACTTAACTTCTATGCGAAGGTTGAATTTTATGCATAACCAATCAGGTACGCTAGCGATTTTTATATGAAATAAATAAAAGATAAAAGATAATAAAAAAACGACTCAATTCTATATCATTTATCAGTACCACGACTTAAAAAAAATAAATTGAAATTTTATAATTATAGGTTATCTATATCTATAATTCTATATTCAAATAGAAGCAGACAAATTATATAGTTTGGAAAGTTTTAAATATATTATTCATAGACTTATAATATATATCTTATAATATAGAGACTTATTTTATAATATATAATAGGTATTATATTAAAAGTCTATGATATTATTTAAGTCTTAAAGTCTAGAAACAAAACTAAGTGGCAGATCCAGGGGAGTCCTGGAGGCCAGGCCCCCTTGAAAATTTAACAAAAAAATCAACAATATCTCAAAAAACATTTTGACTTCCACCGACAACTTCAGCAAAAAAAAGATAAAAATGGCGCTTTCCTTTTTCATTGTAAAATACAAATAAATTCAAGGTTTATTAAGTTTTAATTTTTGGTTTACTAATCTCTAGCGATTTTAGCATTCGATTACCTCGACCTTGATAAATGTTTTTTCCACTTTAGCCTGTGAGGCTGGTGCTGCCGCCAAAAATGTCAATAACCATTTCCTAATGATGCAATTTATCAGTTGGGTGCTTTCAAGCATGTGTGAATTTAAAAAGTGGAAAGTACTCAGACAATTTTTTTAAACAGGGACTGGAAACAACTCTCAATTTTTTCACATCTGTTGAGATTTCCAACTTTTAACTACATAAGCAATGATAACTGAAAATAACAATACTTAGAAGTGAAATGACTGCTTGACACTTCTAAGCGAAGTACTCGCAACATCTCTGATAGGTATATAGGTACATTTCCAAAAATAGTAACCGCTCCGAGACCGAAAATAAATTCGGCTTGTGCAGCCATTTTATTATTACGGCTGACATTCGACTCAGCCGTAACAAAATTTTGCGGCCGCAGGCCTTGTCAAAAAACGTCTGCGCCCGGGTCTATCCCTGAATGACAAATTTTTAATCCCGATTATTTGACAACTTGTATAGCGCCGTTAGCATTAATACTTCAAAGGCGCTTTAAGGCCATAATCTATATATATAAAAATGAATGTTTGTATTTATGTTAATGTCCTTTATGCATTGCTACACCATTCATCCGATCGTAATGAAATTTTCACACAACCTTGAGAGTCAATGAAAATCAAAACTAAAAAAAAAATTTTTGAAATCCGTCACAAAATGAGCGGAGCGGAGCGGGTGAGCGAGCGGGAACTATATATATATGTATGTGCGTATGTATGTGTGTATGTATGTATGTGTATGTGCATGTATGTGTGTCTGTGTGTGTGTTTATGTATGTACTAGCGGAGATACCCGGCGTTGCCCAGGTTTTTTGAGGTTTTTCTAATGTTTGTCTCTTTCTCTCCCGTTTCCTTTCCCACCTGCTTTCCCACTCCTGTTAGCTTTTCCGTTTTCGGTCGTTTTTCCACTGCCGGTCGCTTTCCCGCTCCCGGTCGCTTTCCCGCTCCCGGTCGTTTTCCCGTCCCGGTCGCTGCCCCGTTCCCGCTCACGTTTGCTCTCCCATTCCCGCTCACGCTTGCTTTTCTGTTCCCGCTCGCTGTCCGTTCCGGGTGCTTTCCCGTTTCTATAATAGACAAACTAACCCACAAACATTCATATATATATATATATAGTCTTAGCAAATCTATTTTGCGTTTTATAGGCTAACAGAAGTTATGAAAGAATGTAAAAGAGAAAATGAGCGGGAACGGAAACGGGAACGGGAGAGCTACCGTGACCGGGAATGGGAGAGCAAGCATGACCGGGAACGGGAGAGCAAGCGTGAGCGGGAACGGGAAAGCGACCGGAAACGGGAAAGCGACCGGTAACGGGAAAGCGACCGGGAACGGGAAAGCGACCGAGAACGGGAAAGCGACCGGGAACGGGAAAGCGACCGGGAATGGGAAAGCGACCGGGAACGGGAAAGCGACCGGGAACGCGGAAAGCGACCGGGAACGCGGAAAGCGACCGGGAACGCGGAAAGCGACTGGAATCGGGAGAGCGAGCAAGAGAGAAAATCGATAACAGAACTTCTGAGCGGGAAAGCGACCGGGAGCTGGAAAACGACCGAGAGCGGAAAAGCGACCGGGAACGCTACGAAAACGGGAAAGTGGAGAAGGGAACGGGAGCGAGAGATACAAACATTAGAAAAACCTCTAAAAACCCCGGGCAACGCCGGGTAACCCCGCTAGTAGTAATATAAAACTTGTTCTCTTCACACCCAGACCCTGCGCTCAAATGTCCATCCTCACTCTACTTTTTATATTCCATCAACTCCTATTATACCCCCGCACAGCCTAAAGTGCTTGATGACCAGCAATCTTGCACGCTCCTTCATTCAAAATTTACTTATTCAGATGCCAAATTTGAGCAGGTTCAACACATAGAATATTTATTCAAAAATCATTTCTCCAGTTATTGAAAACGTTATGCTGCAAAACGAGCGAACTTTAAACATTAGAAACATTTTGTGGAGATTTCCCTTAGTTACAGCCCAACATCCCACTTTCAGTTTCAATGATGCAGACCTGTTTATGCAAATCTTTACTGTTTGGAATAGATATTTAGGTTTCTCTATAATATATAAGTATAAAAACAATGGCACTACAGCCTTTAAGAGATGATTTACTGGAAATCCCACCATGCAATAAAAACCTTCAAGCAAATAGGAGTTAAACTAAATTTAGAGTTCGATGAGCAAAAAGAATGATAATAATAAAATGATTACCTCACATAAACCCCGACAAGATGATGACCAGAAAAAAATATATCATGAACACCAGCAGAGAAAAATTGACTCAAAAATAAAAAGCCACAAACAAGATGGAGGCTGAAAGTAAGTAAGGGAGGAGAAAAGGGATGTGATATAAAAACAAAATCAATCAAATTGTAATTCATCATTTGGCTCATAAATGCAATTTGCTTTCTGATATAATTTAATAAGAAATTCCTAGATGAAGACATTTCATTTTTTAAATTCTGCAAAAATCTTCTTAACATCCACAAAAACCTGAAACAAAAAATGAAACAAGAAATAAAAACAATTTAAAACTTATTAATTCAACATACGACCTACATTATTCAACACTACTACAAAAAATATACTTCTTACAACAATATTTTAATATTACACAAACAAAAATATTCAATTTATTTACAAACAAACATTTATTCTGAATAGATTAAAATGTTAAGCATATTATTTTTTTTAATTTTGTTACAATAAAACAGCCATTTTTTCATTTATTTAGGAACAAATCACCACAATTAATTTGCCACTTAGAACAATTAAAACAAAAAACATCATTTACTTCCTCCGGATTTCTACTTCCGTTAACTTTTCTTGCCAATCCTTTCTCTTCGTAGTGCTTAATTATTGGTTCTGTGCTCGAGATGTGCGTCGTTATTCTACACAAAAATAATTCATTCAAATCTAACAATAACAAGTAGGCCGTAAAAAAACAAGGATTTTGACAAATCCCTTATATTTAATTTGATTTATTTTAAAACATATATAATTAATTAAAAAAAATTGTCAAACAACTTTTAAACTTTAATAGAATGCATTGTCATGAGGATGAGCCTATAATTCAAATTTCAGCTCAATTGGGTGACAGGAAGTTAGTTAATTTTCACTTTCAAAGTTTGCAAAAATTCAAGCAAGCAGACAAGACTAGCAGTGAAGTTAACATAAGAGATTTATAAGTTAATGAAGTCATATTATATTGACCAATAAATATTAACAATTTATACCTTTTTTTTAAACTTTCTAAATTGTCATCAGTCCTTCCACTGCCTGCTTCTCCTCTCGACAAACACCTCTGAACGCATTCCTTATCACAAAGTAACAAAAAAAAAACTTTAAACAAACAAAAAAATAAAAATTCATTTTTTTATTGAAAAAACTAGGTTTGATTGAATAATTTGTATATTTTCCTTGCTGAACAGTTTTGTTTGATTTTGACATTTGAATAAAAAAAAACATTATTTCTTGCAAATCTTTGCTGGGGCACAAATGCAGCTGGTATATGCATAGGTACAAAACACATATGTCAAGTTATTTGATGAAATCAAAGATGATTTGTATTAGTTTAATTAAAAAAAGGGTTATTTTTAGTTTTATTTTATTGGTTATGATTTTCATTATTTTCAAAAGATGTGGTCAAGTGCCATAAATAGCTAGTTTTGTAGTTTTTATACATAAAAAAATTACCGTTCACTATAAATAATATGAAATAAAGACCTCTTCAGTGCATTCAAAGATGAGAACGAATTTAACTTCAGTTTTTCCATGCATTTCTTTATTCCAACCATCTAGATTGTTTTTATTTCTAGGGAATCCATCAACGAGAAACCAATCTTTTGAGCTGTCTCTATCCATTTCTTCTTTCATGGCCTAAATAATAGTAAAATCTCATTCATTTCATAAGAAATAAATAAATAAATTCAATTTAATAAGGCAAGTTTTTGTTTTGTAATATATAAATAAATATTATGCCACCTGCTCAAGGAGACTGCAAGTAATCTCAACAGGTACAATGGTTCCTTCCCTCATGTGTTTTGCAATCAGCTCACCAAATTTAGAATTAGGCTTTGCATTTTCAATTCTTAACAACTCCCCAGCTGACAAGTGAACACATCCAAATTTCTATTAGGAAAAATATTAGTTCATATTAACATAAAGAAAAATTCAAGATCATATCAACTAGCTTGAATTACTTCTGTGATCTTTTGGCATTGAGTACCTTTTCCAGAACCAGGCAGTCCGAGAACGAAGACAACTTTTGGCAAATTCATCTTAGTGGAAATCTAGTTCCAAGTAAATATAAAAGTTAGAAGAACTCACAAATCCAGAAAACTTAGAAACGATATATAATAATAAAGGGGTCCCATATAATAATAATACCGTTCTTGAGATCAAGTGAAACATCATGACGATGATGTTTGGGATTCATATAGATTATAGATTGACTGAATATTTTATTGTATCACTTTCAGAACCTTAATGATCAATCAATTTTAATCAATAAAAGCATTTAAATATATAAGTACAAATCTATGCTATAATATAAAATATAGAAACAATCAAACTAATAATAACTAATCCTAATCAAATTTTCTAAAAAAACACTACTTTTCAGACACTAGTTGTGACTAGTTTTTCAGTAAATAGAATATATTAAAATTTTAAAATACTTCTGCCGAAATAACGCGATCACTCTCAATTTAATTTTCTTTTTAAGCATTTTACAGAAAACAAAATTCAAAAATTTAATTTCCAGCTTGAACAACAAATTAAAATCAAATTACCAGCCTACGACACGCCACTGCTTCAATTCGCACACGGCTAAAATCAGTAAAATCAGTCAGTCTAGGCTAGGCTAAAAATGGATCCAAAAATAAACGTTCATTCGACCTTGACATTGTGGTAGTTAAGATTTCAAGTCATGTAATAACTAATAATAACTCGTGAAAAAATATACTGAATCTTCCTCAAGTCTCGTGAACAAACCCACATCAGTTTTTCATTTTTCAAAAAGTTTAGATCTCAAATGACTTTTAGTTCATTCACGGAGATTTTTGAATTTTCCACTAAACTAAGCCTATATCTAATAATTTAGCTAGGATATATTATTCATTAACCATTTAAAAATGACAAGTTGAACATTAAAAACATCACTGTTCGCTTTCTAGTCTACTTACTTTCCAGTCCTATATGGAAACGTATGTTGATAGCGGAGCCAGAGAAGCAAATTACCTATATGCATAGCCTATATGTAGGTTGTTTTTTGTTTGTGCATAAACAAGATTGAGACCGGAGAGCACGAAAAAACACACGTATATTTTCAGTATCTCTAAATTGCATTATTGGCCTTGAGATAATAGTTTGGCGATGAAACTCCGAAACTTCTAATCTTGAAACTTATTTTGCTTCAATCTTTAAGAAATTAAGAGTGAAAGTTGAAAAAAAAACTTTTTCTGTATTTTACTAAAAAGAGTTCAGACCCGGGTTGTCACGCACTCCCCACTGAAAATACGTGACCATTGAAGATAGACGTTTTTTTATATTTGAATGAAGATTTCATTCAAGAAGCGAATGGCGCCAAAGTTAAAATGTACAGTGAGTTAGCTCATAGTTCATAATTCAATTCTCTAACAGCTCTCCAAAAGTGCTTAAAAAAAAGAGAAAAAGAAAGCAAAGACTAACACAAACTAACTTACAAGCGACCGGCATACCATGGAGCAAATTGATACTATAACAAGTAACAAGCTAACCTACATGACGTAAATTCAGCATTAACTGGCAGGGTTACCCGGCGTTGCCCGGAATTTCTTGGCTTAGTTCTTTTTCTTTTTTCCCAATGAAACATCAAATAAATAACAGATTTTTTTTTCAATTTTTCAAAAATTATCTCATCAACGAAGTCTACTTGCATGCCAAATGTAGTATAGATTGCTCCTGCGGCTTGGATGTGATAAGCAAATGCACACACACATAACTTTTAAAATCTATATAAGTAGGTACCTACGTAGGTACAAGCAGGGACGGATTCAGAGAGGGATGGGAATGAGATGCATCCCCCCACCAGAGTATCAATTGAATTTTTCGGTATAGTACCAACCTGGTTTTTGGAAAATGACCGTAGCTTTTTTTGGGAGGAGAAAGTTGAAGCCTTCGAAAAATGTTGGAAAAATACTTACGACTACCCATCACCGGTTATCAGTTTTTTTTTAATGTGAAAACTTTCGCAAGTGCACCACCCATCAGGAATTTCCGGATCCGCCACTGGGTACAAGGGGAGATGAATTAATTAATCATACCGCAGGAGCAGATACAGAATTAGTTAAAAACGGGAGTCCAAGAATCACCATGCAGAGGCAGTTACAGAATTAGTGAAAAAGGGGTGGTTCAAAATGGGGTGGGTGGACATTTTTTTATTTTGTGTTAGATTTAAATGTTTAGACCTTTCTGGTCAATATTTAATCATTTAATGACAGAGTCTCTGCATAGAACAAATATCAGAATAGTATATATAGCTAGTTAAGTTTATTGACATTATTTGGAGTCAAGTTCTGATATTGTCCTTAATGTACACTGTTTTGATAATTTTATTTAATTGCATTAAATTATCATTAGAAAATTGTACTCCATGTACCCAATTTAAAAAAAAAATCCAAAATTTTCTTGGGGCTCAACTGAACTTTAGGGAAAAATAGAACATATAATGTGAAAGAAAAGGCAAAAAAAAGAAGCTTGTCCCCCCCTCCTGGAAAAATTTCTGCGAGCGCCCATGGCCCCACCTTGCCTTAAATAACAAAATCGCAAGGAGCTGATTTAACCAATCTAATCAAGCAGGTTTTAAAAGAAAAAAAGTGATGCGTATGAGGTGTTAAAGCTGTCCACGTAAAAGATATGGATGCTAATGAAGTTAAGAGCCTAGCAAAATAGATTGCTCCTATGGAAAAAGAGAAAGTTGCTAAAAAAACTAGGCTGTCCACCTAGAGAAAACAAGTAAAGGAAAACACGAGTTTTTCAACACAAACTTTGATTTCAAATACACTCGATTTAGAAATATGAAAGACTAGCAGTGCCCGTAGCGGCTTCGCTCGCATGAAATTAGAGAATTTGAACCGTGCATACATAGTAGAGTACTGCACGGATCAATTTTTTAGGTCTCGGCTCGGCCCGTCGACAACTTGGCCCAGCCCGCTTTAAAAACCGAAATTCCTGGCCCGGCACGGCCCGTCTAATATGGGCCCGGCCCGTTTTTACAGGCCTAGAAGTTCTATATACTTGATGAAAAACTTCGGCCCGTCCCACCTTGACTTCAGGTTTAGCCCGGTCCGTCTGAAAACCCTAAAATCACTCAAATGTCTATATACTTAGTTAAAAATCTCGGCCCGTCCCACCTTGATTTAAGGTTTAGGCAGGGCCGTGTGAAGACCCTAAAATAACGGCTTGGCCCATCCGTCCGGTGATAAACTGAACTCATCTACTTTTAACCGGAACAAAACCTCAAAATACTAATTTTCACATCTGTAGCACTTACAGTTTTTGAGTAGCAGTTATTTTAAAATCAAATAACCCTTTTTCCACTTCACATTTGAGGTCCTGGGAACCAAATTTTCAAAAAATGGTGAAACACGTATATCATTATTTTTGGAGTAGAAACTAAATACTAATTTTTACTCCTGCAGCATTCACAGTTTTTGAGTAGCAGCTACTTTAAAAACCAAATAACCCAATTTTCCAACCCACATTTGAGGTCCGGGAAACCGAAGTTTAAAAAAATGGTGAAACACGTATCTTTTTATATTTCAAGAAGAATCCATATACCAAATTTCAAAATGTCCTCGTTTTTGGTTTTCGAGATATACATTGTTTTAGAAAAAAGTTTGTTTTCCAGTTTTTTCCCCTCAGGAGCAAAATTTAAAAAAATCCTTTCTTAGTGGATGCTTACGCAATAAAAGTAATACAAGTTTCAAATTTCACGTTCCTAGGATGAGGCGTTTGAGCTCGGCGTTGATTATAAGTCAGTCAGTCAGTCAGTCAGTCAGTCAGTCAGTCAGTCAGTCAGTCAGTCAGTCAGTCAGTCAGTCAGTCAGTCAGTCAGTCAGTCAGTCAGTCAGTCAGTCAGTCAGTCAGTCAGTCAGTCAGTCAGTCAGTCAGTCAGTCAGTCAGTCAGTCAGTCAGTCAGTCAGTCAGTCAGTCAGTCAGTCAGTCAGTCAGTCAGTCAGTCAGTCAGTCAGTCAGTCAGTCAGTCAGTCAGTCAGTCAGTCAGTCAGTCAGTCAGTCAGTCAGTCAGTCAGTCAGTCAGTCAGTCAGTCAGTCAGTCAGTCAGTCAGTCAGTCAGTCAGTCAGTCAGTCAGTCAGTCAGTCAGTCAGTCAGTCAGTCAGTCAGTCAGTCAGTCAGTCAGTCAGTCAGTCAGTCAGTCAGTCAGTCAGTCAGTCAGTCAGTCAATCAGTCAGTCAGTCAGTCAGTCAGTCAGTCAGTCAGTCAGTCAGTCAGTCAGTCAGTCAGTCAGTCAGTCAGTCAGTCAGTCAGTCAGTCAGTCAGTCAGTCAGTCAGTTAGTCAGTCAGTCAGTCAGTCAGGACATGTTCTTTTATATATATAGATATATATTACCACTTACACTTTTTGAGTAGCAGTAATTTTTAAAATCAAATAACTCTATTTTACACCTTACATTTGAGGTCCTGGAAACCAAATTTTTCAAAAAATGCTAAAACACGTATTTCATTCTTTTTGGAGTAGAAACTAAATACTAATTTTTACTTCTGTAGCACTAACAGTTTTTGAGTAGCAGCTACTTTAAAAACCAAATAACCCAAAAAATGATGAAACACGTATATCTTTTTTTTGAGTAGATACTAAGTATTAATTTTTACATCTGTGGCAATTACAGTTGTTGAGTAGCAGTTACTTTAAAAACCAAATAACCCTATTTTCCACCCCACATTTGAAGTCCTGGAAACCAAATTTTCAAAAAATTGTGAAACCCGTATATCATTATTTTTAGAGTAGAAACTAAATACCAATTTTTACTTTTGTAGCATTAACAGTTTTTGAGTAGAAGCTACTTTAAAAACCAAATAACCCAATTTTCCAACCCACATTTGAGGTCCGGGAAACCAAATTTGTAAAAAATGGTGAAACACGTATATCTTTATTTTTAGAAAAGAAACTAAATAATAATTTTTACATCTGTGGTATTTACTGTTTTTGAGTAGCAGTTACTATAAAAGACAATTAGCCCTATTTTCCATCCCACATTTGAAGTCCTGGAAACCAAATTTTAAAAAAATGCTAAAACACGTATTTCATTATTTTTGGAGTAGAAACTAAATACTAATTTTTACTCCTGTAGCATTAACAGTTTTTGAGTAGAAGCTACTTTAAAAACCAAATAACCCAATTTTCCAACCCACATTTGAGGTCCGGGAAACCGAATTTTCAAAAAATGGTGAAACACGTATCTTTTTATTTTTCAAAAAGAATCTATATACCAAATTTCAAAATCTCCTCATTTTTGGTTTTCGAGATATACAATGTTTTAGAAAAAAGTTTGTTTTCCAGTTTCTTCCCCTCAGGAGCAAAATTTTCAAAAATCCTTTCTTAGCGGATGTTTACGCTATAAAAGTAATATAAGTTCCAAATTTCACGTTCCTAGAATGAGGCGTTTGAGCTCGGCTTGATTATCAGTCAGTCATTAGTCAGTCAGTCAGTCAGGACATGTTCTTTTATATATATAGACTAGCGGGGTTACCCGGCGTTGCCCGGGGTTTTTAGAGGTTTTTCTAATGTTTGTCTCTCTCGCTCCCGTTCCCTTCTCCACTTTCCCGTTTTCGTAGCGTTCCCGGTCGCTTTTCCGCTCTCGGTCGTTTTCCAGCTCCCGGTCGCTTTCCCGCTCAGAAGTTTTGTTATCGATTTTCTCTCTTGCTCGCGTTTCCTTCCATGCTTGCTCTCCCGATTCCAGTCGCTTTCCGCGTTCCCGGTCGCTTTCCGCGTTCCCGGTCGCTTTCCGCGTTCCCGGTCGCTTTCCCGTTCCCGGTCACTTTCCCGTTCCCGGTCGCTTTCCCGTTCCCGGTCGCTTTCCCGTTCTCGGTCGCTTTCCCGTTCCCGGTCGCTTTCCCGTTCCCGGTCGCTTTCCCGTTCCCGGTCGCTTTCCCGTTCCCGCTCAGGCTTGCTCTCCCGTTCCCGGTCATGCTTGCTCTCCCATTCCCGGTCACGGTTGCTCTCCCGTTCCCGTTCCCGTTCCCGCTCATTTTCTCTTTTACATTCTTTCATAACTTCTGTTAGCCTATAAAACGTAAAATAGATTTGCTAAGACTATATATATATACGAATGTTTGTGGGTTAGTTTGTCTATTATAGAAACGGGAAAGAGACCCGGAACGGACAGCGAGCGGGAACGGAAAAGCAAGCGTGAGCGGGAATGGGAGAGCAAACGTGAGCGGGAACGGGACAGCGACCGGGAACGGGAAATCGACCGGGAGCGGGAAAGTGACCGGGAGCGGGAAAGCGACCGGCAGCGGGAAAACGACCAAAAACGGGAAAGCGAACAGGAGTGGGAAAGCAGGTGGGAAAGGAAACGGGAGAGAAAGAGACAAACATTAGAAAAACCTCTAAAAAACCTGGGCAACGCCGGGTATCTCCGCTAGTACATACATAAACACACACACAGACACACATACATGCACATACACATACATACATACACACATACATACGCACATACATATATATATAGTTCTCGCTCGCTCACCCGCTCCGCTCCGCTCATTTTGTGACGGATTTCAAAAATTTTTTTTTTATTTTTGATTTCCATTGACTCTCAAGGTTGTGTGAAAATTTCATTACGATCGGATGAATGGTGTAGCAATGCATAAAGGACATTAACATATAAACATATATACATATATACATATATACATATATACATATATACATATATACATATATACATATATACATATATACATATATACATATATACATATATACATATATACATATATACATATATACATATATACATATATACATATATACAAACATTCATTTTTATATATATAGATGTTCAGATTAGGTTTTTTTAATTGAATCATGTATTGTCATCTATATATATATAAAAGAACATGTCCTGACTGACTGACTGACTGACTGACTGACTGACTGACTGACTGACTGACTGACTGACTGACTTACTGACTGACTGACTGACTGACTGACTGACTGACTGACTGACTGACTGACCGACTGACCGACCGACCGACCGACCGACCGAACGACTGACTGACTGACTGATAATCAACGCCGAGCTCAAACGCCCCAATCCTAGGAACGTGGGACTTAATTTACTTTTATAGCGTAAGCACCCACTAAGAAAGGATTTTTGAAAGTTTTGCTCCTGAGAGGATGAAACTGGAAAACAAACTTTTTTCTAAAACAACGCAGATCTCGAAAACTAAAAAGAGGGGCTTTTGAAATTTGGTATCTAGATTCTTCTTAAAAAAGGAAAAAATACGTGTTTCCAGGACCTCAAATGTGGGGTGGAAAATAGGGTTATTTGTTATTTAAAGTACCAGCTACTCAGAAACTGTAAATGCTACAGATGTAAAAATTAATATTTAGTATCTACTCAAGAAATAATGATATAAATGTTTCACCATTTTTTTAACATTTGGTTTCCAGGACCTCAAATGTGGGATAGAAAATAAGGTGATTTGTTTTTTTAAAGTAACTGCTATTGAAAAACTGTAAATGCAACATATGTAAAAATTAGTATTTAGCATTTCCTCAAAAAAATAAAAATAAAGGTGTTTTACCATTTTTGAAAATTAGGTTTCCGGGACCTCAAATGTGAGATGGAAAATAAGGCGTTTTGTTTTTTTAGAATAACTGCTACTTAAAAACTGTAAGTGGTACTGATGAAAAAATTAGTATTTAGTATTTACTCAAAAAATAAAGATATACGTTTTTTTACCAATTTTTAAATATTTGGTTTCTAGGATCTCAAATGTGAGGTGGAAAAAATAAAAAATAAAAATGTGAATGTTTTAAAACAAATGTTTTCTAAAATAAGGCATATCTGGAAAACCAAAAATGAGAAAGTTTTGAAATTTGGTATCTAGATTCTTCTTAAAAAATAAAAAGACACATGTGTTACCATTTGTAAAAATTTGGTTTCCAGGATTTCAAATGTGGAGTGGAAAATAGGGTTATTTGTTTTTAAGAACAACTGCTATTCAGAAACTGTAAGTGATACACATGTAAAAATTAGTATTTAGTATCTACTCAAAAAATAAAGCTATACCTATTTTATCAGTTTGTAATAATTTGGTTTCCAGGACATCAAATGTGGAGTGGAAAAAAAATTTGATTAAAACTCCAAAAACTAAAAGTGTTAAAGTTTTGCAATTTGATACCGAGATTTTTTTTACAAAATACATGTTTTATTAATTTCTGAAAATTCGGTTTCCAGGACTTCAAATGTGAGGGGGAATAGGGTTTTATTTTTTGTAGAAGAACTGCGACTCTGAAACTTAAAATACTACAGATTTACAAATTAGTAACTAGATACTACTTAAAAGATATAGTTACAAATGTTTTCCAATTTTTTTTATGTTCTGGCTTCCAGGATCACAAATGTAATGCGGAGAAAACGATTATATTTGCTTAAAAACTCAATAACTGAAAAAAATTAAAATTCAATATTAAGGTTTTTTAAATTATAAGATACGTGTTTCAATATTTTTTCAAAAAATTAGTCTCCATACTTTGAGGTTTTGTACCGTTAAAATTGGTTGAGTTCAGGCCTCGAGCTTTTTGCTTATGAAACGGCGCAGTTCGAACCTAAATAACAAGCCAGGCCTGAAATTTTCTGTCTATGAAATAAACTGGACCGGGTCTAAAAAAAATCCATGCAGAGCACTATGGATTAGAGTTTTGCACGGAACGGGCCAGGTCGTGATTTTAGGGTCTTCAGACAGGAATTAAGTAAATATTATTGTGTATAATAATTATAGAAATGCTGCTGAATATTTCTGCATTAAATAAAAAAAATTAGTGTGTCTCTGTGATATGTAATTTAACAAAATTTGAAGTCCAGAAAAATTACTTTTTTACGAAAAACCTATGATATAACTTTTAGACGTCTTGACCTCAATATTTTTTTGCAACAAGAAGTAAGCATGTACATCTGTCTAAAAGCAAACTATATTTAAAATTTGGTTGTTATCAGATGAAAATTGAATTTTTAAAGCTAAAGGTCCATTCAGTATGCGGTCCATTCAGCACTAGTCTCCCCTACTTAGAGCTTAGCGGAGCTGGCGTCCATGCATTGACAGAATATCTCAGGCCGTGGCGAAATTGTTTCTATCTTTTGAAAATGTTTGGATCTATACTAATACTTACACTGATAGATTTGCGCAAAGTGTAAGGGCAGTTATCCACGGCACACGATTCTCATTCAAAGAGACAAGAGTTGGGAAAAAGATAAGTTTCTCGTAGAAGGCAAGCCCTAGTTGGCGAAAAGCCAGCAACAGACGCTCAACTACTTCAAACTAGTAAAGACTGTCATAGAGTATCGACGTATTATTTTAGTCTGGATAAAGTTATTGGCGAATTAGACTCCCAAATTAGTGGAAACGACCAAGATACGCTGTGGTCACTAGGATCTCTCATTCTCAACTCTGATGCGTCAGACGAACACTATAAAAAATTGCCTAATCACACTCCTAAAACAAGTTCACAAACAGCCGCCGCCGATCTTGTCTCAACCCTTTACAACAATGACCTTAATGTTGTTCTACCAGTTTTCAATCAAGTTTCTAATATTTTGGTCACAATTCCAGCCACATCTTGTTCTGCCGAACCAGGGACGTAAATTGGGGGGGGCAGGGGGGGGCATTTGCCCCCCCCTGATTTTCAAAATTTGAATTTTTTTACCTAGAGTTTACTATATATTTATTTAATTTTAACTTTACTTAAACTAGTGATGATGCAATGCGTATTGGAATCTTTCCGGCGTGTATAGACAATTCGCCCCCCCTTGATTTCCAAAATTAATTTTTTTTTTTAGTTAGAGTTTACTATATAATATGTTAATTTTAACTTTACTTAACCTCGTGATGATTCAATGCGTATTGGAGACAATTTTATATCTTAGCTCGACGCTAGATTTACCAATAACTGCAGAGTAATAATTTGTGTATCAGTGTTGGTCCAAAGATTAGCTGTTTTCTGTGCCAAAATACAATAAGAGAACTCGTGGAATTTTACCCTATTAGTGGTATTAATACAATGTTGATTCCCTCACAGCTGTCTACATCAAAGTTATTATTTATTACACAAAAATAAAACAAAATTATACCCACCCCATTTTGAACCTCTTTTTTACAAATTTTTATTTAGGTTACAATCTCTGTTTGTTTGTGTGTGTGTGTCTTTCTCTGTACGCAAATCTTGCAAGTGAAATTTAACCAGCATTTTGACTAGCTAGGAAGTTGAAACTTTCAGCACAGCTTTATATTTGATGAAAATACATGATTCAATTTAAAAAAAAAAACTTTGAACATCTTTTGCATTTCTAAATTGAATGTATTTGAAATCAAAGTTTGTGTTGAAAAACTTGTTATTCCTTTACTTGTTTTACTAATCCTGTACTTGCCCCTGCAATATAATTAAATCATTCATCCCCCTTATACCCAGTGGCGCGTGGCGAATATAGAATTTTTTGGTGGGGATTTACTTCAGAAATTTTTATATTCTCTTCCAAAAAGCTGATAACCGGTAAGGGGTAGTCGTAAGTATTTTTCAAAATTTTTTTCAAAGACTTCTAATTTCTCCTCCCAAAAAAGCTACGGTCGTCTTCTAAAAACAAGGTATTATACCCTAAAAAATTTCAATTGATACTCTGATGGGGGATGCATTTCCCCATCCCTCTCTGCTTGTACCTACGTATTTATATAAATGTAAAAGGTAATGTGTGTGTGAGAGCATTCGTTTATCACATCCAAGCCGCAGGAGCAATTTTAACAACATTTGGCATGCAGGTAACTTCATTGATGAGAAAATTTTGAAAAATTTAAAAAAAACATTTGTTATTTCTTTGACGTTTCGTTGGCAAAAACGAAAAAAAACTAAGCACAAAAAACCCGGACAACACCGGGTAACCCTGTCAGTAAGCTATATAATGACGGGAAAATTTTGCCCCCCCCTGGAAAATGCTGAATTTACGTCCCTGTGCCGAACGTTCCTTCAGCGCGCTCAGACGCATTAAAACATACGTACAAAGTACAATGGGTCAACCAAACACGTCTAAACCGTGTGCCAATCTTAAATATTGGACGAAAATGTTCTAATACGTCGTTCGGTACAAATAGTGACCAAATTATTAATATTTTTGCTTCCAGGAAATCCCGAAAACAATGAATGTTTTAATAAAAATGTTTCGTTACCATTGAAGTTTGTTTTTTTTAAATATACAAACAAAAATAGAATTGATAAAAAAGTGATTTATTTAAACGCCCATGTTCATTTATACCTATTTTTTGAAAAACCTCCAGCATTCGGGCAATAATTATTTCCAGCTCCCCAAATCGATTACCTCCCGTACGCCTATGACCATACCCATACCAACATGCCACGATTTTCAGAAATATTTAATATTGCTGAATAAAGACAAAAAATTAATTAAAGTTCACAAAAAACCGGGGGTTTGTTAAATTATTATGCCCTTTGTAATTTTGTAATATTGTGGATGGTTGGCCTTCTATAAGGTTTTTGTTTGTTTGGGGCGTTGTGTTTTCCTCGCTCGAACTTTTTTTTATTTATGTGGTGTTTTGATATGTCTCGATTTGAGCATGTTGCGGCGTGTTAGTCCAGCTGTGATTGATTATTGAAATCTTATCTTGACACTACTTGACAGTCGTAGGGTAAACGGTATGAAATACTACATTAACTTTACATTTTACATCATATGTTCATGTAGAATTCGTGGCGCTTATAAAAGTTTTTGACTGTTTTTTAACTAACTGAACTTAATTTTAATTGCCTTATTATTAAAGCCTTAAATAACTTAGTTAATAACAGTTCAACATTTAACTTTCTCTTTTATCCTTATTATTAAATATTTATACATACTAAACTAAACTAACTTACTAACTAAACTTGTACATTTTAAAATATTTTAACAAGCTGGTTAGAATTTGCGTGAATAAGAAATAAGATTGTTTAAGTTTAAGTAAGAACAATCTTTTGTGGCAGGTTAAGTTAGTAAGTTAGACTTAGACTCTGACTCTCTTCTTAGCTGGCTGCTAAAGATAGAAATATTGGTCTGTACGTGGTGTTTATTATAAAGATCATTACTTTTACTTTTTACTATTAGTTTTGTTATCACGAGGAACATAGTGACAAATATACTTGTCTAAACAAATTAAGATCAAGCTAGCTAGTTAAATAGAAAAAATACTATAACTGAGTCTAGTTGTCTAGCTGCATGTTTTCAATATTTTAAATTATGAGGCCCATGAGGCACTACTTTGTCTGACTTCATTTAATATTACTGAGCCATACAACTAAAGATGGCTGCTTTCCTGATTTTTTTACAAACTTTTATTTAGGTTACAATCTCTGTTTGTGTGTGTATGGCTTTCTCTGTTCGCAAATCTTGCAAGTAAAATTTAACCAGTTTTTTGACTAGCTAGGAGGCTGAAACTTTCAGAATAGCTTTATATTGGATGACAATACATGATTCAATTAAAAAAAAAAATAATTTGAATATCTTTCGTATTTCTAAATTGAGTGTATTTGAAATTAAAGTTTTTGTTAAAAAACTCGTTTTTTCCTTTGTTTCTTTTTTTTTTTTAGTAAAAATCAATGTTGGAAAAACCCGTTAGATTCTAAGGCTTAGAAGTTTTAACAAAAAATTTGAACTTTATTTTTTACTTAGCTTCCAACTTCATTCTGTTTGTCTGTAGCCGTAGGCTTTACTTTTATTAAATTTACCTCTCGACCATCAATAGCTCTGATATTTGGAAGATATTTAAAAATTTTGGGCTTTTTAAACCAATTCAATGCAAAATATTTCAAATATCTCAAAAAAACATTTAGACCTCTACTGGCAGGTCCAGCAAAAAAAGTTGAAAAAAAAATGACACATTTTTCTTAATAGACTCAGATGACTTAACAGGAAGTTCTTACAGCAGTAATCATTTGTAATATGAATGAAAGCAGAAACAAAAATGAAAATGTTGCCGGATTTCTTCATGCTGCGGATTTAACGAATACCCCAACTGTTGACTGGATTTTTTTGGACGTGTGGGTCTAACTATAGGTTATTGCTAATAACTGAGGTATTATTTATATTATTATTATTTAGTCCGTAGCCGGCGCTTGGGGAGGAGGATGTCCTCGCATCCAATACGGTGCTGTCGGTGCCACGGGACCACGAACGTCTTCCACGACAATCTTCTATTTTCCTCTGTCGGCTGCAACCCTTCTCGCTCCATCGGCGGTCAGTCGCTTCCTCTTGAAGTCCCCATCAATAATTTTCAACCATGTTTTCTTTGGCCGAACGTTGGATGCGCCAGCCAGGCGGTCGCTCCCGAAGTAAACTATTGGGAAGCCGTTTACCATCCATTCGGCAGACGTGCCCGAACCACCGCAGTCGCCCTTTTTGGATGTGTTCGGTAAAGACGAATTTTTGTCTTGATTGCAATGTTTGTTCTCTTCCAGACGCACCATCTGAGCGTTGCAAATGCCCCAGTCGCCTGGCCAACGCAGCTGTGGACGTTGGCCGACGAAGCTGTCTTCTTTTCATGCACGATCGATCCAAGGTATTTACATTTTGTCACTTGCTCGATCTGGACATCATTTAGGTGGACATGAGCTGGCGACCCGTCCGTTGTTAATACCTTGGTCTTCTCGGCGTTGATCTTTAGGCCGTATGTATACTGAGGTATTACAGCACAACAGCTATAATTGGCATGCTCAATGGGTTTAAAGCAATCATCAGGTATTAACTGTTTTATTCAATAATCTGCTTCAACTACCACCTAAACTGGGCTATCTCCAAGAGCTGTGATGATCTGACAATCCAGAATAATTTCAGATGTACGAACAAACTTTGTAATGTATTTTTTCCTCTCCAAAGCTTGTTAAGAAAATTGAACAGTTCACTGATGCAGCCACAAAGCAAATTTACGGGTTTCTTAGTTTCTGAAAATAGTTGAAAACAGCCTGACCTAAATGGTATTTCTTAGCAGGTCCTTGTAGGGTTTCCTGCAAATTATCGAAGATGCCACGTAAGGTCTTTGAAGGTAAAAAGGGGCATTGCAGATGAAACATTTTGTTGAGTTTTTATCAGTGCATCACAAATGACATAAAAATCAGTAGAAACCAATAACTCCAGGTTTTGAAAAACAAAACAGACTCAATGCAAATTTTCTCGCAAGTAATTCAGAGAAAAATCTTCTTAATTTCATTCTCGGACCATTTCATCAACCAGCTAAAGGTATATTTTAGGAAGACGGAAGATTTTCCCAAATAAGCGCAATCGCTTAAAGTTATCCATGTAGCCAAGCCATGTGTACAACCTTGATGCCCAAATTCATAGAAGTAGTAGAGATTTTCGAGTTTGACTTGAACCGTTCCAGTTTGGAGGTTAAGACATGGAAGATTCTTGTTTAGTAACACACACAAAAATGTCTACAGAGGAGCATAAAAAAGCCATTCTCGTAGAAAAAAAATATTTTGCCATCTGTGTTGTAAGTCATAACTTTCTTCTGTCTAATTAGGACGATGCTAGTATATAATACAGCCGCTAAAAAGTCATTCTCGGCTTTGAAGTACCTGATGACCTTACTCCAAGAAGAGTAAAAAATACAGAAAAAAGTGAGAGAAAAAGAAAGAAAAAGAGAGTAAATAACAGTTTTTTTTGTTTGGTATTACAATGGGTGCATAATGTGACAGTAATCAAAATTTAAAAAAACTAGAAAAAATTTTGGACCCCACTTACAGAATTTTTGGATTCGCCGCTGCGAGTAAAAAAGGAAAATGATAGGGAAGGTAGTCACAGATTGTGCCGATAATTAATTGAATTTATACTTCAAGATTCTGTTAGAACATTTTTAATCGTGAAGATTTTTATTACAACAATGAAATGATTCATTCGATTCAGTAAAAGTTAAAACTAGATGAGCACTATGAATTAATTCTTTTAAAGTAGGGTTTTGAGTCTTTATATTTAGTATTTAAGAGTTGAAAATATTGTTTACTTATAACCAAAAACTTTTGATTTAGAACAATAATTGGGCTTTGACAATTCAGTGCAATTAAATGTTTGCTTGTTTTATTGAGATATACTTTTAATTGTAAGTATTATTTTAAATATTTCCAACTACGGCAGTTATCAGCTAACAAAGATGATCTTTTTAACAATGCATGTTTTTAAAATAATTAATGTTAGGTTAATTTTGTTTTTTTTTCTTGTTTTACATAAATTAGTGATTTTAATAACTATTATAAAATTATGTATTTCTTTAAGGTGATCATAATGCTCAATTCTACGGATAGGAAACGGTTGTCAGAAGTTGGTTGAATTGATGATTGATGCATTCATTATTATATTAATAATTTAATTATTAATATATATATATATATATATATAATAATTTGTATATTATTTTATAATATTTTTAAATTTGACAGACATTTGAGACGAGCTTCAGTAGGGATGAAAGAAAGATAGGTCACAGACGTGTACATGAGAATGGAAGTGTTACATATAAGAAAGTATGTTATGTGTTTTTTTTACTACATTGGCTTTTTTCATGTAAATTTTGGGGATCTTTAGTCAGCTGTGAGTTCGTAGATTAATATTTAAATATGCAGATGACATTGTATGTATTTGTGGTTAAACTTTTGATAGTAAATAATGTGGCTTATAAAATGTTTATAATTATGTAAGCTCTGTTAACATATGCATTGTTGATTACTTTTAGAGGCCCACAACAGAGTTGATGGAAGCAGTCCAACTTGGTATTGGACAAAGTGTTGGAAGTTTGTCATCAAAACCATCTAGGGATATTCTTTATGAAGACTTTCATGTTGTTGTTACTGTTAATTTTCCTAAGTGAGAATTTTTTGATGGGTAAATTTCTTTCAAAGAATACACACACACAAGTGTGTGTAAATTAACATTTTTTAATGCAATCATCAATAATATCACACTTTCATTTATATATATATATATATATAGATGTGTGTGTATATATATATATATATATATATGTATATATGTATATATATATATATATTTATATATATATATATATGTATGTATATATCTATATATATAAAAATGAATGTTTGTTTGTATGTATGTATGTATGTATGTATGTATGTATGTATGTATGTATGTATGTATGTCCTTTATGTCACACAACTCTCAAGGTTGTGTGAAAATTTCATTACGATCGGATGAATGGTTTAGCAATGCATAAAGGATATATTTACATATATACATACAAACATTCATTTTTTTATATATATAGATATAACAATTTAATTACAGGACCAATATTTTGATATTTAATTGATTTTTTGAAAATATTTGTTTGTTGAATTGTTTTCTAATTTGCTTTAAAGGGATGGCAGCAGTTTGACTCCTGCACATCATTGTAACGACTTCAGGTTCAGATCTTATGCTCCGGATGTCTTTCGATATTTCAGGCAGCTTTTTAAAATAAAACCTGAAGACTTTCTTGTAAGTTTTTATAACAAATTTCTATTAATGCTATTAAATACAATTACCAAACTGAAAGTTTAATTCAATTGCTTGTGCAGTCATGCGCCTAAGCAGAAGTAGGGGGACATGAATGAATTTTGAATTTTTTTTTATAGTCCATTTTTTCATGGATATGTGTGAACTTCGTTTTGAATACTTATGACCAATCAACTCTAGGAAAAATCATTTCCTTCCAATTGATTGACAAGTTTTTTGCTTATTCACAGGAGCGGATTTAGGGGGCCGGGTAAATGCCATGGCCTCCACTCGTAGATTTTGAAATTTTTTTGAGAGAGAAAAATCTATAACAATATTAGAATGAGAAATGTTGTTTAAAACCAGTAATAAGTGACAAAAGTTTAATTTGACCAAATTTAAAAGAAAAATTGACTACATTTGAGAGAAATTACAAAATTTTTAGCATCCGGCTTTTGTTTTCCAGTGGGGTGTGTGGATCTGAGATCAAAAGTTTGCTCTTTCCCAATCTTTGCCTGCCTCGCCGTTTTTGGCCCCTTCCGCTATTTTTTGGTCCCCCACCAAAGCAGTCTAGATCGGCCTCTGTTTATTCATATAAGCATTTTGACACAAGCATGATCTGCAAACAAAGAATGAATTACTTATGCTTTCTTGAGCATCCAACTAAATAATGTTTGCATTAACTCAAGTTAATTGTTATAAAGTGTGATCTTTTACTATTTATGTGTCCATACTTCATGCAATGGGTGAATAAGCTATCATATAATTTATAAATTAAGGAGTTGTTGGCAGAATGTTTGGCTTAAGTTGGCTTTAGGTCTGACAGTCGGCATTTGATCGGGAAGTCATATTCTTTCATTTGTACATTATCAAATGTGAAAAGTAATTTAAATTTTTTTACTAGCGGCATACACAGCGTTGCCCGGGGTTTTCAGATGTTTTTCTTTTGTTTTTCTCTTTTCCCGTTTTACTCTCCAGTTCACGGTCGCTTTCCTGCTGCTCTCCAGTTCCCGGTCGCTTTCCTGCTGCTCTCCAGTTCCCGGTCGATTTCCCTTTCCCGCTCACTCTTTTCATCACTGTCGCTTTTCTGTTCCCGCTTGCTTTCCCGCTCATTTTCCTGTTCCCGTTCCCGGTCGCGTTCCCGTTTTCACTTGCTCTCCTGCTCATTTTGTGATCAACTCATTTTTTTTCATAGAAACCTTCCTCTATTGACTTTCAAATTTGTGTGAAATGGTGTAGCAATGCATAAAGGATAAACAAACAGTCATATATATATATATATATATATATATATATATATATATATATATATATATATATAGATAGATAAACTGTAAAAGTTTAAGATAATTAATATGGCGTTTGAAGAGTATTTTTTTAATTTTTTGGTTTTCTGTATATTTTTAGTAAATGTGTTTTGATTCAAACACATTAAACCTTTTTACTCAATTTGGTTTCATTGTTGTACAGAAACACCGAAGATTGTTTTTTTTGTTTAATTTCAAGAAATGGGTTTGGATTGGCTTATAATAACACTAGCGGGTTACCTGGCATTACCCGTGGTTTTTAGAGGTTTTTCTATCGTCTTTCTCTCTCGCTCCCGTTTCCATCTCCGCTTGCTCTACGGTCGCTTTCTTGTTCCCGCTCGCTCTCCCGTTCAAGGTCACTTTTCCGTTCCCGCTTGCTTTCCTGTTCATTCTCCAGTTCCCCCTTGCTTTCCCGCTCACTTAGTGACCAACCTTAATTTTTTCCACAAAAACCTTTCAAGGTTGTGTAAAAATTTCGTAATGGTCGAATGAATGATGTAGCAATGCATAAAGGACACATACAGACAAACAGACATTCATTTTTATATATATAGATAACGATATTATGCAATTTATTTATTTATTAGAGACAAAAAATAATAAATTATTTAATAAATAAGTATAAAAATAATTTTGTTGTGATTGAAATGTAACTTATTAAGTAGAGCTTTTAAATGGATGAAATTAAATTAATTAAATTGAAATATCACAAACAGATTTCCTTGTGTACAGAACCACTGCGCGAACTTCCCAATCCAGGAGCTTCTGGAAGTATCTTCTATGTCACAGACAGTGATGAATTCATCATTAAAACTGTTCAACACAAAGAAGCTGAGTTTCTTCAGAAGCTTCTACCTGGTTACTACATGGTTTGTTGCATGTTTAAATTATAATTTAACAAACAAAGAGCATTTATTTTATTAACAAATGAAATTGTTCTTATTTTTTTTTTCTGCAGAATTTAAATCAAAATCCTCGAACTCTTCTTCCCAAATTTTATGGATTGTTTTGCTACCAGGTTCTGTTTAATTGATAATTTTATTTCCATCATCACATCAACGTTACAATGATATTTAATTCCAGTGTGGAGGCAAAAACATCCGATTCGTCGTCATGAACAACATCCTGTCGTCTGATATTATTCTCAGCGAAAAATTCGACCTCAAGGGTAGTACTCACAAAAGAAAAGCATCAAAACATGAAAAATCAAAACTTGTGCCAACGTTAAAAGATTTAGATTTCGTGGAAATTTATCCTGATGGCATCATATTAGAGCCTGAGATGTACGATGCACTCGTTAAAACATTGGACCGAGATTGTCGGGTTGGCCATTTTTTATTTAATGATACAACTTTTTTTAGAAATTTTCCAAAACTTTATGTACTCTTACCTTCAACAATAGCTGGGAACTGGGGGGAGTAGTCATAGGCACCCCTTCCAAAAGGCTTTTGGTGCTCCTTCCAAATGGCACTTCGGACACGTGTTCCCTCTGCCCCCCAGCTTTGCCTCTGAAAAAATGCTTGTAAAGTGAAGATTTGCAATGCATACTTTCTTTGTCCAGATGCATGCCGACTCGTGATCTAAAAGTCAACCCGTGAGAAACAGATATAAGCCTATAAGGTACCCATTTCTATGCCCCTTCTTATGTCCTGTTATAGCGGGATTATAATGTATGTGTAAAATGGCCTACAAAAGTGTGACATACTCTTTGCATGACCTCTGATATATGATTTTATTGAATCTCTCATTACCTTTGCTTTTGTGAATCTCTTTTTCTAGGTTTTAGAGAGCTTCAAAATTATGGATTACAGTTTCCTTATGGGTGTCCACAATGTTGACATATCAAGGGTAAGTGATAACAAATTCAGTGTGGTTTATTGTTACATCTGAACTATTTTTATTATAATTAACGAGTGATTTTTTTGTGTCATCGTATCAAGGCGGCTTCTGATGACCCGGGGAGGTCGCCGTCTGTTGAATTTCCAATCAGTCCACTCGAGATGACTGAAAGTCAGAAATCTGGTTTGTGCATTCGTTATTTTTTGTTGATTATTAGAAAATGAACTTTTGTTGTATGTACTTTGAATATATTGTTACAATATTTGATTGTATAAGGGCTCTATGAAAAATGATTTAGGTTTATTGGTTAAATAGAAACTTTTAATTACTCAAATAGAAGATGATAATTTTCAAAACCCGTAATTGAAGCTTATCTAATTATTAACTTATATAACTCTATATAATACTTTTGAAAGTCACGCACAAACAAACATGAAGATTTCTGAACACCTCAAAACATTGTCAATTCTAATCATCTGGGGAGAAACACAGACAAAACCCTTGATGCTATAATAATAATATATTATATATATTTTGTGGTATATTGTTTGAATTTATATTATACATATTTTGGGCTATATTATTTGATTATATTATACATATTTTGTGGTAAATTGTTTGAATATATATTAACATAATTTTACATTATTGTTCAACTCCGCCTTGCTAATTGCGAGCCAGTCCCAAGCCTGGAGAAAGGAGGAGGGAAAAGTTAAAAGGATCAAATTATGATCCACGACAGGAAGTACTTAGGTGATTCCTACATACAGACATTTCAGTCTTAAAACACTTGGTGTAAAGGACTATAAACTTTTATAAAAAAATACATTATTGTATGCTTTATTTGTGTTGTAGTCAGCGATTAATAATTATATTTATATCATTGCATGTTGTTTAGCTGCCGAAGATAAAAGAGCTTCAAAGCCAAGGATTGGTCAGTATTCAACTCCAATGGAGTCAATTCAAGGCAGTGGTGCCAACAACACGTAAGTCTTTTTAAAACTTTAATTAAAAGATTGATCAATTATTCCAAACATTATCATCATCATTACTATTTATAGATAACTTCTACTATCTTTTGACAGATTTTGTTTGGGTCAAAATGGCAATAAAATAAATTTTTAGAAATAAGTTCAATTTAAAACTTTTATTGAAATAATTAGAATAATTACATTTTGCGTGTTCTCAATAATGTGTCAGATCCTATCAGCTGTTTTGTTTTAGCTGAAAATAATAGCCTGTGTTTGAGTGTCCAGATTAGATGTGCACTAAAGTTTGAATGTTTTTAATCACTGTGGAATGAAATATTTGGACAGCAAAAGTTATTTAAAATTTCATAGCTTGCATCCATCTATTATAATCAATCATCATTACAAAGTATATTCTTTTGTTTATGTAGTGTAGATATGAGTAAAGTAGGCAATTAAAGTAAAATATCCACATTTAATATTAATATAGTTATTTATTCTTATGAATTGATTTCGTATAGTTTTGTGTATTTGAAGAATAATTTAATTTTATTGAAATTAGGAAACGTTTTCATTGATTTTCTTAAATTTGTTCCAGACCTGGTCAAATTCCTGCTAAAAATAGTCGAGGAGAAAAACTTCTTCTGTATGTTGGCATCATTGATATTCTGCAGAGTTATCGGCTTTCTAAGAAATTGGAACATGCTTTCAAATCTATTGTTCATGATGGGGTTTGCATGCTTTTTACTATTTTACTTCTTTTATATTCATTTCATTGCAATAAGAATTTGGCTGAATATGAACAATTGGAACAACTATGAATAATAGTTTACAAAATAGGTACGCCAACAATATTATACAATTTAAATACAATTTAAATGTATTTTAAATGTCAAAAGTGTCAGTTCAGTAAATTTAATACATGCACTAGAAGAAAACAATTAACTACAAATAATTTCTTATTCTTCTACCAATTTGTTTAAGCTAGAAATGAATCAAGTTTAACTGAACAAAGAAATTGTCACTTAAGTTGTGTTAAGTTAAATTGTGAGTTTACAAATGAATTCTACATTAGATTTTAAGAAATATACCAATGTTCATTGTTGACATGTTGTCTGCATTAATGCAGCTTCTCTTTTCACTGACAGTGTCACCAGCTGTACTAAATAGACTTTCTCATGGGTTATGTGGAAAGCAGAGATGTAAACCTCGTGGAAAAAGTCTTGGTCTCAAGACTTCTCGAGGACTAAAATTACAGTATTAGTTTCAAGACTCCTCGAGGAATAAAAATAAGTCTTAGTCTTGAATTTGGTCATGAGAGAAGAAGTCTCTGATTTGAGCTTGGTCTTGAAAAATAGGCCAGGTCTTGTCAAAATGTTATGTTTTTATAATACAGAAAGTGCTGCTACTATTTAATTTTTTATTATTACTAATATGTTAAAACATAAATTCAAAGCCCTACACAATACACACACACTTTAATATGGATTCTCTTTTTCAAAAATTCGGGTTTTAATTTTCAGAAAGTTCGGGTTTTCGAAAATTCGGGTTCGGGTATCCAAAAAAGACTGAGTAGTACAGAACTTCGGGTTTGGGTTGGGTACCCGTGACATCTCCGTAATATAAATAAAAAGCAGCTACAGATTATTAAAACAAAAAATACTCAAAAGAATGCTGTATAACAGTGGTTCTCAACCTCTTTATGGCCGCAACCCCTTGATAAAATTTACCATGCTGTGGCGACCCCCAGCCCCAATGTTCAATTTAAGTGTGTTGTTCATCTTTCACTCTGGCTCACTGCATTGTTACAACAATTACTATTGCACTTAGACTCAACAGTTATACTGTATACTCTTACAATACATTTTAGTTCATTAAAAGATTATTTGGATATTAGAATTTTAGCCTATTATTTCTAAGCATCATGCATTCTTAATAATAAATTGTATATAATTATAATTTAACTTATTATTACAAAATTAAAGGACAATTTTTCCAACAATAATTTTTTTTACAATTTAAAAGCTAAATTGTCAGTGCTGTGCTGTGCTGGCTTCATTCTAGCCAGATCAGAAATTTTGGAAGTAGTCTTTGCAAGAGCACAACAGAAATCATTTTCAAAATTAAGTTTGTTCCTGTTTTTAGATTTGATAACTAATAAGCTTAAAAAGCCTGTTTCACAAAGCATGTTGTGTGAAAAGACAGTCTAGTACTATTGTACATGGCTATTTGAGCAATGCAGTTTAATTTCAAGTTTAAAAAACCTGTTTTTTTTTAAACAATCAAAGTTCTGAAAAGCTTAGGCGACCCCTTCAAAATCGCCAGGTTGAGAACCGCTGCTGTAGAAAATTGTAGAGTGAGGAATCATTCATCTTTCATGGAACTTTGAATGAAATTTCCAGACAATGTGACTCGATATCAAGATTTTAAATTGATCCATTGTATGTATTGTGTAAATATGTGCTGTTATATAATTATGCCATTTATTCAAATTCTTTTGAAAATTTATTGAATGTTAGCAAGATAGAATTCATAGTATCATGAATGAAACAGTTTTAAACATTAAGGTTTTAAAAAGTTTTTTGTTTATAATAGTCTATAATTCTTTACACCAGGTGTTTTAAGACTGAAATGGCTGTATGTAGGAAGCACTTAACTAATTCCTGTCGTGGATCATAATTTGATCTTTTTTAACTTTCTCTCTTCCTTTCTCCAGGCTTGGGACTGGCTTGCAAAAACTAGGCAGAGTTGTTTAGAAAAGTTAAATTAAATTTCATTAACTTTAATGTTGGCTTGTTAAAATAAATTACTTTTGAGGCAAAAACTTACATTACTTTAAAAGCCTTGAGAACAAGTCTTGGTCTTAGAAGTAAATGGCTTGACCTTGGTCTTGGTCTTGGGGTCAAAGTCTTGATCACAAACTTAGTCTTTCAAGAAAAGTCCGGAATACATTACATCTCTGGCAGAAAGATAGGTTTTTAGAGTGGCAGATGGAGAATTTTGGCATGTATTTTTGTCACCAATCACGTTTGTCTCTTGGATTAAACAGTTTTTTTATAGTAATATATGGTTGTTCTGTTCAATCAGCATGCATTTTTATATGCATTTATTTAGCTCAGTGTGTTTGTTAGTCCTCAAATATTAGTTTTTTGGTTCAAATTCTGTAATCATTTTATTTATTTTATTTATTTCTCTTTCACAACGCCTTTTCCAAGACAAGTCTTGCTCGAAGGTGAGAAAGGGTACTTGCAGAGGCAGCCATTTATAGGCGCCTACCCTGCAATGCGAGTGAACTCCTTGCTTAAGGGAGTTACGCTGGTGACGCCGATGAGGTTCGAACTGCCGACCTAACGATCGACAGGCGAACGCTCTGCCACCAGCGCCTCATAAATCAATCACTGCATTGCAAAGATGCAATCAAAATAATGGTAATAATAGATAAACTATGTAATAGCAATTGATTTATGGATCTTCTTTCATGTGATTATATTCCACAAAATGAATTCCCATACAGCAGTTTGCAAATAGGTGGTGATTGAGTTATGAACCACTAGGGTTATTATATCTATGTGATTTTTTTAAATAAATTTCTAGTTGTATTTTTAATTAAAATTTTTCAGGACACAGTTTCAGTTCACCATCCGCAGTTTTATGCCAAAAGATTCAAAAAGTTTTTTTCTGATGTTGTTTTTAAAAGTATGTTTACTAGCAATTATATGTATTTTAAATGGTTGCTTACATATCATAATGATATATTTTATATAAAGTTTTTAAATAACAATATTGTGTGTGAATTTAATTGACTCTTAATATTTTAATATATCAAGGTACACGACCAAGTACAAAAAGAAAATCAATAGCTGGACGAAAATCGATTGTTCCTGGTGATGCTGAAGGTGCGTATGGTCAATCTATGTAAATTTGTTGTTATTTGGTTAATTTATGTAAATTTGTTATTTGGTTAATTTATGTAAATTTGTTTTTTTGGTTAATTTATGTAAATTTGTTGGTATTTGGTTAATTTATGTAAATTTGTTGTTATTTGGTCAATCTATATAAATTTGTTGTTATCTGGTCAATTTGTCACAAATATATTGGTTATTATTTTGGAAGATGCAGATCATATAAAATATGGTTGCTGTGTTGAAATTGTGTTCATATCTGTAAATAAGTGTGAAAATTGTTAAATGTTTTGCCACTAAAATTTTTAAATAAAACTTGATAAATAAACATATAGTAGTATGATTTATGATTTATGATTTTTGTCAACTTGTAGGTGGACTAAATAAAAGACCTGACATTCTCTCGCACAATCTTAAACCAGCATTTTCCTACAATAGTGTCAGCTCTCCTGTTAAGTTGTCTGAAAGGTTTGTTTCAATCAGTGATATTTTAGTTATGAAATTTATTTGAGTGTTTTGGCATTTTTTACTAGAAAACCCAGCATGGGCAAGCTCCTTCTGAAAGGCTTACAAAATTGATTTAAAATGAACTTCAACAAAATAAATCATGAATTTTAAAATTTGTTATCATAGTGTTTATCTTACAAAATTTTAAATATACTAGTAATAACCCCTCAAAAATGACAGAAATTTATTGATGACGATTGTAGAGCCCCCTTACAGCATAATTTGATTTTCTAAAATACAAATACATATTTGCATACATATATACAATGCATAAATGCAGTATTTAGCCCTGGATTCATAAGATAGCTTTAATATTATAGCCCAGCGTAGTGTGCAGGCCGATTTTTTAGACCTGGCTGCAACTCAGTACGGCCTGATTTTACAGGCATGAAATTTCTAGGCTAGGCACAATAACATCGCTCCGGCCCATTTTTATAAAGCCAATGTAAAGGACCGTCCTCTGTAGGGCTCTAATCTTTATCTTGCAATGTTTTTATTTCAGCATAATTCTTAAATAATGTAATCGGCCATTAAAAACTCTTAATTGTAATAACAATCTTATGTAAAAACATTTTTGAACTTTAGGACTGATAGTGTGAAATCACGTAATAACTTTTATTATATTCCTGCACACACTTATTTTATCAACAGCTGACCTTGCTAACTGCCACGTTGTCCGTAATTGCTAGCTGACATCCCAGTAATAGTTGCATATAAGCAAGACATGCAAGTTACACAAACTTTTATACAAGTAAATACAAAATTTGCATACAGTAAACTATGCACGTCCCTTGTATGCAAGTTTAACAAGCTGTTCCACTAAATTATGTGGTATGATGAATTTTTTAGGTTTTACATCAACATCTATAAAAAATTCAGATTTAGATATGATAGATATGGGCTTTGGTAGATCTTTTCAAATTAGGCATCTGTCCTTATCCCATGGATTGATTTGTAATTAAATTTGGTCCTGTATTACCATTTACATTGAAACTCCAGCCTATGTAATCATTATCAACAAATTTCTTTGGACAGTCATTTGATCATCTGGGAATACATCTTCAAACTGTCGTGTTTAACCCCTGGCAGCTTTAGGTTGCATAATTGTGTTCAAGAAACTTGACTAATGCGAACATTCAATTGGAGGCTATAATTGTCAATTGTTTAATGAGGGCTGTTACTTTAAAATGTTGTTTAAAACGAAATGCTTTGATAAATGTCCGACTGTTCCAATTGTCTACAAATCTCTTACTCTAAAAATACCTTCTACAATCTCTATGGACCGGCATTATTGTCAACTTTAAATTAATATGCCTCATTCTTTCTTCCAGACAATGGGCCACAACATGCAGTCTCATGAGAAATTTAAATTTTTTTTTAATTCATCATATCAAGAATTTCATGCACATTTTTTTTTAAAAGCTTGCAGATAAACTCTTATTCTTGAATAATGTTTTGAATTTGGGTTTTATCAATATCAGAAGAAGTTTCTATTGAAATTGCTCTCCACGATCGCTTCATTGGAGAACATCCATTTATTGTTCTAATGTTGGAAATTTTTCATTTCTTGGGCTGAGAGTAGAACTTCATGTTTGTAGAATTTGCTGCAAAAAGAGAGACACTGGGGATAGAAAGAGAGTATATACAATGAAAATTTTTATCACATGGAACCAACTAAATTTAAATCTTTTTTCATATTTTTTCAAATATTATAAATATTTACTCTTAAGCTTTTCAAGTTAATAGAACTTATTTTATATTAAGCTTCTTTAATATTTTCTACAACATAGTTTTAAATAAATCTGAAATAAGAAGTCTTAGATCAGGCTCTAAGAAGCTGTCGAATATGAAACATTTAGTATTAGTTTAGTAAAACGAATCAGTCAACAAGAAATGGCTCGAAAAGAAAGTTTTAAGCGAGACAAATGCTTGTTAGGGATGCCATTCTGCTTGTCATTTATTGATAATGTTATCTGGTCATATATCAACATATATCTGGTCATATATCAACATATATCTGGTCATATATCAACATATATCTGGTCATATATTAACATATATCTGGTCATATATCAACATATATCTGGTCATATATCAGCAGCAAGAAGTTTTCTGAAAGTCATCGGATCCTTGGGCACACTCACCTATCTTCACTATCTCATCTCAGTGTCGGATCACTTCAGAGTGCAGGAACATCAACACCAACAATAACACAGCACACAGATGCCACACTCAGCTTCACTGATTCCAGTCCCAGTGTATCTGCAGACAATATATTAGGTAATTATCTATATATATATATATATATATGGATGCATCCATTTTAGCATGTGTGGATTTATTGCAATGACACAATGAGCTGCAGAATTACTAAAGTTTTCTTCATTGTGGTTGCAGATGTACGTTAGAATGTGCTGTTGTATTGATTACGGCTTAGTGATGATTTTTGTTGCTTGTAATTGTGTAAAATAATTTTACAGACGACAGTGCATATGCAACAAACACTTTTAGTTCATTAAATAAGAGGTTGAACAGCATGGAGCTGGGTGACGATGGCGATACTGTCGATGAAGCACGAGGTGTTATTCCTTTCATTGCACTAGAAGATCAAGTTGTAAGTTTAAATCATTTCTTTCTTTTTTTTCAAAATTTAAAGACTTTCATCATATGAGACATTAGAGTAAAATCAATCAAATATTTTCAGACCCGCCTTTAAAATTTATTTCTGAATTTGTCCTGAGAGAAAATGATCTGGAGGCTTTGAACGAAGATTGTTCTTCATATCATGTTTGACCACATTCTTTATAGTTAAATGTACAGCTTATGAATATTGTCTTTAGAGTTATTATAGAATTGTATGTTATTCTAGTCTAAAGATGTTTGTCTTTATACAAACTGGTTCTTGAGATTGTATATATTAATTGATTATGAGTTTATTGTTTATTCTGTCTTATTTCGTTATATCAAAATGTCTTTCAAGCTTTAGATTATTGCGATACAATTTACTTTTGAGCATCAGCAATAACATTCACACCGACAAATTTGATTTTCATGAAAATGATATTCCGATCTCTTTAATGCTTGTTTTTTGGTGTCATTCTGTGGTTTCTGTTAATGTTGCTGCCAAGTACATTTAAAAATTTTGATATATGTAATGTGCTTGTTTTCGTTTAGTTACATTACTGATGTTTTGTATAATTAGTGTTATATATAATATAAAATTTATTTTTACATTTTTTATCAAATATTCTTTCATATCATTAAGTTAATTATTTCACCCTATAAAACATGCATAATACTGATATGAGACCAGCATGGTGATAAATTGTGTGACCTTAGTTCTATGTTGTCATGTACATTCCCCTTTCATTCCAATATTAGAAAATATTAAATTTGCTTTTTGGCATCTTCATATCTCAAAAATCCTGTTATTCTTTTTGTCCACTGTATTGTGTGTTGAATTACTCTTTAGTCTTCAACATTGCTTAGTGTGTTTCGTGCAAAGAGTTTAATATATGGCTGAACAAAAAGGTTTTTATTTTTTTATGAGAAAAACAACCACATTATCGGTTAAAATTAACATGTGAAGTAGCTGTTGATGAACTGTGATTCTCGGCATGGAAGGATGTCTCAAAATTTATATTTTGAAATGTAAAAATTTAAATTTGTTCTGTTATATACATTTTCAAACCAGGTGGATGGTATTAACATAAAAGTATTTAGTTGATCAGTTTTGAAAAAGTTATTTTATCAATTAGTTTCATAAAACAGGTATGTGCCAACTCTGTGACAACTGTAGTCCATTCCACTAATGGGATGGGTTGCTGTCACAGACCTTGGTGTGGCATATTGTCATAAACCTTGGTGGGGTAGGTTTTCACAGACATTGGTGCGGCGCATTGTCACAAACTATTTTTTAACCCTTATATTGAATTCACTGCCGGCCTTGCTTGCTTGGATGTTTGCAAACCTTGAAAGTTAAAATTAACTAACTTCCGGTCATCCAATCGAGCTGAAATTTTAGATATGTTCGTTCCTCATGACCGCATGACTAAGAATCTGAACGAGGCTGGGCCGCATCAAGTTAATAACAAATCAAGTGAACAACATAAAACAAAATTTTTAAACGAAATGCTATTATGTTATCAAAGCTCAACTTTTAAAATCACTTTTTTATATTTATATATTTTTAAACAAACTTTTTTTGTATAGCTAATTATTGAGTATTGCATTGTTTTTAACTTTAAGCAATAGCATGTATACAAAAGTGGAAAAAATCCATCAAAAAGAAGTTACTCAAAAATTGATAGTTTAGATCTGTATTTGGACTTAATTGAAGTTCATGGTAGAAAACAGCTTTTCGCACATGGATGTGCTTCCACAAAGGCATTCTGGAATGTGGAGGGCAACTCTCTCAATAATTGTGAAAGTTTTTCTGTTCTTCCATTTATTTTCCTAAACTTAGCTTTCAAATGAAAGTTGCACTGCAGGTCGATGAGTTCCATCTGCAACACAGGAGGGGCATCTTAGAATGTAAAAAGTGCAAAGTCCGCAGAGTCAAATAAATTCACCAAATTTTAACTTGATTTGCTAACTGATAGTTAGTTTTTTAAGTGGTAAAAGATCCCAACGTATATCTCAGGCGAGGCTCAAGCAAACACGGTAAAGTTAATATAAAAGATCAAGGGCGGCGCCAGGAATTTTGTTCTGGGGGTCCAAAAAAATTTACCATTCATCAGATCGTAATGAAATTTTCACACAACCTTGAGAGTCAATGGGAAAAAATTATAGTGAAAAAAATTGAAATCGATCAAAAAATGAGCGGAGCGGGAGCAGGAAAGCGAGCGGAAACGGAAATTAAACAATGAGCGGGAACGGGAAAGCAAGCGGGAACGGAAAAACAACCGAGGTCGAGCGAAATAGAGAAAGCGACCGGGAACGTGAAAGCGACCGGGAGCGGAAGAGCAAGAGGAGAAAAACGGGAACGAGAAAAACGATAGAAAAGCTTCTAAAAACCCCGGGCAACGCCGGGTACCCCGCTAGTCGGCGCTAGTAGTATTTATATATATAATACTTACACTAGCAGATCACAATTTGGTCCTGTTTTTTCTCCTAGTTTATCTAGGTTTGTTACTGGCAAGGTAAAGTTTAAATATAAATGGAAAACTCAGCTTGAGGTTGTTGTCATTACCAGTTTTAACAAAAATTAAAATGTATTCACTTAACACAAAATAAGAGTTTTGAAAACGTAAACGAAGCTAATAAATAATTATTCAATAATCATCATTAAAGTACTTAAACTGTAAACAGAAAAAAGCAGTGAATTATCATCAAAAAACATTGAATAATCATCAAAACTATACAGAATATTTAGGAATAACTACTATAATAAAATAATAACACCACGCAGCAAAAACATATGAGCTTATTTATTACAGTGGCAGTGCCCGTTAGATGGAAGGACATTTTCTAACAACTATTAAGATTTGTACAGAATCAAAATTTGATGTGTCAGTCAAAATTAACATCGAATCTTCTAATCTATCAGACCCCATAGAAGCTTTGACTGTCAATTTTATCAAATCAACTTTATTGTGAGCTCGTTCACTTGAGGCGGATGTTACCGGTGAAGTTAATAAAGATATCAAAGCATTAAAAGTTTCCCTATTTTAGTTTCTAGGTTCAGAAGGCTTGGCGGGGTAACAGTTTCTGCAACCTCCTTGTAGCTTTCCTTATGCGGCATTATTAATTGGCCCTCTGCCACACATATATCTGCATCCAGTTGAGCTAATGGAGACAAACAGCTCTATGACAGCACTTTCAAAATTTTCCTCAAATTGCGCAACAGAAGAAATAAGCTTCAACACTGTTGTAAGTCAGAGTTGAACCTCGATTTCAGGGATGAAGCAAATAAGTCCAATACGGGAATAAAAAATTGATTTTTATTTCGTTTTTTATATCTTCTGGCAAATTTGAAGTAAGTGCATACGATGATTTAGTAAAAAAATTTATGGAAAAATTTTGCAATCAATGTGATGGATTCGCCATTCTTCTTATATCACAGCCAGCCAAAAGCGATATTTCTAGTTTTTCGAAGGTCTTTGAAACATATTCTCAAAATTTTCAATTGTTTTCATGTGGCTTACAGCTCCTATTAAAGTTTCAACAGCAGTTTTTACTACTGACAGTAAGCCCGAAGTCTACATGATTTGGATGTTGAGTAAACGAATGATGGCCTGAAGGCACATGTGAACTATCCTCAAATTTACACATCTAGCTGACCATCTTGTTGAGGATAGTGTTGTTGTGGATGGCCTAGTTTTATAACATCTTTAAAACCGCCTTACTTCTTTTCTTATTCTTTTCGTGGATATTTTTTTAGCTAGACTAGCACACATCAGTTTTAAACACGTGGTCAATGTTTTTATAACTACACTAAATAACCCAATGAAATTCAAGTACTCCCCTAGTAAAAAAAGTCCTCGAATTTGCAAAAATCCCACGGGTGGTACCTGTAGGAGGTGAGGGGTCCGGACCCCTGGACCCCCCGCCCAGCACCGCGCCTGTAAAGGATTTAAAAAAGCTGTAGTAAAACAATCAGACAGAACCTAAAAATCAAAATTTACATAAAATAAAACCAAACAAGTAAAGGAAAAAAACTAGTTTTTTAGCACAAACTTTAATTTCAAATAAACTCGATTTAGAAATACTAAAGATGTTCAAATTAAGTTTTCTTTTTTTTATTGAATCATGTATTGTCATCCAATATAAAGCTATGCTGAAAGTTTCAGCTTCCTAGCTAGTCAAAAAGCTGCTTAAATTTTACTTGCAATATTTGTGTACAGAGAATGAAACACACACCCACACACAAACACACACACACACACACACACACACACACACACGCACGCACGCACACACACACACACAGATTGTAATAACCTAAATAAAAGTTTGTAAAAAGACAGAGTTACAAGTTTAGTTAGTTTTTTTATAGTTTTCAAGCAAAAGTAATATTTAAGAATTTAAGACATACTTAGTTTACAATATTTCAATAACAATTTACAGCGAGTGTTTCTGAGACACAGTCGTTAAATATTTTGACATTCTTGCACCTAAGTATACTTTCAAGCAGATCCTATGAACCAAGGATGTCTTGATATAACTACTGGATCCACAACCCATTTTGTGTCGCGGTTTAATTTGGATATAGTAGGCCTATAGCTTTCGCGCACGCAGGCTGTGCGCACGCACCAGTGCTTATAAACTCAACAGCATAAACATTCTTTACAGTTCGTTGTCGCTTTATTCAAGTTGTATTATCGTTTTCGTCGGTTTATTCTTTATTCAAGTTATATTAACGTGTTCGTTGGTTTATTCTTTATTCAAGTTGTATTAACGAGTTCGTCGGATCATTTTATTCAAGTTGTATTATCGTGTTCGTCGGTTTATTCAAGTTATATTAACGTATTAACGTAACGACGTAACATCGTAACGGACGTAACGTGTTCGTATTTTGGATTACATTTGGATTTACTTAAACTAAGCTAGTTTTAGTTACTTCTAGTAAAATTTGTTATATCAAATATGGTTAATAAGTGTTCAGCATACGGATGCAGAAGTGGATATGCCTCGAATGCTGCAAATGATGAGAAAAACAATGTTTCATTTCACGCCTTTCCGTTGAAAAATCCAGATTTATGTGCTCAATGGAATCGAGCCAACCCTCGAAAAGATTTTGTACCAAATAAAAACTCAAAAATATGCTCATTACATTTTGATCATTCAGATTTTGTGATTGGTTTTAGTGATCAGTATATGTACAAGCTGAACAGACACCAGGGTGATAATAGTGCAGAAAGACAAAGAAGAAAGTTGAAAGATGATGCAGTGCCTTCAAGATTTGAAAATGCCCCATCATATTTATCGACTCCAGCACAACAACAGCGACCAGCAACAAAGTCATCAGCTGCTAGTCGTCGTCAATTGGATATACTACAACGTTTACTAAAAGAAAGTACACTTCCTTCTGGATTTGAATTTAAACTGATAGACGACTCTATGTTGATTTATACAGTAGCTATTGAGAAAGATTTTTTATTGGAATTTCATGATTTTTTATGTTTGTGGGAGAAATCCAATCAAGGAAAACTGAGTAGAGAAACTTTCATTGCTATGAAACAAACTTGTTCAGCTCTTGTTGGTTGCAGCAAGTATCTTTTAAATGCAACCGAATTTAAATTTCTATTGTTGGGTCATTTTCAATCTGATCCAATTGAAGCTAGATTCGGTTGGCTTCGACAGATGTCTGGAGGCAACTATTTCCTCTCTGTCCGACAGATAGTTGAAAGTGAAACGAAAATCAAAATGATTTCTTTGCTGGGAAATTCTAAATTGACAGTCCAGAGTATTGATGATTTTATTGACGATATACACCTGGAAGTTGACGGCAATAACAATGAATTTTCAGATACCATAATTCCGAAGTTGGACAAACTGAGCTGGCCTAGTCAAAATGAAGCCAGCACAATTTATTATATAGCAGGAGCAGTAGCAAGAAGCATCTTGAATTCTACAAAATGTCTCCACTGTAGAGAAATACTGTTAGACGATGAATCTTTTCATTCAGATATTAACAACTTAAGTATTTTCCAATACTTTGATGACATTAATAGAGGAGGACTATTAAAACCAGCAGAATATGTTTTTTTGGTATGTTTAAACTGCTGGAAGGTTTTTGATTCCATGAAAAAATCAGAAGAAGTGATGAAAATGTTTTTATCATCAGCCAACCAAAAGAAATTCTTTGTAAAAATTTTAGACGAATTTGTAGAAGATGAGGAATTATTAGTAGAAAACAACTACTGTTCATCAAATCATAATGTTAAGGAAATGATCAGTGGAAGATTTTTTAATTGTTTATCAAGAAATTTTGTTAGAAATATTAATGATGACGTTTCGAATAAAACAAATTTAAATAAAAAACGTAAATTAAATAAAATTAAAAACGCTCCTTAATATTATTTTTAATTTGTCATGTTTTTTCAATAAATTCTGCTTCATTGAAATGGTGTTTGTTTTTCATTTAGATTAGAGCAAATTAAAATATCGTGTAGTCCCATATCAGGTGCACTGTGACAGCATTCGACTGAGCGCACGTAGGCCTACTAAGTAAAATTCGCTAGTATAGGTTGTGGATCCAGTAGTTATATCAAGACATCCTTGCTATGAACATTGTACAAATTAATTACAAATGATCTGACACTTTAAACTAATTAACCTGTACTGTACCAGATGTTAGACCAGTCCCGTTTGGTCTTATTTCAATATAAGGTGATCAATCTTACATTCTTATTACACTTTCAAAGTACCTAACTTTTAAACGCAAACATTTTAACTAAAAATCAAAGGTGTGGTATTATTGCACCTCGTTCGCTTGCAAATCAATTGTTCACAACGTCTTTCACCTTTTGCAATTGTAAACGTGTAGCAGTGAAAGAGTCTTGTTTAGAAATTAAATTACCTTTTAAAATTTTACAGACTTTGACCACGAGAAGTTTCAGAAAAAGACAGGATATGACAAATCATTGTTCTGGAAATATATATTGTTTTCAGTTTCCACTTTTAGGCTATTGAATATTTGAAAAACAGTTAAGTAGAGGTTAGTTCAAGCTTTTTTTTAATGAATTCTGAAAATATGCACAAAATGTTCTAATTAATTAGAAATACAATAGCGATTTTTTTTAAATAACTAATTCAAAACAATTTTTGTTGGTTTGTGTTGTGCTCAAAAATTAAATTATTTTTAATGAATATATAAATTGAAACGGCTGTCAATACATTTGTTAGAAGTATTTTGAAGAGCGTTTTAAGAGTTTAATTGGCTTAAAATTATTCAGCTTGTATCCTATCAATTATTGATCACCGATGATATTCTTCTTTTGTATATCACAGTGTGTGCGAACGGCGAAACCTTACTTTATGGGTAACAATATTATGTTTTACGATCCATTAGACGAGATCAAAGGGTGAATTCAATTTGGTACGCCATCAATTGTTATTTGCTGTGTAGGAATTTGAAAAAAGAACCTTGGCTGTCTATGGCTTAACGCTTGGGATGACCCAATTGGAATGTATAACAAGACTTTTATATATATATATATATATATATATATATATATATATATATATATATATATATATATATATATATATATATATATATATATATATATATATATATATATATATATATATATATATATATATATATATATATATATATATATATATATATATATATATATATATATATATATATATATATATATATATATATATATATATATATATATATATATATATATCTACGTTTATAATTTTATACCATTGCTTATTCACCTCAGAAAGACATTATAATTAATATTATTATTAGATTAGAAGGTATAAAATAGACTTATCCAGGCTTCATTTTATTATCATCCAATAAACTACAGAACCATTCTATTGGACCCGGAATACGATTTTATAAGCGATATTACAATAATGGTTTTGAAAGCATTGGATGAGCTCTTGATACTCGAGTTGAGGCGGGAACATAGAAAACGAGAGCTCTCTGATAAAGGAAGAAAGTCTGAGCTCGTGGACCGCCTCCGGACGTCATTGGAGGACTATGGGTTTGACCCAGAATAGTATGAGTTCAAAACAGAAAATGAATTGATGAAGGCTCTGAACAAAATGGCGGAAGAATACAGAACCGCACAACAGGAAATGAAGAAATTGATTCTCGGTGGTCAGGTCGATCCTGAGAACAGAGTAGCAGAGGCCGGTGTGGCGTTGCTGTCAGGTAATAACAACAAAGAAGATGAAAATGGGGATATTTCTGGAAGTGGTTTGCCTGAGTGCGGACTGGACGGTGCGACTGTTGAGAGTTTGGTCACAGCGACGGTTGAGACAGTGGTGGACACGGTTCTGGGCCAGGGGTTGCTGGTGAGGAAAATTATGTGGGTTGCTGCGGCGAAACATAATTTGAACTGGAGTCCACCAGCTGTGTTTCAGAGCATGTGACAGATGACAGCCGTACAGACTGCACAGGTCAGGTGGGTCATGATGAGGGCAGTGAAAAAAGAAGTGGTCCAGTTTTGTGGCGGGGCGCCGCTAGAGTTGGTCCTGTGGCTGAGTGTAGCCAGACTCTGACAGATTTTGAGGAGGTCGTCGGATCCGTCGGAGAGGTTTTGGAAGATTGCTTGAGTAAGGTGTGTGGTGATGACGCTTGTGATGCTGCGTCCGGACAAGGTGTTTCACGGTTTTTGTATCGCGGATCGGATTTGTTGGGCGGTCGTCTGTTCCGGGACATTGGGGTGGAGTTGGACTTTGAAAAAAGTAATTTTGGAATAGATGGAGTGGAGCTCCAGGCGATGTCTGCTGATCGGGGCGTTTTTGTGAGTGATGCCACCCCAGATGAATCGGCTGAGAAGGTTGCTGCCCTGGATGTTGCGGAACAACACAAAAGTGTTTCTAAGGATGCTAGTGCCCCAGCTCAGATGAGTTTGGTTAATGATTTTGTGTTTTGGTGGTGGCTCGCGGAGTGGAGCTAGAGTTTAGGACGGTCGAACAGTTTCGCATCGACGACAACCTTGTGTTTGGGGGCTGGAGGAGCGGCAGAAGGTCGAAAACTGACCGTGGCGTGCAGTTGCGGCTTCGGTTGCGTGGAGTCGTCGCTAACCTAATGGGGGCCCGCTGTGATCGACAATCATATATAAAGAACGATTTGGCGTGGTATTCAAGCCCACAATACCGAATCGGAAGATCGCACAGGCTCCAGCGAGACTGGAAGAAACTGCGTCAAACGGTCAAGAGACTTGACCATGTTGTTTGAGAATTGCGGTCAAGGCCACGAGTGAAGATCAAGGTATTTTGTGTTCGTGGCCGAGTCGCATTTCTCAAAAGCGACTATGCCGTTCGGGACGAACAGGATTAAGAAGGGGGTAGTGTTATATCTACGTTTATAATTTTATATCATTGCTTATTCACCTCAGAAAGATATTATAATTATTATTATTATATATGAAGGTATAAAATAGACTTATCCATATCCAAGCTTCATTTTATTATCATCCAATAAACTACAAAACCATTCTATTGGACCCGGAATACGATTTGACGATATTATAATATATATATATATATATATATATATATATATATATATATATATATATATATATATATATATATATATATATATATATATATATATATATATATATATATATATATATATATATATATATATATATATATATATATATATATATATATATATATATATATATATATATATATATATATATATATATATATATATATATATATATATATATATATATATATATACTAGCGGGGGCACCCGGCGTTGCCCGGGGATTTTAGAGGTTTTTTATGTTTGTCTCTCTCGCTCCCGTTTCCTTCTCCGCTTTCCCGTTCCCGTCGCGTTCCCGGTCGCTTTTCCGCGTGTATATATATATATATAGTTCCCGCTCGCTCACCCGCTCGCTCACCCGCTTCGCTCCGCTCATTTTGTGTCGGATTTCAAATTTTTTTTCTCTATATTTGATTCCCCTTGACTCTCAAGGTTGTGTGAAAATTTCATTACGATCGGATGAATGGTGTAGCAATGCATGAATAACATATATATATATATACATACATACATACATACATACATACAAACATTCATTATATATATATATATATATATATATATATATATATATATATATATATATATATATATATATATATATATATATATAAATGACTTTCCATGTGTATGTATCCTTTATGCTTATGCATTGCCACACCATTCATCCGATCGTAATAAAATTTTCACACAACCTGGAGAGTCAATGGGGGGAGGTTTCTGTAAAAAAATCGGACACAAAATATCGGAGTGAGAGAGCGAGCGGAAACGGGAACTAGAAAATGAGTGGGAACGGGATCGGGAAAGCAGGCGGGAGCGTGAGAGCAAGCGGGAAGGAAACGGGAGCTAAAGAGAGAGAGAGAGAAACGACAGAAAATCCTCTAAGAACTCCGGCAACGCCTGATACCCCGCTAATTTACTCATAAAAAAGTCACAATTGCTAATGTGTCATAAACAAATCAATTCATACATGTTTTAAAATAAAAACAGTGTAAAAACTAAAAACATTGAATAAATTTAAAAAAATTCAAAATCCGATGATGTGGTAAAACCAGTTTGTAAAGGAACAGACCGGGTTGATCGAGTTTGAGTTAACTGACAAACAGGTCATCTCTCAATTCAGTCAAATTCATCACACAAAGCTGATGACAGCGCTTACATTTTTATAGAAAGAACGGCTGAAAGGTAGCGGTTCAAACTGAAATGTGATGGTTATGTGTTGTAGCTTCAATTGAGACGTGGCAAGTAGACACTTCTTAAACTGACTTATTTATATATAATATACATAATTTATGCATTATATATATATATATATATATATATATATATATATATATATATATATATATATATATATATATATATATATATATATATATATATATATATATATATATATATAAAATTATACATTGTCTTACTATATAATGTAAGTGCATAAGTTATATATAGAGGCAGAAAAGAGTTGCCTAAGATGAGATAGGGCCCGTAGAATCCCGGTTATTCTACATTAAACTTTAAGTCTCACTACGGATTGAAGCTTCTTCTTTATTTCCATCCTGTTTTTTGTTTGTCAAATAGAAAAAAAAACAATATATAATTTTTTTTTAATTTCATAAAGGTAAGCATTAACTGCTCATTGTGTGTCAGAGCGTGTCAGAGTATAAAAAAAATCTGAAATAGCACTTTTGTTGCTTGTCATTTACTGAAATAATTTATACTCTGTGTTAGGGATGTCACGTGTACGACTTTTTTGGGTTTGGGTTCGGGTTTGAGACTTTCAAAAAAGCGGGTTCGGGTTTTCAATTTTTCAAAGATCGGCTTCTGGTTCGAGTTTTCGACTTTCAATATTTCGGGTTCGGGTCGGGTTTGAGTTCGGGTTCGAGTTCGGGTTGGTTTCGTGTCGGGTTCAGGTCGAGTTTGGTTAGTACGATTTACATAATTTTATAAATACGTCTGGGAGTGAATTTTGGGTTATATATTATTTATAATTGGTTTAATGGATTGAGTGGAATAATTGGGAAGTTCTGCAATTACAATAATAAACAAAATATGAACTACAGTACATATTTAGGGTATGTTGTTTAGTCTTGGTTGGAGTTTAAATTTGGAAAAGGCTATTCTGATAACAGGGAGTTCTTGTTATATAAAACTAATTTTGGGTTATATTTGGGTTTCTAGATAAGTTATTATGTGAGAAATTACAAAATTTAAATTCACGGATTAGTACTTTCGCAAATCGGCTCCGCCGGTTAATCTGGTGACTTAGTGGTCTAGTGGTATATATATATATATATATATATATATATATATATATATATATATATATATATATATATATATATATATATATATATATATATATATATATATATATATATATATATATATATATATATATATATATATATATATATATATATATATATATATATATATATATATATATATATATAAACCGTGTCTTCTAAATGGCGTGTATATTTCAACAGAGCATGTTTAAATGAATATATATATATATATATATATATATATATATATATATATATATATATATATATATATATAGTACCTGCTCACTCACCCGCTTTGCTCCGCTCATTTTGTGACGGATTTCAATTTTTTTTCTATATTTCATTCCCCTTGACTCTCAAGGTTGTGTGAAAATTTCATTACGATCGGATGAATGGTGTAGCAATGCATAAAGGACATACATACATACATACATACATACATACATACATACATACATACATACATACATACATACATACATACATACATACATACATACATACATACATACATACATACATACATACATACATACATACATACATACATACATACATACATATATACATACATACATACATACATACATACATACATACATACATACATACATACATACATACATACAAACATACAAACATTTATTTATATATATAGACTAGCGGGGTTACCCGGCGTTGCCCGGGGTTTTTAGAGGTTTTTCTAATGTTTGTCTCTCTCGCTCCCGTTCCCTTCTCCACTTTCCCGTTTTCGTAGCGTTCCCTGTCGCTTTTCCGCTCTCGGTCGTTTTCCAGCTCCCGGTCGCTTTCCCGCTCAGAAGTTTTGTTATCGATTTTCTCTCTTGCTCGCGTTTCCTTCCAAGCTTGCTCTCCCGATTCCAGTCGCTTTCCGCGTTCCCGGTCGCTTTACCGTTCTCGGTCGCTTTCTCGTTCCCGGTCGCTTTCCCGTTCCCGGTCGATTTCCCGTTCCCGGTCGCTTTCCCGTTCCCGGTCGCTTTACCGTTCTCGGTCGCTTTCCCGTTCCCGGTCGCTTTCCCGTTCCCGGTCGATTTCCCGTTCCCGGTCGCTTTCCCGTTCCCGGTCGCTTTCCCGTTCCCGCTCACGCTTGCTCTCCCGTTCCCGGTCATGCTTGCTCTCCCATTCCCGGTCACGGTTGCTCTCCCGTTCCCGTTCACGCTCATTTTCTCTTTTACATTCTTTCATAACTTCTGTTAGCCTATAAAACGTAAAATAGATTTGCTAAGACTATATATATATATGAACTAGCAGTGCCCGTAGCGGCTTCGCTCGTATGAAATTAGAGAGTTTGAACCGTGCATCCATAGTAGAGATCAATTTTTCAGGTCTCGGCTCAGCCCGTCGACAACTTAGCCCAGTCCGTTTTAAAAACCCAAACTCCTGGCCCAGCACAGCCCGTCTGAATTAGGCTCGGCCCATTCTTACAGGCCTAGAAGTTCTATATACTTGATGAAAAACTTCTGCCCGTCCCACCTTGACTTCAGGTTTGGCCCGGCCCAACTGAAGACCCTTAAATCACTAAAATATCTATATACTTGGTGAAAAACCTCGGCCCGTCCCACTTTGATTTAGGGTTTGGCCTGGCCCGTGTGAACTCTAAAATAACGGCTTGGCCCGGCCGGTGATAAACTGGACTTAGCTACTTTTAACTGGCACAAAACTTCAAAATACTAATTTTTACATTTGTAGCACTTTCAATTTTTGAGTAGATGTTATTTTGAAATCAAATAACCCTAATTTCCTCCCCACATTTGAGGTCCTGGAAACCAAATTTTTTAAAAATGTTGAAACACTTATACCATTATTTTTTTAGTAAATACTAAATACTAATTTTGACATCTGTAGCATTCACAGTTTTTGAGTAGCAGTTACTTTAAAAACCAAAGAAACCTTTTTTCCACCCCACATTTGAGGTCATGAAAACCAAAATTTCAAAAAATGGTGAAACACATCTATCCTTATTTTTAGAGTAGAAACTAAATACTAATTTTTACTTTTGTAGCATTTACAGTTGTTGAGTAGCAGTTACTTTAAAAACCAAATAACCCTATTTTCCACCCCACATTTGAAGTCCTGGAAACCAAATTTTCAAAAAATGGTGAAACACGTATATCACTATTTTTAGAGTAGAAACCAAATACTAATTTTTACTTTTGTAGCATTCACAGTTTTTGAGTAGCAGCACAGTAAATACCACAAATGTAAAAAATAATATTTAGTTTCTTTTCTAAAAATAAAGATATACGTGTTTCACCATTTTTTACAAATTTGGTTTCCCGAACCTCCCGGGTTTCACAAAAAGATTTTTTTTGAGTAGATACTAAGTATTAATTTTTACATCTGTGGCAACTACAGTTGTTGAGTAGCAGTTACTTTAAAAACCAAATAACCCTATTTTCCACCCAACATTTGAAGTCCTCGAAACCAAATTTTCAAAAAATTGTGAAACCCGTATATCATTATTTTTAGAGTAGAAACTAAATACTAATTTTTACTTTTGTAGCATTAACAGTTTTTGAGTAGAAGCTACTTTAAAAACCAAATAACCCAATTTTCCAACCCACATTTGAGGTCCGGGAAACCAAATTTGTAAAAAATGGTGAAACACGTATATCTTTATTTTTAGAAAAGAAACTAAATAATAATTTCTACATCTGTGGTATTTACTGTTTTTGAGTAGCAGTTACTATAAAAGACAATTAGCCCTATTTTCCACCCCACATTTGAAGTCCTGGAAACCAAATTTTCAAAAAATGCTAAAACACGTATTTTATTATTTTTGGAGTAGAAACTAAATACTAATTTTTACTCCTAAAGCATTAACAGTTTTTGAGTAGAAGCTACTTTAAAAACCAAATAACCCAATTTTCCAACCCACATTTGAGGTCCGGGAAACCGAATTTTCAAAAAATGGTGAAACACGTATCTTTTTATTTTTCAAAACGAATCTATATACCAAATTTCAAAATCTCCTCATTTTTGGTTTTCGAGATATACATTGTTTTAGAAAAAAGTTTGTTTTCCAGTTTTTTCCCCTCAGGAGCAAAATTTTCAAAAATCCTTCCTTAGCCGATGTTTACGCTATAAAAGTAATATAAGTTCCAAATTTCACGTTCCTAGGATGAGGCGTTTGAGCTCGGCGTTGATTATCAGTCAGTCATCAGTCAGTCAGTCAGTCAGTCAGTCAGTCAGTCAGTCAGTCAGTCAGTCAGTCAGTCAGTCAGTCAGTCAGTCAGTCAGTCAGTCAGGACATGTTCTTTTATATATATAGATGTTTGTGGGTTAGTTTGTCTATTATAGAAACGGGAAAGCGACCCGGAACGGACAGCGAGCGGGAACGGAAAAGCAAGCGTGAGCGGGAATGGGAGAGCAAACGTGAGCGGGAACGGGACAGCGACCGGGAACGGGAAAACGACCGGGAGCGGGACAGCGACCGGGAACGGGAAAACGACCGGGAGCGGGAAAGCGACCGGGAGCGGGAAAGCGACCGGCAGCGGGAAAACGACCGAAAACGGGAAAGCGAACAGGAGTGGGAAAGCAGGTGGGAAAGGAAATGGGAGAGAAAGAGACAAACATTAGAAAAACCTCTAAAAAACCTGGGCAACGCCGGGTATCTCCGCTAGTACATACATAAACACACACACAGACACACATACATGCACATACACATACATACATACATACACACATACATACGCACATACATATATATATAGTTCCCGCTCGCTCACCCGCTCCGCTCCGCTTATTTTGTGACGGATTTCAAAAAATTTTTTTTATTTTTGACTCCCATTGACTCTCAAGGTTGTGTGAAAATTTCATTACGATCGGATGAATGGTGTAGCAATGCATAAACGCCATTAACATATATAGATACAAACATTCATTTTTATATATATAGATAATAAATGGATATATTAAAATACATTCAAATTATAGATTGTTGAGACAGTTATGTTACGCAAAAATGAACTTGTCTGAAATCGGTTCCTAATGTCATTTAATACTAATAAACTTATCTTTTAAAAACTTTGAGTTCGCATTTGCAATTAATTAAAACATTCAAGTTGAAGTTCGGGTTTTAATTTTTGAAAATTTCGGGTTCGGGTTTTGACTTTTTAAAAGTTCGGGTTCAGGTTTCAAATTTTTAATAGTTCGGGTTTCAATTTTTCAAGACTTCAGGTTCGGGTTCGGGTATCAAAAAAAGACCGGGTAGTACCGAACTTCGGGTTCGGGCGGGTACCCGTGACATCCCTACCCTGTGTTAGTGATAATATGGGTTATTGCCTATCTATACCCATAGACTTATACTATATATATAGACATGCAATGCATGCAAATTGCGCGATGCAAGTTAAGATGGCCTTTTCACTAGGGCCAAGGCTGGGTATAAAAAAAATATATCCTGATTCACTTGACCAATCCATATTTTTGTTATTAAAATATTTGAAACAAATTTTTTGGGTAATTTTAAAGTAAAATTTTTTTTCTAAAGATTGCTGTGCTTGTGGTATAAACTTAAAACGCCGTTGATCCCGTGGTACTAGGGCCATAAAATTTCGCTTCGATTTGTCCTCGCTACTTACTATAGGCACATACGGGGCATTGCGTGTCTAGGTATATATAGTATATAAGTCTATGTCTATACCTTGTGTGTCAAGTGTAATGTGACGAAAACGGGATGAAAACTGCTCAGCAATAACCGGCTAAAGTACTCGATGTCTTTTATCGTAATAAAATTCTCATTCTCTTTGTCAATTAAAATTTCATCAACTGGTTGTAATGGTTAAATCAGGCAAAATTTGTTTTTCAATAACATAAAAGTAGTATTTAAACTTTTCATCTTATGCAATCCACTGTCTCATCTTAGGCAACATGTTGCCCACCATTTGTGTACGTTTAAAAATTGTCTCATCTTATGCAACTATCCTTATATATATATAATTTATATGTGTGTGTATATTCAGTCATTAGTGTTATAATGGTAACGTTTTAAAGAAGCTTCAATTTTATTTTGTATTTTAAAGTGTGTTTCAATCAAGTGGCAATTACGATAAATAATAGTCTAAATGGCTGTCCTGGAAATATAGCTAAGTATCAACGAATATATTATATTTTTCTGATTAGTTGTTGTTTATTTTAGTGAGGTTTTTAATGGTAGTCATTTGTTATGTTCTATCTAGAATTGTTTATTGCATTAAAAATGTTTATCATTTTTAATTCAATTAGTTTCTCGTAATAAGACATATATTTCATTGAAACGCTTAATCTATAAATTGAAAAGTACAATCCGTTAAACAAGTAAAAATGATAAATTTATTATATTTTAACTTGATATAACTAATTAATCTTCAAATGTAGAAATTCCAAAGACATGCGGATCACTCAAGTGACGAAAGCTGATTTACCTCGACCGCCTCAGAAAGATTGCAGAATCGACAGCAAGACAGACGACGTCTTCGATAATTCTAAAATAACCTCGACGAACTCTGACATGGAGCTCTTTAAAAAACAACAGCAACAGCAACATTCTTCTTCAACATCTAACATTCCCACGATTGCAGAAACTTGCCAAAATGTTTTCGTTCCGATGGCCAGTCAGATAAGAAAGCACTTTGATTCAGCAACCCACAAACGTCGGCTGGTTCAAAAAACAGGAGAGTGCCAAGTAACTAATAGGAATGTGACGAAACGAAAGCTCAAATATCTTTTCGACATTTTCACGACTCTGGTTGACATGAAATGGCGCTTTCACTTCTTAATGTTCGCCGCTGCGTTCGTTGTAACTTGGTGTGCTTTTGCACTCGCCTGGTTTGTCATTGCGGTCGCTCACGAAGATCACCTCAATTACAAAAATGCATCGTGGAATTCGTGCGTCAACAATGTTTACGATTACAGTACTGCTCTCCTCTTCAGTATTGAAACTCAAGCATCTATCGGATATGGTTATCGTTTCGTGGAATCAGAATGTGGATTTGTTATAATTGTGCTGATGCTCCAGTCGTTAATCGGTACCTTAATTCAATGCCTCATAACTGGCATAATCTTCGCCAAAATTTCTCGTCCCAAGGGCCGATCGCAAACTATGATGTTCAGTAAAAAAGCTGTGATCTGTAAACGCGACAATGAATATAATCTGTTGTTTCGAGTTGGGGATATGCGTAAATCTCATATTATCGGTACTTCTATAAGAGCAGTTCTTGTCAAAAACAGGTTCACCAGTGAAGGAGAGTCCATTCCACTCTGCCAATTTCCACTTCATCTTGAAACAGAAGTGGGTCAAACTGATAACTTTGTGTTTTTTATATGTCCAGTCACTGTTGTACATCGAATTAACGAGCAAAGTCCTCTTTGGGACGTGTCTCTTGAAAGTTTGTGGAATGAACATTTTGAAATAATCGTATTACTTGAAGGTACCATAGAGTCAACTGGAATGTCAACTCAAGTGAGAACTTCTTATGTTCCCATGGAAATCATGTGGGGCGAGCGACTAGTACCCCTTTTAACATATCAACTTGAGAATGGACGCTACGAAATCGATTACAGTCAGTTTCACAACACGACTTCTATAAACATGCCCGAATGCAGTGCCAAAGAATATTCGGAAAAACTAAAACAAGGAGTTGGAAGTCCAACAAATCCAGATTCTGAATATTTTGCCTGTTTTACTGCTCCAGCCGTTAGACCAACATATAATTTTACAGCTCTGTCGCTCCACAATCTTTTTAATAAGAGAAAAAATGACCGAACGTCTGCAATCGGATCTTCCAGCGGAGCTAACAAGAAAGTGTTTAAAAGAACACATCAATATAACAGCAAGAAAACAATTTCGGAGTCGAGTATTTCAGAAGCAAGTAAGGAAAACAACAACTCTGAAAACGATTCTTCTCATTTACCAACTGATGAAAAAAACCCGGGAATTTCAGACTCTTATAACAGCTTTTCAAGAAAACCAGCAATTAATACAAACGTGTTACCAGACAACAAAATATGAAGCACTTTCAATACAGTTATGAAATGTTTGCGTAAAGATTTCTGTGATATTTTGTCATAAGGTGTTTTGATAAAAAAATATGTGAGTGTAATTGTGAAAATGTTAATTCAAACATGGTGTGCCTGTGACATTTTGGAATGTCTTGATTTTATAATTTTGTATTCAAAATAACATTGTTTTAAATTTAAAACCTATCTTTTGAGTCAATCTGATTAGTTGCTTATTGCTTAGCAGTTTTGTTCAAAAATGTTTGTTAGTTTAGTTAAGTTAAACTTAAGTAAAGTTACAAAAATAAATAACTAAATGTTTTGTTTTAAAATATTCTATAACAATTTAAATGAGTTTGTTTTGATTTTATTACAACGTTTTAATTAAGTCACTTTTATGTTTGTCGATCCGAGTTTGAGACAAAATAAGTTAAAACCATATTAATAAATCTCAGCAAACATTCTAGTTAATCAGAAAATAATTAAAACTACGTGATTTATCGTGTTTCCATCTGAGCGCAGCAAAATCTGACAAAAGTCCAACATCATAGAAAACCCATACCTACTAATATTATACACAATATTAAATCAAAAGTTTTCATCTTCGTTTGTCTTCGATTGGTGAAAGTTCTTCAGTTTTTTTCGGAAGACATTCAGATCACAAATGTGTTTACTCATCTGGATGATATTCAAAATATAACCGTTAGACGGAAAGACAAACGAAGATGAACACTTTTAATTTAATATTGTGTATAATATTAGTATAAAAATGTTGTTTAAAACGAAATGCTATGATATATGTCCGACTGTTCCAATTGTCTACAAATCTCATACTCTAAAAATATCTTCTATAATAATCTACAATCTCTATGAACCAGCATTATTGTCAACTTTAAATTAGTATGCCTCATTCTTTCTTCCACAACATGCAGTCTCATGAAAAATTTGAATTTTCTTGTAATCCATCATATCAAGAATTTCATGCAGAATTTTTTTATTTTTAAAAAGCTTGCAGATAAACTCTTTTTTCGAATAATGTTTTGAATTTGGGTTTTATCAATATTGGAAGAAGTTTCTATTGAAATTGCTTTCCACGATCGCTTCATTGGAGAACATCCATTTATTGTTCTAATGTTGGAAAATTTTCATTTCTTGGGCTGAGAGTAGAACTTCATGTTTGTAGAATTTGCTGCAAAAAAGAGGCAATGGGGATAGAAAAAGAGTATAGTCAATGAACATTTTTATCACAAATGTTTATAACATGAAACCAACTAAGTTTAAATCTTTTATTCATATTTTTTCCAATATTTTAAATATTTACTCTTAAGCTTTTCAAGTTAATAAAACTTTTTTTTATATTAAACTTCTTTCTTATTTTCTACAACAAAGTTTTTTTATAAATCTGAAATAATAAATCTTAGATTGGGCTGTAAGAAGCTGTATGTCAACATACATTTAGTTTTAATTTTGTAAAACCAATCAGACAACAAGAAATGGCTTGAAAAGAAAGTTTTAAAGCTTGTGAGGGGGTGGGTGTCCGGACAATTCATCGCAGCATCGCTGACAGTTTGTCGCGGACAATTCGTCGCAGGACAGTTTGTCGCGGACAATTCGTCGCGGACAATTCGTCGCGGACAATTCGTCGCAGGACAATTCGTCGCGGACAATTTGACGCAGGACAATTCGTCGCGGACAATTCGTTGCAGGACAATTCGTCGCGGACAATTCGTTGCAGGGCAATTCGTCGCAGAAAAACGGACAATACGGCGCGGACAATTCGTCGCAGAAAAACAAATAATTTGGCGCGGACAATTCGTTGCGTACAATACGTTGCAGTAAACGAGCAATTGTTAATTAATAATTACTATATTTACTAAGTATTGTTTGTTCTTCAAAATAATACAAAAAATAATAATTCCAAGAAAAGCTAAAAGTGTGGTGCGGTGTGTTGCAGTTTGCTACGAAGTGGTGCGGTTTGGTGTGGTGCGGTGCAGTGTGGTGCGGTGTGGTGCATTGTGTTACGGTGTTAGTGAGTGAGTGAGTGAGTGAGTGAGTGAGTGAGTGAGTGAGTGAGTGAGTGAGTGAGTGAGTGAGTGAGTGAGTGAGTGAGTGAGTGAGTGAGTGAGTGAGTGAGTGAGTGAGTGAGTGAGTGAGTGAGTGAGTGAGTGAGTGAGTGAGTGAGTGAGTGAGTGAGTGAGTGAGTGAGTGAGTGAGTGAGTGAGTGAGTGAGTGAGTGAGTGAGTGAGTGAGTGAGTGAGTGAGTGAGTGAGTGAGTGAGTGAGTGAGTGAGTGAGTGAGTGAGTGAGTGAGTGAGTGAGTGAGTGAGTGAGTGAGTGAGTGAGTGAGTGAGTGAGTGAGTGAGTGAGTGAGTGAGTGAGTGAGTGAGTGAGTGAGTGAGTGAGTGAGTGAGTGAGTGAGTGAGTGAGTGAGTGAGTGAGTGAGTGAGTGAGTGAGTGAGTGAGTGAGTGAGTGAGTGAGTGAGTGAGTGAGTGAGTGAGTGAGTGAGTGAGTGAGTGAGTGAGTGAGTGAGTGAGTGAGTGAGTGAGTGAGTGAGTGAGTGAGTGAGTGAGTGAGTGAGTGAGTGAGTGAGTGAGTGAGTGAGTGAGTGAGGCTGGGACATTACCTAAATTTACAATAACACTGTAACAAGACAGCTTATTTTTTTATTGAAGTTAACGAATGAATAAAAAGGTATTAATGTAATGCTGTTTTGATTTTGTTGGTTTCTACGATTATTAACACAATCTACCCGTGGAGAATGTTCTAACTGAAAATGTGCTAGCTCAGGTAGCTGCTGGTACAATCCAAAAATTTCGTTCTAAAACCAGAAGATTAAAGGATATTTCGTTTTAAAACCAGAAGATTAAAAACGTCAGAGGACCGGCTTGGAATATTGACTGATATTTTAATTAGAGGTATGGGAAATGGGAAATCCGATAACATAATTCGCATAGATAATTTCACTCCCAGAGTTTTTAATGGTTTTTAAGTTTTTTATATTATAAACAAAAATAAACGACATATTTTAGATATATTTATATATACACAAAAATATTATTTTTATGCTTGTGCAATTATGATGTATTAAATTGACAACCTAATGGTTTTAGTTAATAAATTTGTAATCTCTATCACTTTTAGTCATTGTTTTTGATCAACATAAGAATTTGTTTGTCTTTGATAATCATCTGTGAGAACTTCTGAAACCGATTTTAATGTCATTTGTTTTTATTCATATTTTAACTTAGGAATCTGACATAAGCCTGTTTATCAAGTATGCAGTTATTATATTGGGGACATCCAAATTACTTATGTTTTGTTACGAAGATTTTTTTCTTATCGCTGTAGTCAACTGTTGTGTAATAGTGTAATGTAATAATTATTATTAAATAATATAATTCTTATATTTTTAAAATTGATCTTGAATCTTCTCTTGTCTGAGTTAGTTAACACTAGTGACTGATTTAGTTAGAGACTTAGACTTAACATGACGAGTCATGTCCTAAAAAGTCAAGTCAGTCAGTTAACGTTATAGACCGTGAGCCAGTATTGAGTATATCAAACTAGTCTCCCATTGGGGCGGGTGATTCTGAATATATCTACTATATTTTACAATATGTAATTTTCAAAGATCCGTATCGTCTGGTTTTTTCAGATGAGGAATAAAGTAATTATAAAGCAAAAAAGTAAACAACTAAAAGCAGCATAGAAAATTTGTTTTGCACTTTAATTTTGGACATTTAAATTTTTAATTTATAATTCAAAAAGTAAATACTTAAATTTTGTTTGTACTAAATTGATTAACCATGTAAATTAAATGAAATTCTAAAAAAACGTCTACTTTTCGTTTTTACTCTCAGTTTCTAAAAGACGTCTAAAATTTTCTAGCGAACGATTACAAATTTCTAGCATTAATCTTTACCTTTTTGTGATAATATTATAATCATATATATCTATGATTATAATATTTTAAAATATCGACTTATTAATTAGTTTTTATCTTTATTTCAAAATGAAAAATTAATTTATAAGATTATTTGGGGGTCAGACTTTAGATTTTTTGATGGTGTCTGCCTCCGTTAATCCTCATGACCCATAAACCAGACAACTAAATTTTAGCAGTTTGATATTTGGGGTATTCTAAAAACTAAATGAACTTTGCCCGCCCCCATGGGAGAGGGGGCGTTTTTACCAGCTCATCGTCTATTAACAAGAATTTTTTAAAGTCTGAAAAGACAAAGAGCTACACTTAGCTTGAGCTAACAGACCCAACTCAAAAAATATTTTGCGTAGGTTAACCGTCGCACTGTTACGTTTATATTTCAGTATACTTTATTAGATGAAGGTTCACTTTAGTTACTACTACTAAACTTACTAAAGTATTGAAGTTTAGTACTTTAGTAGTTAGTTGCACTGCTATTTTAGAATCAAGAGGTAATATTAACAGACACAACGAAAAGTTACTACTAATAAAGGCATGTATTATACCATGATAAACAATTAAATCATTATTTTAAAGATACAAATATAATATAAATAACAACAATTGGCACCTAATCAAAGCCGTAACACAGAGATTGTCACATGTTTGGTGTTCTGATAGAGATTTATAAGAGTTTTTTTCACTGTCTTTATAAATTATGAGTTCATGTAATAAACTTAGCATCAATTTAGCAAATCTATAAATAAAATCAAGTTTATTAAAAGATTTTCTAAAGAGCTCTACTGATTCCACATTTAACTGATTGTCCCGATTGTGAGAACAGCCGATTGTGGAGCCGATACCGATTGTCTATTTTTTTGTTCTGGTAAATAGTGTTTTGTTAAAATTAGACTACGCCTTAAACTTGAGCTATACTCTACAGAACTTGCAGGCAATACAAAAATCTAAATAAGTAAAAATGTCTAGTTGAAGTCCCTGGCACTTTCCACTCTCAATAGTTAAAAGAAAACTGAGGCAGATTTTATTTCAGAAGTAGGAGCATTTCTCCTGTTTTGGCTTTCAAAGAGCCACGGCGATCTGAGAAGATCTGTCCTGCTCCACTGTAGAGCTGTTCACTTGGGACACTTGACGCTGGTGCGGAAAGATACTTTCTCCCAAATGTGGCTAGGCTTGGGAGATGGAATTTGTTGGTATTCCACCAAACGTATGGGCTTTCTGTGCGATGACAAGTATAAACTAATCATTGCATCCACTGCATCATTGTCATTGCCCATGATCGACGAGTTTTTTTGCAGTGCTGGCTCGCTCACAACATCCGAGAACAGATCCCAAAGTCGCGACGCTGATGGATCCATCTCTACTCTCGGCTTTTTTGACGACGGTTCCATAACTCCTTCTTCATTCCTTCCCGCTGAAGCGAGAATTACACACTCCTCTTTTAGCCATTGCTTTACATCATCAAAAACAAAATTCTTGAAACGTGGATCAAGAATTGTTGCCAACACAATTTTTTTTGTTTTCCCTCGTAAACACAAAACGCTTATTCAGTGATGTCAACATATCTTGTAGTATTGTCTGAATTCCCCCACTCATTGTATGCTTGCGATCCAGTAATCTTCGTAACATACTCAACATTGGAAGAACTACCGAAAATTAAATATTGTGATGCTTGTGTGGTGATTGTTCCGACCGATTGTTCCGATTGTGCTGATAATCGGCCCGATTATGAATGCTACCGATTAATTAGTAGAGCTCTAATTTTCTAAGTTTATGATATTATGCAAACTACTTTGTGTCATCGAGTGTTGATTGGAAACTTTCAGCTAGGCAAGATGTTAAAATTATTATCTATATAATTTGTGATCTTATAACAAATATTTTTTATTTCTTTATTTCAATTCAATGGTATCTTCATCGAACCTTGTCACTCATTTCTGCAATGTAAATAGTTTCTCGAAGGGTACTATTTATCGTTTTTAAAAGATTCAAAATTTACAATGAATGTTTTTTTTTTCAATTCTGGTAAAACTTTTGTTTTTTAATGTAGATTTCACCACATATTTGCTTTTTGGCCTTTTTTAAGCAGAACAATTTGGGTCCAACTAAAGTGAACTTTTACCCTCTATTAAGATTTAATACATTTTCTGGCTTTAATAATTTTTGATTCACTTTACAAAAGTAGATTGTCATCTATGTAGTATAGATAGTATAGATTCTAGTCAAGATTCTAAAGTTATTTCAAGATCTGCTCTATAGAACATGCAAAACGTTTATGAGTCTATTTTTACAGTATTAACAGATATTTTACATTTTGTTAGGTGGTAAAAAGAAGAAAATGCTATACGTATTTTATGTAGACATAGGGTCTATGCTGAAGTTTGATATAAGTCTGGCAGCACAAAGGTATTTTTAAAAATTTTTCTTGATTCAATAGTTTGTTTTTTATGTTTGAAATGTATTTTTCTAGCATACACAAACTGCAAGAAGCCATAGCTAGGTACCATCACATCCATGTCAGCAAGCAAGTCCTATTGATCAGTGGTGGAGAAAATGTTACTGCTTCCAACAAAGTGTCAAGTTATTTTGCAGGAACGGTAATGTCATTGCTTGACAACTTTATAATTGTTAGATGCAGTTATAAACTATCGCTCATTATTACAGGATAGCAATCCGTTTTTCTTGTTCAACAAGGATGCTTTAGAATCTCATTTTCCATCATTTGAGCTACCACCAAATCCTTCAGGTGAAAATTATTATTAACATTATAATTTATTATGGTACCAAGTGTAGCTAAGTACTGTGTTGGCTGGTGGAGTCTTCTGGAGGATCAATTGACAAAATTCATTTAAAATGCAATCAATATTTGCATATTTTAAATGTTTTTTAGTTAAAATTACTCATACATTTATATTAAAAGTCTTCCTAGCCTTTTTAAAGCATCACACTAATCTAACAACTTATCCGATCTTTCCTTTTGTTTTATTTATTTTTTATAATATAAATAAATATATTTAGCCACACCTTAAGAACAATTCCTTGAGTTTTGTACCATGCCACCGAGATTTCATGATTGTGCACAGCAGTTAAAAGTTGTACATTCAAATTTAAATGAATTTTTTTTATCTCAATTGAGATGTGTGACAACTTAAACTTGTTTCAAATCAACTTCTTGAGAGTTCTTGTTCACTTTTAATAAATTTAACAAAGATCCTGAAGTTTAAATGAAGACTTCCAACATTTTATTAAAAGCGTGTATGCCATCTTTAAATAACTGTTTGTTTCGGCAGTTTTTTAAGTTTTAGTGGTGATTACATATGTATATAGTTATTTGTATTTACCTATGCGGTTCTTATTATATATGCATTAAAAAGTGCAGGGACATATTGTCCAGGGGGATTTTATCCAGTGGGGATTTTGTCTGGAGGATATTGTCCATTGGTGATATTATCCTAGGCTTTTGACATGCTTTTATTAACTTTCACTTGTCCAGATGTCCATGGGATGTCCGCGGACGTGTAGAAGTTCAGGAGATCATTATAAAATTAACCAACTTCAAAAAAATTTAAAGTTTCATTTAACAAAAACAACTATGAACAAGTTAAAAAACAAAAATTATTAAAAAATAAATTAAAGAAGCATATGATAATGACAACAAAAATTTCCATTGTCACAATAACTACAAACATCTTTTGTTTACTATTCACCGGGGTTATGTTTTCACGATACGATGTCGCTATGAAATTTTCAGCTATCTTAAAAGCATCATTTTAATTTTTTAAATTAACTTTCGCTTGTTTTAAATCTCTTATAATAATTTCACCACCGGTCTTGCTTGCTTGAATATTTGCAAACCTTTAAAGTGAAAATTATCTAACTTCCCGTCATCCAATCGAGCTGTTTTAAAGAAAAAAGTTTTTGTAATTAAAATTAATGATTATCTGTTTTAAAACAAATCAAACACTCTTTATGTACAGTAAAAGTCTTCTAGAGCAGCACTATCAAGAGCGGCTGCTAAGAGAAATGAATACTTTTGCTCGGAACGGAAATTCTCAAATCTTGTTCTGACCATAGTACAGTGATGGGTTTTAACTACTTTAAAAGTAGTTAACTACTTTATTTAACTACTCATAAAAAAAGTAGTCAGTAACTATTTCCTAACTACTTTTAACAGCAGTAGTTATTAACTACCTCTTAACTACTGCCTAGTAGTTATTAACTACCTCTTAACTACTGCCTAGTAGTTAACTAGTAGTTAACTACTTTTCAACATTAATAAAAAAAAACCTTTTAACATTTCCAATTAAATACAAGTTAAATAAATCTGATTTTTCAAGCTCTTGGTTCATTTCATTTATGTAAGCCAACAAATTTTCTTTAATCAAATATTTTTTTGTTCATTGTTCAAAAAAATTTAATTTAAATTAGAGAATTATCGCTGTTGCTAAAAGATATTCTTCATTTTCCAAAACAGGACCAAATCGTTTTTCTATACCTTGAGATAGTGCTTGTCGTGTTTCGAGTTTATTAGACAAACAAAGTCCGCTGACAACGATATACAAACAATACTAAAACAATCGCGAGTACAGAACGAGCGAGAACAATGAGAACTTGACACCAGACCAGACTGTGTGTTGAATGATCTTGATTACCACAGCCATGCTAATCAGCTGTACAACCAAAGATAAGAAATACGCTGATAATAATAAACATAGACAAATCTAATTAATATAAATATTAATATATAATATTTAACAATATAATATGTAACAATATTACACCTCCCTCCCAAGCTAGTCAAACCCATAGCGCTTGGGAGGTCTAATTTGACGTCCATATCTGGTTTCCCTGGAACATCCTGGAACAGGTGGCTCAGGAACAGAAATGGCAGGAGCTGGTGGAACTGTAGAGCCTTCAACGTCTGGAGTCATCTGCTTGTCTTCACTGGTGCATTGTGTTGGAATTTGTGCCAAATGTAAATTACCTGAAAAATACTCTTTAGTTGGAAAAATAAACCTTCTGTTTCTGATAAATTCATGCCCATCAGCTGTGACTATTGTGTATCTTCTAGGATTATTGACCGATTTGATTTTTCCTTGTCTCCAACTATTATTGATGCGGAATCTGATTTGCCATTCACAACATAGAAATCACCTTGAAGTAACTGATTGTTGCATGGATGCAATAAATTCAGTTCAACAACTCCCAATGGCTTTAAATATTTGTAAACCCCATAAGGTTTCAAAACAACAGATGTCTTTCTTAGACTAAAATGCTTCAATTTCTTAAGTTCTATGTGACTAAGGTTTCAAAACAACAGATGTCTTTCTTAGACTAAAATGCTTCAATTTCTTAAGTTCTATGTGACTAATGGTATTTACATCTGCACCTGTGTCCAATTTGAACTCTATTGGTGGTCCATTAACAACACTAAACACACACGACCATCTGAGAGATTTATTAACAGAATCAAAAGAATTAATTTCAATAACCTTCTCAGTTTCAGTTTCAACAAAATTTGCTTCCTTTGGAGACCGACACACACTTGCGAAGTGGTTCTTCTTCTTGCAATTGTGACAAGTCTTCCCTCTGGCTGGACAAGTTGATTTGTGAATTTGGCCACAATTATTGCACTTTTTCTGAAAAACTTTTTGTGAATTTTTAGAAAACTCCATACTATTTACTTCGTATGTGTTGTCTTTTTCAATCGATTTAAAATTTGATTGGAGTGTTTCCATTGTGCTGGCAATTTTAGAAACATTATCTAATGAAATGTCAACTTCTCCCATTATTCTCATTTTGGTGACTTTATCTGGATGAGTGAAAACGAACTTATCTCTGATCATCTCCTCTGGGTCCTTGAATTCACAGTTTCTAGAAGCAATTTTCAAGCGCTCCAGAAATTTGGTTGAAGATTCTTCAGAGTTTCGTGTGATATGGTAAAAAACGAATCTTTCAGTCAACAGATGTCGTTTTGGCGAGCACCTCTGTTCAAATCTTTGAAGAACGACGTCGTGCTTTAGTTTGTCCTCCTCTCTTTCCCAATCCATGTCATAATACATGGAATTGGCAGCTTCTCCAAGGGCACTTAACAGAAGAGCCACTTGTTGGTGCTCTGGTAACTGGTTGCCGTCGCAAAGTTGAAAGTATGTTGTATACCCACATCGCCAGCGTCTCCATTCCTCAGCAAGGTTTGAAGAGCTGATGTCGAGCGGAGGCGGTTGCCTAATGCTGAAGGTAGATGCCACGTTTTGTTGACGAGAAATGAATTTCTGCATCGTTTCAAGCAATTCATCTTTAACCCCTGTAGACTGCGCCATGTCGTGTTTCGAGTTTATTAGACAAACAAAGTCCGCTGACAACGATATACAAACAATACTAAAACAATCGCGAGTACAGAACGAGCGAGAACAATGAGAACTTGACACCAGACCAGACTGTGTGTTGAATGATCTTGATTACCACAGCCATGCTAATCAGCTGTACAACCAAAGATAAGAAATACGCTGATAATAATAAACATAGACAAATCTAATTAATATAAATATTAATATATAATATTTAACAATATAATATGTAACAATATTACAGTGCTTGTAAAAGAGGCTTGATGGTTTTTTCTGAACATGATGCTATTTTTTTAATCCTGTGATGGTTGGAATAATGTCACCAATGTATGAGTTTTCACTTTAACAAATATGCATTGTGGTGACTATTGGTTTTATAATTTGAATAAATGATTTCAGAAAAGCAAACTCAATTTATTTAAATGCAACTTACCCTAACTTCTTCTGACAATCACAATTATTATTGAAAACTATATTAACAATCCTTTCATCCGAATAGAATTTTGAGCACCGCTGTGTAACATTTGGATTTATAAATGTTGAACCACTAATGTCCTGTACAACCTCAGCATTTTTTACATTGCGATGAATGGAGTTTGATATTGGTACAACTTTTGTCATTGATCTATCATAAAGTTGTTTGTATTTCAAATTATCCCTTACTTTCAATGCATCAACACTTGCCACGAGATTATACTTTGACTAGAAGCCCGTCAAAAATGACCATTTTTGTGGTTTTTATCGAACTATCAGATATTAAATAAAGAACGTTTTCTTCTCTACCATTATTAAATGTGGATGCTTTACTTGCTCAGCAATATCAAAAAATGTTCAATGCTTTGGACCGAACCTGGTTTAAGCAAATTAAAATCCTTAAATTTCATGCGTAGGTACCTTCGTAAGACAGTTTCAACATCTAGCGATGTTTTATTTTAAACTTTAAATCCAACAATATGTTTGATGAAATCAGATAAACCCTTGCAGAATAAGCTTAGGAAAAACGTTTTGGATCTTTAGTACTGACAGTGTACAACTTTTATTACAATTTTTATTTAAACTTTTATTACATGACATCGGATAACCTCTTGCATAAAAGCTTAGGAAAAACGTTTTGGATATTTGGGACTGATACTGTACAATTGCGTAATAACTTTAATTACACGCCTGTGCGCACTAATTTTACCAATTGCTGACTGCTTACCACCGCGGCCTCTGCGTTATGCAAAATTGCTAACATACATACATACAGACATAGGAAATTATGTATGTAGATTACCACAGTGCTTATGAGGACGTAAAAAAAGCACATCGTCAGAATTATCAATATTATCTTGCTCACTTTCTATCAAATCTGATATACTTTCACCACTAGATCTTCATTATTTACATACATGTCATATACTGGCTCATCCACTTCAGTTTCATGATCTATAGAGTTTTTTCAGCCACCAAAAAAGTAAAGTAGTTAAAAAAAATAGTTAACTACTGTAGTTAATAACTATTTAAAAAAATAGTTAACTACTAGTTGTTAACTAGTTTAACAAAAAGTAGTTATTAACTATTTCTTAACTACTGTAGGGTAGTTAATAACTAGTAGTTAACTATCTATAGTTAGTAACTACCCATCACTGCCATAGTAGCTTATCCCTGAAGAACGGACAGACACGAAAAGTGAACACTTTTGCTCTTCCCAGAGAGTGTCTGCTCTTCAGGACTTTTGCTGTAGATGTTTACGTGTATAAATTTAAAAAAAAATTTGTTTAAAAAAATTTTTTTTGCAATAAATGAAAAGCTGGTAAGCCCTGAAATATAAGGGATTTGTGAAAAAGTTACTTTTTCATGTCTTACTTGTTATAAAATTATTTATAACTTTTATGCAGACAAAATTTTGGAAGAACAGTTGAAAGAGTATTTGGACAAACCTCCAACACTTGAAGTGGTGGCTACCAGAGCTAAAATTGTTCAAGTAAAAAATTTTTCATTTGTTGAATTAATTAAATGAATAATTAGAAACATCTTGCATTGCATAACAATGTTGTTGGATTTTTTTTTATCATATCTGAGGTACTCTGAAATAAAAATTCATATAAATGAAAACTAGCTTTTTTTTTTCTTTTCGATTAATTAGGCTAACGATTGTGGCAATAATCATCTTATAATTTAGTTGTTAGCTACTGCATAATTAGTGCTATTTTTAATTTAATGAAACGGTTTTAGTATAAATGCTACTACAATTTTTATGAACAACTCCATCTTAGAAAGGGCTAAAAAGCAAAACAAAATTATTGTTTATTAATGTTTTTTATAAATGGAACTAGAAAATAATTGTTCTAATGATATGGGCAAGAAAACAGCTGAATTGGTGGAATATTTCAACATGAGATTTAACAGGGATGCTAATCTAGTATAATTTTGGAGGAACAACGGATTGCTTCTTTCTAAATCGTCAGCGGCGGCAAAACGGGTATTGTGTTACCAGCATCATTGCAGATAGTGAAAGAGGGTAGTATTTAGCACAGCTGGAAGCCTACTTGAAAAACATGGGACATTAATATTGCCTGAGATTGTTACTAGATTACTATTTTTACATAGTAACATTAATGACTTTTGGAAATAAACTGGAAAATTCTATTAGAATTTGTATGTATTGCTTTAAATTTTTGAATGAGAAGAAAAACATTGCTGAGCTGTGGGTGCGTGGGAATGGGAAGAATGGGAATGTGAATTAAGAGCTTGGGAAAATATGGGAATATGAACAAGTTGAAGTTACGAGAGAGAATGGAAATGGGAATTGAATTTTTGAGTTTTTCACACCTCTAAAACAAACGTTTTTGTTTTTCAGAATTTTTGTGATGCAGCAAGAAAGAAGTTAGATATTTGTAGTGAACTTGTCCACAGTCAACATCTTCAGCACCAAGGATGGGCTGCAGTTATAGCCAATCTTCTTGACATTACAAGGTGGCTTCTAACTTAATAATTTAATAAAGTATCATATTCATATTGTGTTTTATATTATTTTATCTTATTATGGGTAGGACAGATGTGTAAATAAAAATTCAAATGAAAGACTTTTTGTGTGAATGTTTTTTTTTTATAGACATAGTGGAAATAAATATTGAATATGATATTATATTATTTTTAATTATTATATCGAATTATTTTTGACAGTGCTTTCAAGGTCAGAGTAAATTTGTTTCTGCAGAATTTAAACGAATATCTGGAAGATTATGATAAAAATGTATCCCTCGTAAGCAGGTATTTTATTTTAGTTGCATTTTTTAAATATGGTAATGTTTTTTTTAATACATTTTTTTATAATATAGTCACACTTAAAACATTTTTCTTTATGACATTATGTTTTCAAAATTTTTTCCCTGTCGCATTTTGCTTAAACATTTTTTGTCTTTACAACATCTTTCTAGTCTGGCCACCATTTATTTGATACAATGGCTGATAACTGATAAGGTTAACGTTTTTTCTTGCCAGCTTTTCTCAAGTACTGACTCTGCTAGGCAAGATTCCACTACTTTCATGTCTTCCAGTTGCAATTACATCCAGTAAAGATGTCCAAATAAATTCTTTGCTTGATTGGATCAATGCTCATGTTTGTAATTTGACATGATTTTTTACTTAATACAAATAATGAATGTGCAGATTGTAATGGAATATATTTAATAATTGGTAGGATGTGAGGGGGTCTCTTGATGATTTGATTCAACAATGCAAAGAAGGTTTAGAGCAGGTTCATTATTGTTTACTTACATTACATTTTACAGAATAGTTTTTTTATTTATGATCTAAATAATATTTGAAATTTTTTTACAAATTTCTTGTTTGATGTTTCAGAAATCAATTAAATTATTTAAATGAATGACAAAGATTTGCATAATTCATTTGCTGGCAATGCTGGCTGAACCTTTATAATGCATTGTTTTAAGATTTCCAGATTTGATGTTACTTAATAGCTCAGATTTGAGCCTAAACTGATGAGTGGTGTAGATTTTAATTAATTATTTAATTTTTTAATTATTTGTGATAATTTAAATTAATTAATTCAATATTTAATAATTATCAGTATGGAGAGGTCATGAGAGAAGAACATTTGTTGGAGTTAAAAAAAGTTGAGGATGCCATATTTGTTGACAAGAATGAAATGAAGATCATCAAAGGACTGGAGGATCGTCTGTCTGGTCTTGAGAAACTGATGATCAATGTTAAAAAAATTGTCAAAGAACAAGAAGATATGGCTAAGGTTTAGTTTGTTTTTCTTGGCTAGCATTGAACCTGGTTATTTAATTTATATTTAAGAAATACTAGAGTGCATAATTAAGACCATTATATTCTTATTAACTAGCATGGTTACTCGGGGCTTTTAGAGGCTTTTCTATCGATTTTCTCGCTCTCGCTCCTGTTTCCTTCCCCGCTTGCTTTCCCGCTCCCTCGTTCCCACTCGTTCTTTCATTCCCGCTTGCTCTATCGTTCCAGTTCGCTCTCCACTCCAACTCGCTTTCCAAATCCTGCTCGCTCTTCCACTCCCGTTTGTTCGCTCGCTATATATATATATATATATATATATATATATGTGTGTGTGTGTGTGTGTGTGTGTGTGTGTGTATTTATATATGTATGTATTTATATAAAATCCAACACAGGAAAGTTTGTTTCTTCTTGCCAGAAAAAGAAAGAAACAGCACTTGAACAAATATTATAATAATTATTATAAATACTTGTAATTATTATGTTGACTTTCTCCCACCTTCACATCACAGCACACTTTTTTTTGTTTACCTTCATCTTCTGATCAATGAAACAATTTATTTACTATATAGTTGTTTTTTTCATTTATGAATTTATAAATATAATTTTTTTTCATGTTCATGGGAATGTATTGTTTCAGATATTTTCCAATTTTCACCTGAAAATCCGCTCCCTACAAGACCAAAGCAGCATCGCCGACCTGTGCGGCAGTCACAAACAATACTTGGAGATTACTCTCTCAAATCATCATTGCTTGCTACAAAACACATTTAAATGCTACAAAACGAAACACGAGTTATGTGCCAATCTTAACAACAGACTCAGGTAAGCAAGATTTCTTCTTCTTGTATCCTAATGAAGGTTATTCTTTGAAGTTCATTGATCTACCATGTTTGCGATGTTAAAAAATTACCTGTAATGTACAGGTGGGTAATGTTAACGGAGCAGTCCCTGTGTAAAACGGACAACCAAGTTCTGCTGAAGTGTGAAACGCTTAAGAAGTTGAGGCAGAAGTTGGAAGTTGTTCAACAGATCTACACCTCACCACAAGTCTTTTGTAAATCTATCATGGAAGTACATAGAAGGAGAGAATTCACTAAATGTTTTTTAATGGTGAGTTTGTTACTTATAATTTGACTGAGAGTTGTTGTTAAGGATTTAAACAATTATTTTTTGGTCGAATAATAAATTACATCGGTAATTTATAATATTTTTTGGTCAAATAATATTTTTTGGTCAAATAATATTTTTTGGTCAAATAATATTTTTTGGTCAAATAATATTTTTTGGTCAAATAATATTTTTTGGTCAAATAATATTTTTTGGTCAAATAATAAATTACATAGGTAATTAAAAAATTATTTTAGTCAAATAATAAATTACATCGGTAATTAACTTCATTGCAGCAAGCAGCTCGAACTTCGCTTACTTTTAACGAGTCACACAGTAAAGAAGTCAACAGAAGGAAAGAGTTTGAACGAGAAACAAAAATTCGTTAGTTTTATATTTATATTTTGATTTTAAATATTAAACACGGTGTGGTCTGAAAATGGAAAAAAACAATTTCCTTCGGGCTGTCCAATTGTTAACATTTTTTCACACTATAATTGTTTGTGTTTAATTTATTTTTACTGTGTTCGATAAATTGAACTAAAAAAAAAGTAGATGAATTTGTTCATCGATGGGTTCTTCATCGAGAAGAACCACCAGCACTTGGAGACGACTTGTGTATTGCAGCTATTGCTCGTAAATGTGGAGAAATTTTATATTTATTTACAATTATGCCACCAGTGTAGTGATTTTGCATGTTTCAATATACTATAAAAGTTGTTTATGAATTTCAGAGGTCCATTTTCTCAGGAGTTTGTTTCCTGGTTTAGAAGATCTTCCATCTCCATATGCAGTAAGTGTTTACAGGCTTTAAGATTACAATTCTTTCAAAAGCCAGCTTGAAACTGAAATATAAAATGAAGAAACTCTATTAATTTAGTAATAAAAATATTCAGTTTTTGTATATTTTTGCTTCCTCAATAGACCAAATGTCCTGATGACTTTGATAGAAATTTGCCAGAAGTCACTTCAGAAGATATTTCATTTCTTCAGAGAAAAGTTCCAGAATTAGCAAAAGATTTAAAGTAAAATTTTATCTTTTGTAAAATTTTATGTTTTCTAAAATTATCTACAACAGCTGATAATTCTATACAGATTAGAAAACTTCCAAGAAGAGAACTATGTCGACTTATCGAAACAAACGCAGACCGATTACTTTGAAATACCAGACGAAGGAAACGCATGTTTCCAGGATCGTCCTGTTTCTACCACTTCATCACACGACGTCCCATTCAGTCACGCTGGCATGGAAAGCACGTTTTTCGAGTTTGATCAGGTTCACGACGCGACCTCCAAAGTCGACGTTTCAACTCTGACCTCGCCTCCTGTTCACAGGCACGTGACTTCCTTGAGTAAAAAATTACCAGCAATTTCTCCGAATTCACGAGCAATAGTTGCAATGCACAGGCCGTCCCCGAGTGCCGATGGTTTTTCTCCGGTTGGTGGAAAAAGTAAAAGATCGCATCTACAGTCGTCGAGTACTTCTCCCGATTGTGAGGATGCTCATTCTTTTGCTACTGCTGATTTCTATTTTGATGAGTCTCTGCAGTCTTCTTCTGGAACGACAGATCCTGCTTCTTCAAAGAAGGTTTTGCATGCTTACATAAACAATCATTCAACATTGAATTATTTTATTTTTTTAAATATATTTTTAAAGTGTTAATAATTATGGGACAGGATAATTTTGCTAATTTTTTCAGCGGAATGCATGTTTATTTAATTAGTGCTTTGAATCAGTTTGAATGCATTATTTTCAGATATCAGAACTACAGCTGTTGCTTCAAGAAAGGGTTGTACAGCTTGAAGCTAAAGATAAGGAGTTGAATGAGAGCAAAGAAATGGTTCAGAATTTCTCTGAAAAAATCTCATCTTTGAATAAAAATTACTGTGAACTTGTACAGTTTTGCACTGAGTGCATTTTTGAGACAAAAACCTTTTTGACGGATGTGAAAGCAGAGCATTCATGCTTCATTGAAGTGATCATGTCTCATTTACAGATGAATAAATCCAGTTTTGGAAAGCTAGCAGAAGATATATTGCTTCTGCTGACAAGCAATGAGGAAACTTTAAACCAAAATAAAATTGAATTAGACGAAACCAAAGGAAAACTGTCAATTGCATCTGATCAGGTGGAGTATTTGACCAAGATTGTTGAGGAACTGGAAACAAGTCTTGCTGATAAAGTTACAACCTATGAAGAAATTATTGAGACTGCGAATTCTGTCAAAGTTGAACTACAAGAGAAAATAAACCAGATGTTACTTGAAACTGAAATCGAGGTTGACAAGATGAGATCTGATTTCATGACCGAACTGCTAAATAAAGATGATGAAATATCTTCACTTCGTGATCAATTGAAAACCGCTTTGGGAGAAGTGAAAGCAGCTGTTTATGACAAGGAACTCAGCATGGAGACTTTGAACCAGCAGTTTGAGACAGAAAAAATCAATTTGAAAGAATCACTGAACAACGAATTCATTGAGAAACAGACGGAGAGAGATGTTATTTTAAGGTCGGAGGTACAAGAAGAATGCGAGAGGATTCGTGTCGATCACCTCTCTGCCGTTGAGCTGGAAAACAAGAAGAAATTAGATTGCATCGGTTCGGAAATAGACAAATTAGCTTCCAATTTGAGTTTTTTGAAAGAGGAAATGGTGCTGAGCGAATACAAGGACTCCGTCAAATCTGACTCTGTCGAATTCTTGCCGTCGGATGCCATATTTCACATCGAAGATGATATCTTCAAAAAATTTAGACTAATTTCAGACTTAACAAAATGTCTTCGAAACAGTTTGTGCACTTTTAGGCAAGATTATCACGCTTTAAACCTTAAATTAGAAGAATCCGAAAAGAGGAAAACCGAACTGGAAAAAGATTTCTCAGAGCTGCAACTCAAACTAATAGAAAGTTTGGATGATATAAAGTCTCAAACAAACCAGTCAATAGAAGAAAGTAGTACTTCATTTTCTAGAACAGAAGATAATAAGATGGAGAGGAGCCTACAAACGTCAAGTGAATATTTGTTAATAGATGATCATCAGAAAGTTTTGGATGACAAAATTTCAGTTATTTCATCCGAACATCGAGAAGAAATTACCAAAGTAAAAAAAAAGTTTTTTTATATTCTCCTTGTTTCATCAGGTCTTAGTTGCTAAAATGAAGTTTAACTTGATTACTTCTTCTTTTTTATAACTTAAGTTCTCTACGATATTTAACTAATGTTATCTAATTATTCAATTCAGCTCCAGACTGAGCACAATGAGCACTGCACAAGACTGGTTGAAGAGATGTCACGGAAGTACGAAGAGGAAAAGAGGGAATTGAGAGACGTGATAAGATCTGCTGCGGAAGCCGAGAGGCAAATCCTTTTTAACAAAGCACTCAATCAAGCACTTCATGAAAGAGATGAGCAAATTGATGTTCTTGAAGCAACTGTTGCAAGTCTTAGAGGCAAATCATTTTAAATATTTTCTGGTTTTTTTTAATCCCTTATATTAACTTTAATCCCAGTCTTGCTCCTCATGACAATGCATTCTATTAAAATGCAAATTTAAAAAAAACAATTTTTTTTGTAATTAAAAATAATAATTTTATATTTTTAAAAATAAATCAAATACAATTAAATAAATGTTTACATATATAAATTTTTTTTAAATGTTATTTTAAAAGAATTTTTTTTGTAATAAATGAAAAGCCAGCAAATCCAGAAATATCCTAAGGGATTTGTGGAAAAACTGTTTTTTACAGCTTACTTGTTTTTATTTTCAATTTTATTTTTATTATTTTTTTCAGCTGAACTTTTGTTGAAAAATGAAAATAAAGTACCTGTTGAGAAAAAGAAGTTTGTTTTATTTTTCAAATGCTTGAAAATATTTATTTTCTATTGAACTGCCACACCAGTTATCCAGTTATACGTTTATATCTGAACTTCTAAAACTAGATATTTTCTAATCTAAGTATTTTAATTAGATTAATATCTTAATAAAATATTCAGGATTGTACAATCAACATCTGGAGGAGAACTGAGCAGTGCAGCAGAAAAACTTCCAACTTCTGAATTGATGCAGGCAACAACGCTCGAGCAATCATTTGTTGTACAATCAAATCCACTTGCTTCAGATCCAGACATTTTGGAGAAGATGAACATCTTGGAAATGGTCTGTTGATTTTTTTAACTCGCATTATAGATGTCCTTAAATGTATACTTGCATCTGTATGTGTAAACTGAAACCATTTATTTGTCATGCAACTTAAAGAAACTGGAGAATTCTCTGGGATATTCCCTGACAAATATATCCAGCATATGTGTGACAGCTTTTCAGCTTCACAACAGCAAATATTAATGATTTATACCTCAATGATCTTATAGAACTTCAGCAGATCTCTATTCAACAAATAGTTTTTACTACAACAGCACTCCAAATGTTTTGGTGCTCCAAAATAGAAGGATATTCCTGCATTACTAAAGCTGCCCACTGCCCATAAATCTTCACATTTGTCACATCAAATCTCTTTGAGCAAAGTTTTTCAAAATAGGTAGAATGAGAATTGAGAATAGGACAAAGATGAAGCTGCTAATTTCTCAGATTGCATTTCTCAAACAACAAAATACATCAAAAAGCAATTTTTAGTTTTATTTCATTTTTTAAATTATATTTAATTTTGAAACACATTTTTATTTCTTTTTGTTCAAAATGGGATTGTTCGAATTTAAAGGGTTTCGTGAGTGGTCATAGAGCTTTATTGGGGTTTGGCTATCTTACGAACCACTGATGCTTGTAGAAATTGTTCAGTTTTATCAAACGAAATAGTTCCATTGAGATGCTTACATATTACAAGTTTTGCATTGTCTTCATGAGTATGTTTGTTTTGTGAATACAAAACACTTGATAAAAAATTCGCAAAATTATTATTGCAATGAACAGACACAACATCTGCAGATATTTGAATAATTCATTCATTCAAATAATTTTTACATTTTTCATCATGCCCACTAGGACTAGATTCCTGCACTGGCTGATTTTTTGCAGCCCTGTCCATGTCAAAGGCCAAAATTCCAGGCCCAACCTAATTTGAGCATGGCCTTCTTTTGTAGGCCTAAAATCCTTTTATTTGCCACAAAAACATCGACCCCGCCCTTGTCGGTAGCCTAATGACCACTTCCTAATTCGCAGAAGCTCAAATTTCTTCTCAATACTGGCTTGCTTGTTGGGGCTCCCATAGTGACTACACATTCTGAGGCATTATAGATCTGCTTTTGCAAAACATTTTTTCATTACAGGCCATCAAAAACAAAGATCAAGAAAATAAGAAGCTGAAAGACAAATTGGTAAGAAATATTCTCAATCAACAAAAAACTAAATACACAATTTTTTTTTATATTCTTGCGAATTATATTTGCTTTAGATGCAACTTTCAATGACAAAAAGCTCCCAGACTTTGTACCAAGATTTTGTTAACATCAGAACGTGAGTTTATTGTTCAATAATATTGTTATTGTTTTTATTTTAATTAGTTTCATTAATATTATTGGTAAAAAGAAATATTCTTTGCTTAAATATTATAATTTCATTCCAGATGCTCTGAAGGTAGCATAACCTTGTTTGTATGGGATCAGCATTGCAGTCATTATGTGGCCTACCTCGTTAACAACAGCTGCAAGTATTTTCTTCACTCAGAATCCCTTGAAGCTTTGGGCATAAAATTGGGTAAGGATATTTTTAATTGATTCATTTTGCTTTTTTTTATATTTTGGTTGCATGGCATCTACTTCCTTTAAAATTCATTTATTTTGTCATACTAGATTCATCTACTTGTTCAACACCATGGATAGTTGCTGAGGTTATAAATAAAGAATGCTGCCAGGCAAAAAAGGTTAACTATACGAATTAATAACTTCTTTGAAAATTATTGATTTTTTAATGATTTTTCAAATACTTTCACATTTCTTCCAGCCGAGTAACAGATTCAAAGTTCCGGTAGGCACGAAATTCTATCGGGTCAGAGTCAAACCGTGGAATCCCGAGGTCGACCAGCCACCACGGAATAAAAAAACACGCAGTGATGTGTAAAAGATTTTTGTAAAGCATTTCTTTATATTGTTAAATATTTCTTGACACTGTAGCTGTACATCGATCCACCTCAATAAATGAACTTACTCATCAACATCTTGTAGTTATTTCATGTGTTCCATCCTGAGCAGTTTAATCATCATCACTTTAATGAGCTTTTCGACTTGAGTTAATGCCAATTGTGTTATTTGTTGGAATTTCTTGCAAATATAAATATTTTATCTCAAGCTCACATTTTGTCTTTATGTGAAAGTAGAGTTTGATCGACGCAAGCGTCTGTTTTTTTTCCCCAAAAATCTAGGCTACATAATTAGAAAATAATCAAATACAACGCGGTCTCTTTGAATCTACCCAATAATCAACAGCTGAGCTTCCACACACACAGAGGTGGGCAAAATACTGAGAGCAAAATATTTAAAATACTGATATGCTTTAGAAAAGTATTTAAAATACTAAATTGCAGTTGCTGAGTACTTCTTCAAGGGTCTCAAAATGGGTATTTTTAAAATACTTTTATTCATAATAGAATTCAGTCGACAATCAAATTTTTTAAACAAAGCTTTATTTCCATGTAAAATATAAATAAAAATTTAAAATGAACAAAATGCTTTTTTAAACAAATTACAATACAAGTTAATTGTTTACCTATATTTAAAGCGGCTGTTGTTGAAAATGTTCATCAGTCAAACATTCTTCTTTTTATCAAGTCTGCATGAAACAAGTCCAAGCAAAAAACAAAGTTTTTAAGAAACACTTTTATGTTTTTAAATTATACACATCGATTTATAAATGCTATAATGATTTTACTATTGTTTATAGTAATACTTTAGTCAACATTTTAATTAGTTTTTGTCATAGTCATGATTACGTAAAAATATTTTTAATTGACGCAACCGCCATCTAGTGAATAGTTTTTATGCGTCAAAAATAACTTGAAATTATTTGAAATAATGATTAAATCGCTTCCGAAACTAATGAATATTGTTTTGGCGGATGGCCAAAGTCTATGCTGAAAATTTCAAAGTTCTAACTTGTCTAAAAGTTGGTAAAAAATCAATTCAAAAAATTTGACCACAGACAGACAGTGGCGTCGCCACATGGGAGCACTTGGAGCACGTGCTCCCCCTGAAAAATTAAATTGTCGTAATTTCGAAGCTGATTAATTGCTTCTGCGGTCCTGCGGAGTCCGCAGTGCGGACAAAGCGGTAAATATATAAAGGATAGCGTCTTTTTATAGTACTTACGTAGTTACGTTGTTATCAAGTAAATACTACAGAAAACATTGCGACAGCAAATTTCCCAAATATCTTGAATTTATTTATACCGTTCCGTAATGCCGTGCGTAATGCTGACTCACACTGGCCAGCCCATAGACTTAGGATATATATACCTAGACTGGCAAGTCCCTATATAACTCTATAGTTGGGACCGTGTCCAGCAGCCGCCTTGCATTTGCAAGCCAGTCCCAAGCCTGGCGAAAGGAGGAGGGAAAAGTTAAAAAGAACAAATTATGATCCACGACAGGAAGTACTTAGGTGCTTCCTACATACAGCCATTTCAGTCTTAAAACACCTGGTGTAAAGGACTATAAACTATTATAAAAAAAAAAAAAAAAAAAAAAAAAAAAAAAACCGTGTCCAGCGCGGCAAAGTCACCCCTCTCACGTGATCACTGTAAATAAGCAAATATAAACAAACTTGCCGGCAAGTTATCGACGTTATAACTATTACCCTTGCAGTAGGCGCTGGTGGTCATGTGGTAAAGCGTTCGCCTGTTGGCCTAAAGGTCGGCGGTTCGAATCTCACCGCGTCATCAGCGTCCGCAGGGGGTGTGGGGAGGCGCGCACCATAAACAACTGACTCTAAATGTTGTAGTGGTTCTCACACAGGCTTCAGCCTTCTGAACCACTCTAAACCATGTTACTTTACTTTACTTTACTTAGTAGGCGCCGGGCAATAAGCGATAAAATTGCTGTTGTCTAGGCGGTTTTGCCAAAACAATTGACATTTCGATGAATTAATAAAGACTTATTAAAAAACTTATTAGGCATTCGGATACAAGTCTGGACGGCTACCTAAATGGTTGTCCCAGTAACGCACACTATCTCTCGCCCGAAAGTCAAAATAGCCTCATTGAAGCGATTGGAGACGAGGTTCTCAGCATTGTAATTCATGAAGCTCAACAGGCAGAATTTTTCTCTGTGACTATGGACGAAACAACAGATTTGTCTCACAAAGAACAAGTTGCAATTGTTATTCGATACTGCAATGCAGACTTCACCGCAGTAGAAAGACTATTAGCTGTTACTGACTCAGACCTGACCACAGGACAAGCTTTGGCAGATATAATGCTACAAACTTTACAGAAGTATAAGTTTGATTTGTCAAAACTAGTTGGACAAAGCTACGATGGCGCTGCATCAATGAGTGGCAGACAGCGGTGTGCAAACTATAATTAGAAAAACTGCGCCAAACGCTCACTACAATCATTGCCGCTCACACAGCAGCAATTTGGTTGTTGTCAAAAGTTGCCAGAGAACCCAGTTTAGTAGAAATTTTTTTGGAATTTTAGAACAATTGTTCGTTATGATTGAGGGGTCAACTAAACGACATGGATGGTTCATGAGTATTCAAGAAGAAGCTGGACTGCAAAAGAAAGCAATGAAAGCACTTTCAGACACGCGCTGGAATTGCCAAGGAAGAAGTGTAGAAGTTGTACGGACAAGGCTTGCTGCAGTCAATGAAACTTTGAGCAAGATTGCCGATGAATCATCTGACCGTAAAGTCATCGGCGAAGCTGCCGGCCTACTCAGTTGCACATCTCAGTTTGAATTTGTACTCGCCGTTGAATTCTTTGCGCGTTTGTTGTCGCCACTAGATGTGTTAACGAAAGCGTTACAAGGTCCAGATTCAACGTTGCATTCAGTTGTTATCCTAACTGAAGCTGCCATGAAATCGTTGCAAGAACTCAGAGCTGATCTGGATGCAGTTATCGCAAGTGCGAGAGAACTAGCTGTGGCGAACGACATCTCAACCGAATCAAAAGACCACAGAAGACGCAAAGTATCCCGTCGTATCGATAGCGGTGAACATGAAGTCAGTTTATCCGCACTGGATGAATTGAAGCGACAGGTGTTGGAAATTGTTGACATAAGTTTAAATGAACTGAAATCTCGCTTCATGGATGATGCAAGTGAGTTGTATCTGTTAGTTGGTGCTCTTATGCAGTCAGATGCTGACAAAGATCAATTGCATGCTCATGTGACGAATTTGTATCCAGACCTAATTGATCCGGATGTAGTTGTAGCACAGTATGACTTAGTCCGTAAAACATCAGCATGGCTAACTGCCACCTCTTTGCAGGATCGTGCTAAAGCTTGTCCGCCATGCATGGAAGAACTTCGACGTTTGTATTCCATTTTGATCGCAGTTCCTGTAACAAGTGCTGGATGCGAACGTGTTTTTAGTAAGCTGGCTTTAATCAAAAATAAACTGCGTTCAACCATGGCGCAAGATCGTCTTCAGTATTTAGTATTGTGCAGTGTAGAACGGGATGTTCTGAAACAGGCATCACTGGACAATATCGTTGACAGATTCGCGCACGCTGAAAATCGACGTATTCGTTTGATTTAATTTTCAATGTTTTGTTTTCATTGACATTGTTCAAGTTAGTACAACAGTGTGTCAGTGTCAGTGAACAGTTCAAAAATCAACAGACTAGTAGCAGGCTAGTAACGTTATATCAATATCACCAATCATCATAGTAATATCAACAATCAATAATCAATCAATATGTGCTGTGTAATTATTTGATTATTAAATAGAAATTCAAATTTGTCTGAAATAAATTCAATATTCATTAATTCAAAACACTGTGAACACTTCAAAACATATATTCTACTGTATCACTGTGTAAATCAATTAATCACAGAAATTCTAAATAATTTTGTAACCGATTACACGGGTATTGTCTAAAATTTTCCCGAAATCTGGTACATTGATTGCTTATTTTTAATTTGCTACATTGCTGCTCCCCCTGGATTAAAAAGCTGGCGACGCCACTGCAGACAGAGAAGTCAATTTAAATAAAAGTGTGTGAAGAAGCTGCTAAACCAGTGTAGAATCTGGTAAATGGTATCCCAGCGTGTGTATTTGAAACAAAATTAGCAGTGATTAGTGATTGCCAGTTTTTGTTAAGAACTTGCTAAGATTAAAATTTTTATTCTTTCATGACTGTCGGCTGGGACCAGGGGCTTTATTTACGGGAGAAATTGCCCACCCCCAAATTTTCAAAAAAAAATATTTTTTGGAAAAAAAACAGCTACAACATTTTTGAAGTTTTTGAAAAAGTAACTGTGATTACCCCCTTCCGGACATCAGCGTTTTAAGAAAAAAGTATAAAAGTTTTTGGAATTGTTTTTTTTTCATAGAAAAGTAGTTATCAAAGCTGGATACAGCAAATAGGTAGTATGTAATGTATAATTTCAGTTTATTGATTTTTATTTAAAAACGTTAAAATATATACCAAACATAACTACTTAATTACTATTAATTTTTTTCTTGTTTTTTCTGTCATTTTCTTGCTATGATGATAGTTTATAGTCCTTTACACCAAGTGTTTTAAGACTGAATTGGCTGAGTAGGAAGCACATAAGTACTTCCTGTCGTGAATCAAAGTTTGATTCCTTTAACTGTCCCTCCTCCTTTCTCCAGGCTTGGGACTGGCTTGCAATTGGCGAGGCGGAGTTCATTTTCTTACTTTTGTATGTATGTATTGATAACTGAATAAACAAACTCAAACTCATTTGCACAGTTTATTTTGCGATTTCATCAGTGGAACCTAAAATAAATTGGGGCCACATAGGTCATTAGCATTTTTTGGCATATAACAAACAAACAGTTACATTTTTATTGATATAGCTTTGTATTTACAGTTCGAAAAACCATGATAAGTTGATACAAAATGATTTTTTGAGCGGACAAAATAAAGGCGCACGACGTTGGTCTCCCATAAAACCGTCACTGGCTACAACCAGGAGCGCAACTAGGGAGGCAGGGGAGGAGCAAGGGTCCTGCAATTTTTCCAAATTCGATGAGTTTTTTTGGGTAGGGGGTGAGGGTGCTACATTTATTCATAAACTTATTTTTTGTTAACAAATGCGACAACAAAAATAATATTTGCTTGGTTTTTATTTTTGAAACATTAGTAAAATTGTTTGTTTTGCTCTAGAAAAATAAAGAAAAAGATTGTTGAACAATTTTTCATAGCTTTTTGGGTTTATATTTTATTATGTTTTGTTTACAATCATTTCCTTTTCAGTTCTCGAACCTCGCTGTATTGCAGTTTAGAGAATAGCACATAGACTAGTAATAAGCAGAGATGTTATTGTTACGAGTACTTGTGGTGCGAGTACAAGTACGAGTACGAGTACCATGGTATCGAATACGAGTACGAGTACTTGAAAAACGAACTCGAGTTGTACTCGAGTACGAGTCCAATTATTAAGCAATATATCTCTGATACTCAGTACTGAGTAGAAAGCGAGTACGAGTACGAGTACTTAAAAAACGTACTCGAGTTGTACTCGAGTACGAGTACCAAGGCTTTGAGTACGAGTCCGAGTACGAGTACTTAAAAAACGTTCTCGAGTACAACTCGAGTACGTTTTTTAAGTACATCTCTGGTAATAAGTAAAGAATAAGAGGCGTAGTGCATAGTAAAAGCATGTTTTGAAAAAATCAAGCTTAAAGATAACAGTCAGGACAGTAAAATTTCAGTGCAAGATGCCAAATTTGTCCTAGTAAGCGCGTCTGCGACAACGTTGAACGTCTTTTCAGCGCTGCTGGAAAAGTCTTGACAGATCAAAGATGCAAGATGGCCGATGAAACAATTAATAAACTGATTTTTCTTTGGTCAAGCTTGAAGTCTCAAATTTATTTCAGCTCGCAAGTTATCATGTTATAAGATTGATATGGTCGAGTTTATTTAAAAATAAAAATGTAATATGCATGGAAATAAAATTTAAAACAATGAGCTATTCTACTTTTTGATCATGTTATTAAGTAATTTTAAAACAAAATTTGAAGCAGTGAATTATTCTACTTTTTGATCAGTATAAAAAACAAAAAAGTTAAGAAATCGTTGGAAAAAGTTTAAATACTTTTTTTTAGTTTTGTTATAAATTTTTTTGAATTAGTTGCAACTAAAAGTTTAAGTAAAGAGTTTTTAGTCAGAAGTTAGTAAAAGTTTAACAAAAAATAGTTTGTGTCCATCTCTGATGTTTTTGTGTTTGACAGTTATCTATATATATAAAAGAACATGTCCTGACTGACTGACTGACTGACTGACTGACTGACTGACTGACTGACTGACTGATAATCAACGCCGAGCTCAAACGCCTCATCCTAGGAACGTGAAATTTGGAACTTATATTACTTTTATAGCGTAAACATCCGCTAAGAAAGGATTTTTGAAAATTTTGCTCCTGAGGGGAAAAAACTGGAAAACAAACTTTTTTCTAAAACAATGTATATCTCGAAAACCAAAAATGAAGAGATTTTGAAATTTGGTATATAGATTCTTTTTGAAAAATAAAAAGATAGGTGTTTCACCATTTTTTGAAAATTCGGTTTCCCGGACCTCAAATGTGGGTTGGAAAATTGGGTTATTTGGTTTTTAAAGTAGCTTCTACTCAAAAACTGTTAATGCCACAGGAGTAAAAATTAGTATTTAGTTTTTACTAAAAAAATAATGAAATACGTGTTTTAGCATTTTTTGAAAATTTGGTTTCCAGGACATCAAATGTGGGGTGGAAAATAGGGCTAATTGTCTTTTATAGTAACTGCTACTCAAAAACAGTAAATACCACAGATGTAAAAATTATTATTTAGTTTCTTTTCTAAAAATAAAGATATACGTGTTTCACCATTTTTTACAAATTTGGTTTCCCGGACCTCAAATGTGGGTTGGAAAATTGGGTTATTTGGTTTTTAAAGTAGCTTCTACTCAAAAACTGTTAATGCTACAAAATTAAAAATTAGTATTTAGTTTCTAGATGCTACAGGAGTAAAAATTAGTATTTGGTTTCTACTCCAGAAATAATGATATACGTGTTTTACAATTTTTGGAAAATTTCCAGGACTTCAAATATGGGGTGGAAAATAAGGTTACTTGGTTTTTAAAGTAACTGCTACTCAAAAACTGTAAATGCTACAAAAGTAAAGTTAGTATTTAGTTGCTACTCTAAAAATAATGATATACGGGTTTCACAATTTTTTGAAAATTTGGTTTCCAGGACTTCAAATGTGGGGTGGAAAATAGGGTTATTTGGTTTTTAAAGTAACTGCTACTCAACAACTGTAATTGCCACAGATGTAAAAATTAATACTTAGTATCTACTCAAAAAATAAGATATACGTGTTTCATCATTTTTGGGGTTACTTGGTTTTTAAAGTAGCTGCTACTCAAAAACTGTTAATGCTACAGAAGTAAAAATTAGTATTTAGTTTCTACTCCAAAAATAAGGAAATACGTGTTTTAGCATTTTTTGAAAATTTGGTTTCCAGGACCTCAAATGTGGGGTGGAAATAAAGGATTTCAAAATAACTGCTACTCACAAACTGTAAGTGCTACAAATGTAAAAATTAGTATTTTGAAGTTTTGTGCCGGTTAAAAGTCCAATTTATTATCGGCCGGGCCAAGCCGTTATTTTAGACTCTTCACACGGGCCAGGCCAAACCTTAAATAAAAGTGGGACGGGCCGAGGTTTTTCACCAAGTATATAGATATTTTAGTGATTTTAGGGTCTTCAGTTTGGCCGCGCCAAACCTGAGGTCAAGGTGGGACGGGCCGAAGTTTTTCATCAAGTATATAGAACTTCTAGGCCTGTAAAAATGAGCCGGGCTTAATTCAGACGGGCTGTGCCGGGCCAGGAGTTTGGGTTTTTAAAACGGGCTGGGCTAATTTGTCGACGGGCCGAGCCGAGACCTAAAAAAATGATCTCTACTATGGATGCACGGTTCAAACTCTCTAATTTCATGCGAGCGAAGCCGCTACGGGCACTGCTAGTATTATATGTAGGAAGTAGGTAGGTAAATAAAGCATTTTCTTGCTAGCTCAACGTCTATATTTAAAATATGTATTAAATTGAAAAGGGTCCAAAATTAAATTTTAATAGACATTCTTCTATATATATAAAAATGAATGTTTGTATGTTCATGTCCTTTATGCATTGCTACACCATTCATCCGATCGTAATGAAATTTTCACACAACCTTGAGAGTCAAGGGGAATCAAATATAGAAAAATTTTTTTTGAAATCCGTCACAAAATGAGCGGAGCGGAGTGGGTGAGCGAGCGGGAACTATATATATATATGTATGTGCGTATGTATGTGTGTATGTATGTATGTATGTATGTATGTATGTATGTGTATGTGCATGTATGTGTGTCTGTGTGTCTGTGTGTTTATGTATGTACTAGCGAAGATACCCGGCGTTGCCCGGGTTTTTTAGAGGTTTTTCTAATGTTTGTCTCTTTCTCTCCCGTTTCCTTTCCCACCTGCTTTCCCACTCCTGTTCGCTTTCCCGTTTTCGGTCGTTTTTCCGCTGCCGGTCGCTTTCCCGCTCCCGGTCGCTTTCCCGCTCCCGGTCGTTTTCCCGTTCCCGGTCGCTGTCCCGTTCCCGCTCACTTTGCTCTCCCATTCCCGCTCACGCTTGCTTTTCCGTTCCCGCTCGCTGTCCGTTTCGGGTCGCTTTCCCGTTTCTATAATAGACAAACTAACCCACAAACATTCATATATATATATACTAGCGGGGTTACCCGGCGTTGCCCGGGGTTTTTAGAGGGTTTTCTAATGTTTGTCTCTCTCGCTCCCGTTTCCTTCTCCACTTTCCCGTTTTCGTCGCGTTCCCGGTCGCTTTTCCGCTCTCGGTCGTTTTCCAGCTCTCGATCGCTTTCCCGCTCAGAAGTTTTGTTATCGATTTTCTCTCTTGCTCGCGTTTCCTTCCAAGCTTGCTCTCCCGATTCCAGTCGCTTTCCGCGTTCCCGGTCGCTTTCCGCGTTCCCGGTCGCTTTCCGCGTTCCCGGTCGCTTTCCCGTTCCCGGTCGCTTTCCCGTTCCCGGTCGCTTTTCCGTTCCCGGTCGCTTTTCCATTCCCGGTCGCTTTCCCGTTCCCGGTCGCTTTCCCGTTCCCGGTCACGGTTGCTCTCCCGTTCCCGTTCCCGTTCACGCTCATTTTCTCTTTTCCATTCTTTCATAACTTCTGTTAGCCTATAAAACGTAAAATAGATTTGCTAAGACTATATATATATATATATATATATATATATATATATATATATATATATATATATATATATATATATATATATATATATATATATATATATATATATATATATATATATATTAATGTTTGTGGGTTAGTTTGTCTATTATAGAAACGGGAAAGCGACCCGGAACGGACAGCGAGCGGGAACGGAAAAGCAAGCGTGAGCGGGAATAGGAGAGCAAACGTGAGCGGGAACGGGACAGCGACCGGGAACGGGAAAACGATCGGCAACGGGAAAGCGACCGGGAGCGGGAAAGCGACCGGGAGCGGGAAAGCGACCGGGAGCGGGAAAGCGACCGGGAGCGGGAAAGCGACCGGCAGTGGGAAAACGACCGAAAACGGGAAAGCGAACAGGAGTGGGAAAGTTGGTGGGAAAGAAAACGTGAGAGAAAGAGACAAACATTAGAAAAACCTCTAAAAAACCCGGGCAACGCCGGGTATCTCCGCTAGTTAATAATAAAAACTACAAATAAAATTGTTTAAAAATTAAATTTATTTAAAATAATAATGATAATAACTGATGTATAGTTATTATACTTTGAGTGACGACATGATAAGGGATTCTATGCTAGAGTTTTCATTTAAAAGTAATTTTCAGCATACAGTCACGTCTGCTGGCTGAGAGGTATTGATATTGATATCATGGACTCTAGAGCACAATAAGTACCCTCCTGAGTACAGCCTACCTGGCCCTACCTCATACGGACCTTGCCTTTAGCGGTTCAGTCGATGTTACCTGCTACCTCAGCTACCTGCTGTCATCATGGACTCTGAAGTACAAAATGCGCCTTAGTATCCATCCCGAATGTTATAAGTGTACATGCATATGAAGTTTTTTTCTTAATTAAGGCGTCATAAATTTTCCATCTAATTGAATTGACTTGTTAAGAATTCCAACTTGATTATAATTTAGAAAATAAACGTGGTTAACTGGTTTATTTGTTTCTTTTTTTATAATTTTAAAATTTTCTGATAAAATAAAATTTTAAAATTCACTGATAAAAAAATTCACTGATAAAAAAATTCACTGATAAAAAAATTTACTGATAAAAGACAATTTTAAAATTCATTGATGAAATAACATTAAGGCTACTCATAAAATACAATTTTAAAATTCACTGATAAAAAATTTACAGATAAAATAAAATTCCAAAATTCACTGATGAAATAACATTTTAAAATTCACTGATGAAATAAAATTTAAAATTCAATGATACAAAAATATCACTTTGTTGAACATTTTGCTTGACCTTGCTTAAAATGAAGTTAACGCGAGAGCAGAAAATAACTTTTGCTCGATCCAATTTGCTCATCCAATGATTTATGCACCCCGACATATCGGCAGACAATTTTGCTGAAAAGATGAGGCTTCTTCTTCACCGTTCTATTTCTGTTTCTGCTCTGCTGGCCTAGTAAGGGTTACTAAAATTTGTACAGAACCGCTTTAATGTTTTGTAGGGTTTTTGAATTTATGGCGGGTTTTCACAAGGACTAGCACTTATTTCCCTGGCTTGAATTGCTTTAAATATTGAATATAATATATACAAATTGAACTAACTTCATGATATTAACATGATTATGCATAACTGTTGTGATCAATTGATTTCCGAATACATTTTAGTGTGTTAAAATATAATTTATTTTCTAACTAAATGTTGCGAGTAATGAAAAACGTATCTTCCTTAGAAATCAGAAATCACATCCCTTAGTAGATATTACTCGCCAATGACAGAGAGACAAGCAACATGTACAAAAGACCTACTAACAAGCGGGAGCATAACATCGTTAAAAAAGCATTATTACTCAATACAATGTAACACTAGAAATTACTCTGCTTCCAGTCTTGCTTCCTCAATGCGAGAGCTTAAAAAGGCAGTAATAAACAGACATTTCAAAATGCCTTCCCATGCGATATTTATGCTTTTGTCGATTTCTGCCACGTGGAAAGCAGTTTGTCGTTGTACACGATTGCCTCATTTTAAGACTCAATTTATATTCGATAAATACGAAAGCGGTTAAATAAAAGGGTTTTTTAAATTGGTTGTCCGCTTTCAATTCAAAATAGAATCTGGATCTTATCTGTATCGTTACAGAATGCCTAGACACTTTATAAAGAAGATGTTAAGTTTGTTTGCACTGTGTGCATGTGAAGCATTGCTTTTTTTTATCTGTGCTCGGGGCAGGTTTCCTGGAAAGGTATCAATCAAAGACTCTGCGGATGAAAACGAAAAAAATTGCAACCATTGAGTTAACTTTACTAGAAAGCTGAAAAACTTGTTTCAAACTAATTGTCGATTGAAGTATTTTGCAATTCGAAACAGAAAGATGGAACAAAATATCACGGATGTTCGCCCACTGAAATACGATTAGATTGAAAGGACATGTTTCAATGCTGTAGAAATGATGAGCGATGAACAAGGAAAATTGTGTGATTTGCATGCACAAGTCGTATTAGCGGCTCTAAAATAATAACTGCATTCCAATAGGTTTTCTATCTGTATTATTTTGAATAAGCTCTTCAACTGAATAAATGGCATTTTAATCAATCAAATTTTAAGCAGACGTCCGTTAAACAATTAATCGTGTTAACTAATTAATCGTGTTAATTAATCGACGGAAGTTTTTCAAAACTAAACTTTTTACTTTCAGACCACCCGCGCCCAGACAGCTTGTTAAAATCTTTCCAGACATGCGCGCTCATCTACTTGAGTTTCAAAATGGCGGCGCAAGAGGTGTTGGTGATGGCGATGATGATGATCGTGATTCCATTTCTGTCTCTCCACAAGAGCAAAGCAAAAGTTTCCGAACTGCCTGCCTGATAGCGATGGAAAATTGCAGAGCATTGCTTCGTTCCAGCTCCGCTCCTCTCACTTCAACTCTCTTTCTCACTCTTTCTTTATTTTCTCTTTTACAGATGCTTTGCAGACTCGGCACCGGGTGGAACTTTTTTCCTTCTTTTCCATTCTTCCACCCTTCCATTCCAGAGATATTTGCAAGATTCGTTAAAGCAGGTCTCAGTCGTTTGTTTTGCTTGTTTCCAACACGTTCTGCTGCTTTGAATGCTTTGAATCATCTCAGCCGTCCTTACGCAGTGAGATTTTTTAAAACTTATTTTTAAGAATTATTTTCTAATTGTTTTACATATCTGTAGTCTCTTGAGTATTTTTCGCTGTGGTGAGTCATTTGGCGAGCCTCTTTCGAATTCGATCGAATAACGGCAAAAAAGTTTCGTTGGCAGTTACCGTTTTAACTTTCAAATTGCGGAATAAATATATTAAAAATAACAAAATTAAATAAGTTTTGCGTTGAACATTGAGTGGCTTCGTATTTCTTATTTCAGGACTCGAAAATTAAATTTGTATTAGTTTCAACATTCTAATCAGTTTCTATGCATTCCTGACGAGCAAATTATTATGAATTATTTCAGGCACAGTTATTTTATGTTTTATATTTTGTTGTTTTGAAAAAAAAAATACTTTTTTGCAACCTGCTGGTTGATAAATTGTCGCATCTAATTGCATGCAACTGTTAGCAAGCATCGTTGCGAGGAACTTCAGTGTAAATTAGGTACTCTCTCTCTCTCTCTCTCTCTCTCTCTCTTTCTCTCTCTCTCTCTCTCTCTCTCTCTCTCTCTCTCTCGCTCTTCTTTCTCTTTTTCTTTCTCTGTTTTTTTATCTCTCTCTCTTTCCCTTTCTCTCTCTATACCTATATTTATTTGGTTTTTCATTTTCCATCATTATTTTTTATAAACATTTCTTCCAGTAAAATTTAAAGCTCGAGTATATTAAATAAGATATTATTATTTACGTTACAAAGATACAAATATGCAAATTAAAAATCATTCACAGACATTCTAAATTTTTTCTGCATGTGAGGATGTGGAAATGTGGAGGTACGCAATTGTGTCGTACTAACAGGCTGTTTGAGTCAGTGGAAAAGTCATCAATGAACGGACGGACAGATGTATGGATGTGCATACGAACGAACAATAAACTGATAGACTGATAAATGATACATAGCAGATCATAGAGACAAAATAGAAACATACAAGGAAGACAAGGTTAAGTGACTCCGACTTCACCTTGTTCCTAATCACCTTGAACCAAGTTTTTGTACACATAATTTATTCAGTGGCTTTTAAATGCCAACATTTAAACAAAAATAAGGTACGTTATTATTTAAAAAACTTAAATTACATTATAGACTCATTTATTAAACAAGTAAATGAAAAAACGAGTTTTTTAACACAAACTTTTATTTCAAATAAACTTGATTTAAAAATAAGAAAGATGTTCAAATTAAGTTTTTTTTAATTGAATCATGTATTGTCATCCAATATAAAGCTATGCTGAAAGTTTCAGCTTCCTAGCTAGTCAAAAAGCTGATTAAATTTTACTTGCAAGATTTGCGTACAGAGAAAGCCACACACACACAAACATAGATTGTAACCTAAATAAAATTTTGTAAAAAAAATTTAAATTGTATAACAAATTCTTCATTAAAACGACACAAATAACTTAATAAATACATTTGCATATCTGTTGCTATATTATTATTATTTATCTTTTATTCAATGAAGGGTTTTGAAAGCATTGGACAACTCTTGATGTGTGAGCTGAGCAGAGATGGGAGTATCGAGAGAATGTCTCGTCTCGAGACTCATTTTCCGTAGTTTCGGTTTTGGTAAAAAAATTCTACTGGTTTTCTCGGTTCCGTTTTGATCTAAAATTCAATGTCTCGGTCTTGGTCAGCAACTTTACTGTCTTGTCTCTTCTTGGCCAAGAACTTGACTGTCTTGTCTTGGTCTCGCCTTGATTTAAAAATCAATGTCTCGGTCTTGCTTCGGTTTTGCGCCGCCTACTTGTGGTTAAAAATTTGGAAAATGTTAAATATAGTATTTGGATTCTAAATCTATTTTATTGTATTTTTAGTTTTTGAATATGTTCAATATGTTCAACTAGAAAGTATCATTGACAAAATAACTTAATGATCATCTTAGATCTAGAATTTCCATACTTAGAAGAAAACTTACAAAAAGTGTACTTAAAAGTTTTTTTTCAATCAATTACTGTACTTTGGTAGCTGCTGAAGAAGCTCTGAATTTTGCACTGAACGAGCAATTATCTCGAGGCTGTCATTTTGGCACACAGGTGGAAGTATTTTTGGATATTGGAAAAATGCAGTTCAATTGTATTCACCGTTTTCTGTTTTTCTAACTGTAGCAACTTCTCTCTTTTTCTCTCTTTCACAACGCCTTTTCCAAGACAAGTCTTGCTCGAAGGCGAGAAAGGGTACTTGCAGAGGCAGCCATTTATAGGCGCCTACCCTTTTAGCAATGCGGATTTTTTTGTGAATTAACTTTAATTAAAAACACATTTATAAACCTAGAAGGGAAGCTAAATTTAAACGCCAACCTGATGTTGACCATCGAAGGTCAAGTAAAAAAAAACTTTTATACTGGAAGTTACATTTTTATTAGAAAATCAGAAATGAAATTTTCAAAACTTTCTGCATTAAAATTTTATTTCACTAAAATAAATAATTACAGATTGTCAATGCCAAATTGGCTCACGAAACCCGATAACATTCCCGAAATCCCGGGATTTACACATTTTCATTCCCGTAATCTCGGGATTCAAAAAAGGTTGGGCTTTGTAATCCCTACTGACATTACTGACATACAGCTAGAAACATTATTGTTTTAAAATGTAATAATTGAAAACTAATCTAACACTGTTTCAACTTTATGTATTTAAACTGTATTTCACAGAACGAACAATGTTTTATTAACTCGATGTCTCGTCTTGTCCCGATCTTGAGAAAAAATGAGTTGTCTTGTCTCTGTTTTGTCTTCGTCTGTAAAGTCTATGTTTCGTCCTGTCTCGGTCTTGTGGTGCCAATGTCACGGTCTTCAGGGTCAATGTCTCGGTCTTGGGCCAAAAAGCAATTGTCCTGTCTTGATCTGCAAATTCAATGTTTTGGTCCCATCTACGGAGCTGAGAAATGAACTGAAGAAACGAAACCTAAGTGATGAGGGTAAAAAGGTCGAACTTAGGAAACGCATCCTAGTGGCGTTGGAGAATGAAAGCTACGGGCCTGAAGATGATGAGTGTCTTTTCGATATTGATGAAAAAGCTCTGGAAGTCCGGAGAAAGCTGAAAATGAAATTGTTACAGGAAAGAGTACAGCAGAAGATGAAAGAAAACAAAGAAATGCAAAAGAAAACAAAGAAATGCAAAAGAAAACAACGAAGCTTCCCAAAGAATAAAGGAGTTTTATTCTTGTCGGTAGAGTCTGCCCTGGACACGAGGTGGTGGCAACCGGTGCGGAAATGTTGCCGATGGACAACGACAAAATAGATAGAAACTGGAAATCTTGTGGTAGTAATTTTCCTGAGTGATATCTGGATGGCAAGGCTATTGAGAGTCTGGTCGCAGAGACAGCTGAGGCAGTGGCGGACACGGTTATGGACCAGCGTGTTGTAGGTGAAGAAAATGATGTGGGTTGCTGCGGCGAAACCCACTTTGAACCGGAGTCCACCAGCTGTGTCTCAGAATATGGGACAGATAACGGCCGAACAAACTACACAAATCAGGTTGAGCATGCCAGGAAAAAAGTGAGGAGGAGGATTGATCTAGTTTTTCACCACAGCACATGGCGAAAGACTCTTTAGTGCTTTAAAATATAAAAAAGTTACCTGAGGTCGACAATGTGCGAAGACCGGCTAAATGTTCTCAATCATATAATTTATCAATAAAAATATTGGCTTGGACCATTATAAAGTTATTGATAAGTTTGGAAAGTATAAAATAGACAATTATCGTTTGTGTATATTTTGATAAATGGTTAATTTGCGTTTAAATGTTTTTGAAAACCATTTGGGGTTAAAATACACTACACAATTAGATAAATTTTTACTTAAATACTCCTAATGAGACAATATCACCTGTGCTGAAAGTCATCCGTCCACAAGGCCCCTCCATTTGCATACATATATCGAAAACTATGTCTGTTTATTAATTAGTACAGAATAATTAATCATCTCCGCCTCGCTAATTGCGAGCCAGTCCCAAGCCTGGAGAAAGGAGAAGGGAAAAAGTAAAAAGGAACTAATTATGATCCACGACAGGAAGTACTTAAGTGCTTCCTTCCTATATACAGCCATTAGAGTCTTAAAACACCTGGTGTAAAGGACTATAAACTATTATGAAAAACAAATACAGAATAATTATTAACTAATAATAGTTAAAGTTTTTATCAATAAAAAATAATGTTTCGTTTTGATTAATTTGTTGGGTTTCTTTGTGCATTATGACGTGTAGTCTATAAAAAACGTTATCGCAAGTTTTCTATTTTGTTCAGAAAAATATTAATAAAATAGAATAGAGAGCTGGTTTTAATTCAACAAGATGTAATTTTCCCAGGATGCAATTAAATATTTTAAAGTCACAATCATTTTGTATTACAACAAAATGTAAATGATCGAAGTTATATATAAGACGTTGGAATGGCAGTAATGTTACAACAAATGTTTTAAGCTGGAATTACATATATACGGTAGCATTTAGGACTTACAACCAAATGTTAGTTAAAAGAACATCAAACATCAGTGTAAACTGATTGCATCATCAGAAGCATTCCTTATCAGAAAGCACTGCAAACGCGCCACCTCACAACCACAACAAAATTCACTTATTTCTTTAATATCTTATAATTTTTTTAATTGTTCCATCATGTAATTGTAGAAATATTTCCAAATAGGCATTAAAAAGTTCTTTCTTTTTTTTCTTTCTCTTCTTCTTTCCAGTTATGCGACTTCAATATTGTTTTGATTTATTTTTATATCTGCGAAAAAAATACGTTATAACTTGAGCAATCAAAGATGAAATTTGATTTCTCTTCGAAAATTCATCGGAATTTCTTTCAATTATTTTTCAGCACTCAACTCAGTCTTTTTTAAAATTAAATTTAGGTGTGGCGGTGGTTTCTTATTTGTATATATATATATATATATATAATTTAGCCACTAGTATGGTGACGTTGATATGCTGCTGATGATGATAATAGTGGGGAAATGGCTGAGGTTGTAGGTGTGATAGTTTTGATTATGGTCATGAACTCAGTAGAGCTGATGATGATGATGATGATGAGGAATGTTTTTCTTAATATTTTTTTAGAAATGTTTAATGATGATATATGGTGATAATGAATAAATAATATGGTGTTATAAAAGCTTGTAAACTAATGTATACTTGCTTATATAGCAAGTTGATAAGTAATTAGATAATATGTATAATAAATAACAAGTTATTAGCTTTGACGGTGTGATGAAACTAAAAAATGTATATGTTAGTCAATTTTCAATTTAAATTTATCAGCATCATCACCATCATCATCTTTACCATCACCACCACCATCATCATCATCATCACCACCATACCATCATCATCAATCGTTTTACCATAATTATTTGATCTCGTGTCGTCTTCAAGGATGACGTCATTCAGATTCGATTCTCTCTTCTTCAGCATGGCGGATGGAAAAGAACGGAAAATTGTTATGCATTTGTCCATTTGTAAACCATTTTACTGCTTTCGCATAATCGCATACATTTACATATGTTCCCATACTCTTTGTTTGTTCACATCCAATTTACAACTTTTGACTCATCAATGCAAAAAGTTGTTCAAATATATAAGACAATGTTTTTAACTATCATTGGATTGGAAGTCATTTTATTTAGCACCATTTCAGACCACTTCAACTATATTCGTATTTCTTTCCTTCGTTCATATTCTCACAAACGCCTTCAACTAGCACACTACACGTACACGTGTACACAGTTGATCACAAGCACTCACACTCACACATGTACACATGTATACACAGTTGATCACAAGCACTCACACTCACATATGTACACATGGCATGGTTTCGCATTTTATTTTCCTTCCATTTAAGCATTCCAGCGGAGCGAACAGCAAAGTAGGTCTTGAGGCAAGTTTTGAGGGCGCAATTAGAGACATCAAACTACCATGTCAAGTTCAGTGAGCATGACTGCCCGTGTGACCATGTCTGTTGTCTGTTGTCCTGTTTCCAATCATTTAACATAAGAACCGTGTAAACACTAACACGAACACAGCTATATATATATATATATATATATATATATATATATATATATATATATATATATATATATATATATATATATATATATATATATATATATATATATATATATATTCTCATGTTTGTTTACATGCAAGTCCTATTCACCACGGCTGCTCTCACTGCCTACGTATCCATTTTCATGGTTGACTTCGAAAAATAATATCGAAGTATGATCGAAGACTTCCTCACCAATATATCGCTATTACTATCATCACCGATATGGCGATATATTGATATTACTATCATCACCGATATGGCGATATATTGATATTACTATCATCACCGATATATTGATATTACGATCATCACCCATATATCGCTATTAACATAAGCACCACATAATTAATAATAGAAATTCTCTTTTAAAAACTTTTTTTTAAACACGGGACTGTCAGTGGAAAGGTCACAGTGTAAACACCCGCTCGAAAGGTCACGGAATAAACATCGTGGCACAAGAGGTCATAGATCACAACGGTCATTACACCGCCCCTCCTGAGAAATTCTCCTTTTAGAAACTTTCCTCTCATATAATTGACAAAATCCACTCCCTGGTAACGGATAATTTGCTTATATGATGTAATCAATCAATTCTCTCTCGTCTGTGATATGTAGGTATATATTGTGCATCTATATGATGTGCGTGTGTTTGCATGGCATGTGTTTTTATGTGTATGTGTTTGCATGCGTTTGTATGTGTATGTGTTTGTATGTGTATGTGTTTGCATGTGAGTTATGTGTATGTGCTTGTATGTGTGTTTGTATGTGTATGTATGTGTGTTTATGTGCATGCTACGCGTGTGTATGAAAGTGTTTGCCCGTCAAGTTTCTTCGCAGTGTCTCATCGAGTTAATATTTTTTTATATGGAAGAAAGTGCTTGTTTGCAAATTCTATATATACCTTCATAGCACCAAGACGCCGAATCAAAAAATTAATATAGCTACCCCAGGCGAGGGAATATTAATTTAATTCGTTAATTTATTATTTATCTCATGATCGTGTGTGGCTTTTCGTATGAATTTGAAACAACTGCAGTTCCATTTTGTTTTGTTTTGACTAAAAATAAATATCGATTTAAAAAACAGAGCAAAATGAATCAGAATATATATTTAAGTGTTTTTATTCACTCACTCACTTGCTTTAAACCATTTCATTTATCCACCATTTTATCCCTACCTCACGCACGTATGCAATCTGCACTCCGAAGCATGCTTACTATTGCTTACATGCACATTACATACAACTATATATTTATATGTATATATATATATATACTAGCTGGGTTACCCGGCGTTGCCCGGGGATTTTAAAGGCTTTTTATCGTTTTCTCTCTGGCTCCCGTTTCCTTAACCGCTTGCTTTCCCGTTCCATGTCGCTTTCTCACTCCTGGTCGCATTTCTGCTCACGGTCGCTTTTCCGGCCCCGGTCTCTTACTTTTCCCGATCCCGGTTGCTTTTACGCTTTACCGCTCCAGCTTGCTCTTCTTTTCGCTCTTCTGTTCCTCCATTAAATTTTAGAGCCTTCCCAATGTGGCTTAGATGGGCTGTAGCGGAATGCTGTGCACAGTCATCAAAATTGATCTGTTCTCTCGTTAACACTTTGTTGTTTGGTTTGCTCGTTTAGTTACGTCTGAACTTCTTCAATTTTAATTAGTGTTCTTTAATGTATTGGTTCCACTCTGCAAGTGTGATCTTCTGCAAAGGCTTATTATGATTGACTGAAGCTGAAAAAAAAAGAATTTATTAGTAAACGGCTGCAATAATGTTAAAATCCGCTCATATATCTCAACAGGTTATATTTATTTTAAATACTTGTAAGATTATAAATGCTTACAATAGATTTATCACACACTGTTCAACAGCTGCTTTTCGTAAAATCGCTAGTCTTAGTTTTTAAGTGTCATGTCTACAGAAAGCATATAACGCTACATGTGGCATGTTAATAAATGTTGACCCGTGGCTTTGAAAAATGTGATATAAAACACAGATTGAAATAAAACATGAAGTAATAATAATATTAAAAACCTTCAAAGCATTAACTTAATGAATTTTCCGAGAGTTTTCTGAGATCATCAATTTGGAACAATCGAAGAGTACCACTTTTATTTAGCAAATGATGCAATTATAAATTGAACAAAACAGCAGCAGATTGATAGGCTGGCTTGAGAACTTTGTTCATGATTTTGTTGAAACACAAAAATACTGCACTTGCTTTCATTTCTTTCAAATTTCATGCACCTCATATATCAGTGAAACTTTTACAATAAATTGGTGTTGCATGTAAGATTTTCTTTAAAATGTAATTTTCTAATTTCCTCTGAAAAGTAAAAAATAAAATAAGACCGATAAATTAATTCATAATCTTATAGTCATAACTACTCGTGAATAATAATGGTTGTAATGCCATCACATAAAAAAAACTTACCTGCCCAAAAAAATTTCTCATTTACCGATAGGCTGATAGCAAGCTCGTCGCTCAACAATATTAGATGAGGAACAATTGAAGTCAGAAGCCTTGAACGATAAATATGAACAATGAATTTAAATTTATTTTTCCAATCTGCAACTCCTTTGTGTAAAACACAAAATGTTAGAGCATAATGATAATCTTATAATAATTAATAATAATATAACATAATTAAACACGTGCAATGCAACAAACGAAACAAATTGAAAGATACACAGTAAATCATAATTTTAAAAACTAAAAACAAATTACCAAAGCTTTGCCACTTACTTTTAAATGGGAGATATGAACAATGAATTTCTAATTTGATTTAATTTTAATTTGTTAAGTCTGGAACTCTTTTTGTGAAGCACAAAATATCTCTAAATAGAAGAAATTCCACCTGCAATTTATTGATTAGTCCTGAAATCCAAAGTTATCTAGATTTAAAAAATAAGTTGCTAAAATCAAATATAAAGTTTACCGATAGCAGAGCTGTCGTATCGGAGGTTCGGAAGAGAATGAGCCTCAATGAGCTCTATGAAATCAAAACAAAGGTATCAGGCGGCACCATAAATATCTATGGGCGGCACTAAACAACACAAATATTTATTTAATTTAATATTTATATTTGAAACCTTTAAAACTTAAGATAAAAAATTAAAAATATTTTGTATAATTTAACTATAAATTAATTTTATTTTATTTTGTAGAAAAAAAATTTACTCCAACTTACTACCGCTGACCAAAAAGTTTTTTGTCCATAAAACATCAACGGAGAAACCAATTTATTTAAAATTTTACAGAAACTACCGCTTGAATAAGATACATAAGTGTGCCAAATTTCAATTAAATCTGTTTGGCCGTTTACATTTTATGTCCGAACAAACAAACAAACATTTCGTTTTTATATATAAGATAGAATTGTTAAAATGAAAAATATAAATCATGAACTCAGTCAATAGGAAAAAGATATATATATATAAAAGATATATATATATATATATATATATATATACATATATATACATATATATATACATATATATATATATATATATATATATATATATACATAACTTACTACCGCTGACCAAAACGTTTTTTGTCCATAAAACATCAACGGAGAAACCAATTTATTTAAAATTTTACAGGAACCACCGCTTAAATAAGATACATAAGTGTGCCAAATTTCAATTAAATCTGTTCGGCCGTTTACATTTGATGTCCGAACAAACAAACAAACATTTCATTTTTATATATAAGATAATATATATATATATAATATAAATGTATACACGCGCGAACGCCCACTTGCTGATGCACAAACTTACAGCAGCGCACTTCGGGACACAGGCAGGCAGCAAAGACACGAGCAGAAGAAGAATGTCATAGAAACTAATAGAAAGTAGTTGAAGCTGCTGACTGGTGCAGGACATGAGCTGCTTGCCAACGGCATCGTCATCATCATCACTATCGCCACCCACCAGCATCTTAAGCCAGCTTCGTCATCATTGGTTTGTGTTTGTACATAATGTACATGTGCATGTGCACTCGCATTTAACTCAATGTGCGCGATCTTTTTTATGCATGCGATAGCAAAGGCGATGTATTCATATTCAATGCTGATGGTAATAATGATGATGTTGATGAGGAAGATTATGATGACGGCGATGATGATTATTATGATTATGAGGGTGATGATTATGATTATGAGGGTGATGATGATGATTATGAGGATGATGATTATGATGGTGATAATTGAACGAACGTGCCTCATATGCATTCGCAAGATGCGCGCACGTTCAAGTTAAAAGTTAAAACGTAAACGGCCTTGTAAACTTTTGTTTTGTTTTTTTATGGCAACGGTACATTGTTATTTGTGATAAAATATTGTTCCACGATAGAATTGTTGGCTTGATTAAAAAAAATTATTAAAATGAAATCAGATGACCAAATTTAAAACCAGAAAAATAAATAAATATGCAGTTATGCAGGAAAACAGTTATGTAAGTAATAAATTGACGATACGTCTTTAAAGTCGTAAAAATTATATTGAAAATATAGAACAAGTCTTAACTATATAAAAGATTAAAAAAAACAAAATATATTACATATATGGGAAAAATTCTTATTTCAAATACGTGACAGCTATAATAAGCAAACTGATTGAACAGCATAGAACAAGGCCACCACGAATTCGAATGACATCTACGCAATCGCAACAGTTGCGGAGCAAAAACATGGCGGTTCATTGTAAGGATGGCCGATTTCTGCTGGTAGATGATTGCTTTGTCTTTAAATTTTCTGGTCTTTCATTTTCCCTGCAAGGTATAAAAGCAGTCGGTCCCTGGTTCTTGTAGGTCAGTTCAATCGCGTATCTTATCGGTGCTTATCAGAGTGCAGCGTATCTACTGCTATACAAGTAATCACAACCGCTTTGTTGCTATCGCTCGGTGGCGTTTAAGTCGAATGGTTTTCGTTTCCTAAAAGAGAGGTTTGTTTGAAATTAATTCATTAATCAGTTGCTCTTGCTATGGAAAGAATAGGTACTTTCGATCTCGCCTATGTAAATAAGAGTTTGATTGAAAAGCTGTGATGACAGCAAGAAATTACACAATTTTTATTGTCTTCAAATGAAGTACTGGCAGTAAAATTAAAAAAATTGCGTGCTTTGCTTTTTGTCTTTCGACCGTTTCTTGTTTGAGAGTTCGCATAGAACGAGACAATTTAATAATTCGCGCTGTTTAATGCAACTGCCACCGGGGTTCCTTGTAAGCAACGTTACTTAAAAACAAAACACAACAACCATCTCATGATTCACATAACAGGCCGAAGACAGAACACAGTCTCTTCTTGTTTTTCTTATTTCAGTCGTATCATACTCACACGACGACTTCTTCGCTTCTTACTCAACTTTTCTCCAGCAGCAGCAAAGAGGCGATCATTCTCATCTTAGGAAGCAAAAGCGAAAGGAATGTCGCTCGCAGTGTGCAACTCCTTCGCTACTTACTCGAGCTGTCGAGCTTGTGCAGTGTTCGATAGCGGTTATGATTGTGATGACGAGGGCGGTGGTGATGATGATGATGAGGACGACAATGATAAATTCGTTTGCGCTTTGCTCCAATCTCTGGCAGGCATAGAGCGGTTCTGATTTTATGAAAGATGCCTGGCTTTTGCTCCCTGCCCTCTCATTTCTTCACTTTCTCTACTCCCTTCTCTTCCTTTCTCTCTCTCTCTCTCTCTCTCTTTTCTTACTCTCAGCGCAGAAGGAAGCCAATAATGTATTAACCATCCATAGTTGCACGCAAGCACATGACAGGGACTGCTATGCAGGACTTGTCTAGTTTCATCACCACCACAGCGCTGTTCAGCGCACAAGGCTTTTGTACCCGCTATTGCGATGCTGTGGATGCTAGTCTCACAAACTTTTGCTTTGGCACACGCCTGTGGCCTCTCGCGCGCTCGCTCTCTCACTCTATCGCTAGTGCTGCTAGAATTTTGTTTGGCATTGATCATCATTGGTGACTAAGAAATAGCTGATTTTGAAATTTTCTCAAGCCAAATTATTGTCAGTTATCGACTGGCAATATCTCCATTAAACAATGGATTGCGTTGGAGGTAGTTAGTCTTGTTAAGATATATGTGTCTTTAAAAAGCAAATTTAAAAAATCTTTTTTATTTATAGAAAAGTCACCAGAATTCGCCTGTCCCAGTGAAGATAACGACGCATCAGCTGTATTGTCACAACAGACAGACATCCAAGTAGTGCCTCTTCACCAAAGTCTCCTTCGTCAGCATCAGTTTCTTCATTTGAAAGAACAGAACAACTCGCAACAGACACAACAATCTAAACAAGAACTGCAAAAACAACGAAAAGAGGACGAACGGTCCCAGATGCTAGTCAATGATTTGGCAGTTCAGCGTGCTACAACAGCACCAACTCCAACTAAAACATTTTCAAGCCTTCCTCCAGAACCGTGCCATTGTGGGACTGTTTTCAAAACCGAATCAGGCTTTCGCACTCATCATCATCATAATCACCACCATCATCATCATCATGGGGTTCAATCGAGGGTTTCGTCGTGGATGTGCAGCTTGTGCCCGCTGAAATACAAACGACCTGCCGATTTAAACAGACACATGAAACGCAAGCACGGCATGTCGCTCATGAAAAATGACAAAAACATTCTCGTGCCTTACATCAAATCTCAATCCGCTGCTAACAGCCAAGACATGCAACCTCTTGACCTTTCAGCGAGGAGTACATACTCTGATGTCACCGAAGTTTCTATGGAATCCGGAGGGAGTTTGGAATCTGAAGCAGCATATGACGAAGATCAGCCGTTGGACCTTTCTGCTAGCAAAAACTTTCCAATTGACTACAGACAGAAAACGTTAACAAAAAGTGAAGAGAGACCCTCAGAAGCCAAAACTTGTACCACCACAACTGCCATAAACAAGTAGTTTTTTCTTCTATTTAATGCTTTTATGCAATTTTTATCGTTGTGTTTGTATGCCATGTGTATTGATTTTCTATCTTTACAGAAGCACTTTACAAGCAAGTAACTACAGCATTCCAGCAAATCAAAGTAATATCTACGTTTGCCGTCCTTCGATTTCTGCTCCAGCCATCCGCTACCGTCCCTTCAAGTGTTCGGAATGTGGGCGTCGCTCCAACTGGCGCTGGGACTTGAACAAGCACATTCGTACTAGCAGCCATCCTCACGCACACCTCATTGAACTTTCTGAGCATGTTGCCAGGGCCACATTCCATGAAGTACTGAAGAAGGACAGCAGTTTGAATTATGACTTCCAACTTTTGCAGGAATCCAATATAAAGTCCGATTCTAATTTTCAAACCGGTGAAAGTTCCACCAAAGTTTGTAAATATAAGCAGTACCTGTGCACTGCATGTGGCTACCGTTCCAATTGGAAATGCGACATGTCAAAACATGTAAGATCACTTCATCCCACTGCAGATGTGACACTTCTTGCCGAAGACATTGCAAGAGAAACATTACCCAACTACGAGCACCAACATGGCAGTGACAACCAATCACTCGAGGGACCTCTTGATGAGATTTCCACCAATTCAAGCAATGCAAGCATTCCAGCAGAAGTGACTTCAAATGAGTACATCATGGTCAAGTGCGGTCCCTCTGATATCACCCTCTCTTTCTCATCATCCCATACGGTTGATGCTCGCAAAACAAAAAAGTTCAAGTGCTCCTCTTGTCCGTATAGGTCTAACTTTCGCAGCGACGTGGGACGCCATATCAGACACAAACATGACAGAGCTACGTGCAAAATCGTTGTTATGTCGGAAGCAGAAGCAGCTTCGACTCTCGGAGAATACATGGACACGTGGGCCAGAAAGAAATTTGTTCCAAGTCCGAATAAAAGACGCTGCCTGATGTCTTTGAATTGTTCCCATATTGGCACCACACTTACTCAACATTGCGAACCGTCATTTACTGTTACCTCAACCACATCTTCAAAAGTGGAACAAAGTGACAAGGTCAATAGCAGCACAACGGATTTTTCCAGCGAAGGCCCGATTAAGACCTTGAAGGCCAAGCGTTGGTGGAAATGCAGCAGTTGTGATTTTAGGGATCAGAGTAAGGACATCATTGTACAGCACTGGCACTATCAGCATAACAATTCACTGTTTGCCAACAGCCCAGAAATTTCAAATGAAGAATCCTCTTTCAACAAGAAGTATCATCGGGAAGTCTGCTCAGAAGATTTTTCAGATAAAAGTGATGAAATAAATTTCTGTGATTCTCCAGTTGATTTCAAGCAAGAAAGAGACAGGACTTCTACCGATTCTGCGCCAAGCAGTGTCGATTCATTTAAACAAGAGAAAAAAGAGCACATCACTGAAATTAAAAAGCATGCTTGTGATATATGCCCTTACAGAACAAATTCGAGTGAACTGTTGAACATCCACAAAAGTTATCACATTCCAAAGGAAGGCAACACAAATACGTGCCCGATTTGTCCATATTTTGTTTGTGCTCTGCCTCTGTTGAACCAGCACCTGGCATTGCACAACGATGATCTTAAGAGACCCCAGCTAAGTCATCAAAAGTCTTCTGAAACTTCTTGTGCAGTGGATCCACAAAGCTCTCCAACCACAAAAATTGGAGATTCTAGTCCAACAGTTAATTTTTCATCTTCTCTCTGTTGTGAGCAACAGGAAAAGACTCATGACAAAGTTTCAGTTTTCCTCATGACAAATGCAGTGAGAACAGGGGGAAGAACAACATATCTGTGTTCTCAATGTCCTTATGTGAGCTGCAACAGAAATGATTACCTATACCACAGACAGTTCCATCGCCCTCGTCCGACTGCCTTCAAGTGCCCACACTGCCCTTATTGGGTCAGTCAAAAACGTCTGCTATCCCAGCATTTCAAAGTTCATGAATTAGATTACCAGCAAAAACACAGAGGTCAAGGCTTCATCGATGCAACAAAACGTAAAGCTGTTGCTCTACTAGAAGATGATAATAATAATAATAATGTAGATCATTGCTCTGTAAAAATGGCAAAATATGAAGCTAATAATTCAGGTGTAGATAATAAAACTCCTGAAGTTCTTCAGAGTTACAAAGTTAACGATGATCAGGCCAATCCGTCGAGTGAGCAGAATAATACTCAAGTGATTCCTACAAAAGTTTTTATAGATGATGAAAGCAAAAACGTCTTTTTTGAGTCACTGGGCCTTACTACTGCATTAAGCATGTAAAAAATAAATTTAGAATCATAATTATATTTTTTATGCTGACAACATCCAGTTTTATTTTCAGTGAAGATATGAAAAATATTTACAATCGCGTTGTTTTTCTGTAACCTTTATTTTTTTATAAATATGCAGTTTTTAGATGTTCCATAGTACTATGTGTTATATTTTTATGTGCCTTGTTATTTTTGACCACGAGATTACAGATTGTGCTAAAAAAAACACTGCTTATTTTTTGTTTCACACTTGAGAATGCAAGATGATTTAAAACGTTTTAAACCGTTGACGACTTAAGTCGTTTATTTTTTGGACGCGAAAACAAGAAGTTTAATTTTGTTTTATAATATTAAATGTTGCTGTTTTGAAGTTTAAATAAATCAGGCTTCGTAAATTTTTGTCAATTTAAAATTTTTTTTAAATTGACAACTTTAATTAGTTGTTATGTTAGTCAATTAGTCATGTCATTTGACTCATTTGTAAGAAGTAACCATAAATGTTTCTTTATAGTTTAATCTGAAAGAGCACAACCAGGCGATTATCTGGAATTTAGTGTCAGGAAAGGTGCTAACTTTCGGTGATGCAATGGCTGAACTTGCATAATACTGTTTCTGAACGCCTGTGCCGACTGCCGATACAATAATTCGGATGAAAAAACATGTCCTAGCGGATAGATAAATACGAGGTAGCACAAAGTAGACAGTGGCGGATTTAGGAATTCATGGCGGGGAATGCGGGTACGCCATTTCTACAAAATGTTCAGAAACTTTCACATTTTCTCTTTCCAAAAACTTCATCATCAGGGGGGTGTAGTGGTACTTTTCTATAAAAAAATTCGAAGACTTTCACAGTTCTTCTCTCAAAAAACTTGATGACCGGAGAGGGGGTAGTCGTATAAGGTTCTTTTCCTAAATATTTTTGAAGATTGTAGTCATTTCAAGAAGGGTACCGTAAAACGGGGTGACTTTGGCCCAAAATAAATCAACCTATATTTTAAAGTACAAATTATATTTCTATGAACAATTATGCTAAAAAGGTGTGCATAGTAGTGATGTATGGCGTGACCTAGCGAAAGTTAAAAAAATTTTTTTTTTAAATATATTTTTATGCGTTTAAAGGCTGGGCCAAAGTCACCCGCACGGGCAAAGTCACCCCGTTTTACGGTACCGTCACTGCTAGATGGTGTCACAACAAAATGTTCAACGAAAATATGTTCACGACACAACGTTCACGACAAAAGGCTTAAGAGAAATTTGAGCACAAACAAATTTAAACGTTCACAGACAAAATGTTCAACGACAAAATGTTCACGACAACACTTTCACGACAAATTGCTAACACACAAATGTTCATACTGGAAAATAGTGGGCAGACAATATTTTCTGATGAGGAGGAAGCCGCTTTCAAGTCTTATGTTGTGACGGCCTCAACATTTTGATTCCCCGTAGATAATTCAGATTTGGGGACATCCATTTATTATGTCAACAAAATATGGGGGGGAGGGTTTGAAGAAGTTTGACAATTGTTGACATGGGGAGGGGAGTTCAAGATAAATTGACGTCAACAATGTATTTTTTACAAGAGTTATTAAATCAAAAAATAAGAAAGTTATAAATGCATTGTATGCCATGCAGTCAGTCAATAAGAATCTACCTACCCCAAAAAACATTCAAAATACGACACAGTTTACTTAAAACCTAACTGTAAATCTATATATATAAAAATGAATGTTTGTATATATGTATATATGTTTATATGTTAATGTCCTTTATGCATTGCTACACCATTCATCCGATCGTAATGAAATTTTCACACAACCTTGAGAGTCAATGGGAGTCAAAAATAAAAAATAAAATTTTGAAATCCGTCACAAAATGAGCGGAGCGGAGCGGGTGAGCGAGCGGGAACTATATATATATGTATGTGCGTATGTATGTGTGTATGTATGTATGTGTATGTGCATGTATGTGTGTCTGTGTGTGTGTTTATGTATGTGTGTCTGTGTGTGTGTTTATGTATGTACTAGCGGAGATACCCGGCGTTGCCCAGGTTTTTTAGAGGTTTTTCTAATGTTTGTCTCTTTCTCTCCCATTTCCTTTCCCACCTGCTTTCCCACTCCTGTTCGCTTTCCCACTCCTGTTCGCTTTCCCGTTTTCGGTCGTTTTCCCGCTGCCGGTCGCTTTCCCGCTCCCGGTCGCTTTCCCGCTCCCGGTCGCTTTCCCGCTCCCGGTCGTTTTCCCGTTCCCGGTCGCTGTCCCGTTCCCGCTCACGTTTGCTCTCCCATTCCCGCTCACGCTTGCTTTTCCGTTCCCGCTCGCTGTCCGTTCCGGGTCGCTTTCCCGTTTCTATAATAGACAAACTAACCCACAAACATTCATATATATATATAGTCTTAGCAAATCTATTTTACGTTTTATAGCCTAACAGAAGTTATGAAAGAATGTAAAAGAGAAAATGAGCGTGAACGGGAACGGGAGAGCAACCGTGACCGGGAATGGGAGAGCAAGCATGACCGGGAACGGGAGAGCAAGCGTGAGCGGGAACGGGAAAGCGACCGGGAACGGGAAAGCGACCGGGAACGGGAAATCGACCGGGAACGGGAAAGCGACCGGGAACGGGAAAGCGACCGAGAACGGGAAAGCGACCGGGAACGGGAAAGCGACCGGGAACGGGAAAGCGACCGGGAACGGGAAAGCGACCGGGAACGCGGAAAGCGACCGGGAACGGGAAAGCGACCGGGAACGCGGAAAGCGACCGGGAACGCGGAAAGCGACTGGAATCGGGAGAGCAAGCTTGGAAGGAAACGCGAGCAAGAGAGAAAATCGATAACAAAACTTCTGAGCGGGAAAGCGAACGGGAGCTGGAAAACGACCGAGAGCGGAAAAGCGACCGGGAACGCGACGAAAACGGGAAAGTGGAGAAGGAAACGGGAGCGAGAGAGACAAACATTAGAAAAACCTCTAAAAAACCCCGGGCAACGCCGGGTAACCCCGCTAGTTAAATAAATAAAACTGATTGACCTAAAATGTCGTGTGTATCGATTCCACAAGAAATTAATCAATCAACCACTATGCCCATTACAACAATTGAGGAACATTTGAATTCCTCATGGGAAGATGTTAGAAGCTAGAACATAAATTCTCAATTTGTTCATGAAGTTCAAGTGTTGTTATAGTCAATTTGAAATCTGTTACCCATGACTAAAAAACTGTAGTAACAATTTATTTGTAGAACTTTTAATATCTACGTAAAATTCTATTTTTAGCATAAAAGCCTGCTTTATAAAATATTGTTGGTTATTTTGTTTTTTTGGGGGGGGGGGGTAAAATTTGTTTGACATAATATTGTTAGGGGGGTGACTGAAAGTTTGACAGTTGTTGACAAGAGGGAGGGAGGGGGTAACAAATTGCCTAAAAATTGTTGACATAATAAATGGACGTCCCCTTTGCCGAATATTGTTAAAGGTTATGCAGATAAACGAGGCTTTGATTTAATACGTTTTAACTTAGTGTAACATTTGAAAAAGTGTTGTTTGATTATGTGAAAAAATTTGAAAAGAGGGGGCAAGTTTTTTATCATAACTTGGTGACCGGACCCGACCATATATTTATAGGTACCTATTAACGAAAACTCGGGTTCTGGAACGGCGTTATTGTCGGTCAAAATCTGCTATTTATCGTCGGACAGCGCAGACTTTACAACCTGTATGGGCGCGTTGTTCTTTACCGGATTCATTTGACACCGCTTTGCTCCTATTGGTCCAGGCTCACGCCTTTTTACCGCCGCACTCTTAGAGCAGGAGCTACTGGGGTTAACACCGGGATTCACTATCGCGATCAATTTAACAACGCGCCCATGCGATAAAACAGAATCTGATCTAGCAGGAAAAAATAAGACAGACGGGGAAACCCCAAAGAGACTCTGGAAACAACTTTCATCAGTTCTCTGCCGGGAAAAAACTCATTTTTTGAAAATAATAACCTTTATTGACTCCAATTGTTTTTCTAATTTTTTACAGGCGCTGGTGGCAACGTGGTAAAGCGTTCGCCTGTTGGCCTAAAAGTCGGCAGTTCGAATCTCACCGGCTTCCGTAGGGGTGTGGGGAGGCACGCACCATAAATAAATGCCTCTAATTGTTGTAGTGGATCTCACACAGGCTTCTGAACCACTCTAAGCCATGTAAATTTAAATTTAGCAGTGTTTATAGCTTAATAAGCTATTTGATAGTGAGATTTTTTTTATGTGAATGTAAAAATGGGTTACCTACAACCATAACTGCTTTTTTATTTGACACAAAACATAAGAGAACATGCAGCAAACAAAAGAATGTCACCGTTTGATAACATATGCTAGTGCATTTATCAAAGCTTGATTCTGAAAAAAAAATCTATAAAATCCAACCATCCAATGTGAAATTCATATTAATACATTCAAGGTCACATTTTGTTAAAATACAAATTTTAACTAACTGGCTTTATACAGTTTACATGTAAATTTTTATCCTTAACTGTGCACACATGAGATTTTGCTCAACATCCGCCTCATACACTGCAAAACAAATCAACTATAGACAATTTCAAAAAATGATCACTTAACAAAAAATAAGCCGTCTGTCTACTTTATTCATTGAAAAAAAGAAATCATGAAATTAAAACAAATATCATCAAAAAATATCATCACTGACAATATCATCAAAAAATGTGCAGTCAGAAGCAGCATAGACAAAAATATTATGACAACAGCTGTAATAAAATGCATTCTTTCAGTTGTCACAGACTTTAGTTTTTAATACTGCATGGCATATTTACAATTGCACGGAGATGCATTTCTGTAGAAAAAATAATTCAAATATAAAAAGTGATTTCTCTTTCTTAATTAATTGTCAATATGAAGCATAGTATCATCATAAAATTTCAAATCCAAAAAAACTACGACAAGGTTTTTTCGTCAAATTGACTGGAGCAAGTTTCATGGTAAACATCTATATCTGAACCCTCAAGATTAGCATAGTCATAATTCTTGACCAATTTTCTTGTGGACGACAGAGTATCAATGACGAAAACTGGTTGTCCTGGATGATTCTTTTTAATGTGCTGATTGCAGTTACCTCTCAAGGCTGTGTAGTGTTCACAATATCCACATTTGAATGGCTTCACACCCTGATGTATATATATATATATATATATATATATATATATATTATATATATATATATATATATATATATATATATATATATATATATATATATATATATATATACATATATATATATACATATATATATACATATATATATATATACATATATATATATACATATATATATATACATATATATATATACATATATATATATCTATATATATAAAAGAACATGTCCTGACTGACTGACTGACTGACTGATAATCAACGCCGAGCTCAAACGCTTCATCCTAGGAACGTGAAATTTGGAACTTATATTACTTTTATAGCGTAAACATCCGCTAAGGAAGGATTTTTGAAAATTTTGCTCCTGAGGGGAAAAAACTGGAAAACAAACTTTTTTCTAAAACAATGTATATATCGAAAACCAAAAATGAGGAGATTTTGAAATTTGGTATGTAGATTCTTTTTGAAAAATAAAAAGATACGTGTTTCACCATTTTTTGAAAATTCGGTTTCCCGGACCTCAAATGTGGGTTGGAAAATTGGGTTATTTGGTTTTTAAAGTAGCTTCTACTCAAAAACTGTGAATGCTACAGAAATAAAAATTAGTACTTAGTTTCTACTCTAAAAATAATGAAATACGTGTTTCACCATATTTTGAAAATTCGGTTTCCAGGACCTCAAATGTGGGGTGGAAAAAAGGGTTATAAGTTTTTAAAGTAACTACTACTCAAAAACATTAAATGCTACAGGAGTAAAAATTAGTTCTTAGTTTCTACTCTAAAAATAATGATATAGGTGTTCCACCATTTTTAAAAAAATTGGTTTCCAGGACCTTAAATGTGGGGTGGAAAATAGATTACTTGATTTTAAAATAACTGATATTCAAAAACTGTAAATGCTACAAAAAGAAAAATTAGTGAATGTGAATGCTACAGGAGTAAAAATTAGTAATTAGTTTCTACTCCAAAAATAATGAAATACGTGTTTTAGCATTTTTTGAAAATTTGGTTTCCAGGACTTCAAATGTGGGGTGGAAAATAGGGCTAATTGTCTTTTATAGTAACTGCTACTCAAAAACAGTAAATACCACAGATGTAAAAATTATTATTTAGTTTCTTTTCTAAAAATAAAGATATACGTGTTTCACCATTTTTTACAAATTTGGTTTCCCGGACCTCAAATGTGGGTTGGAAAATTGGGTTATTTGGTTTTTAAAGTAGCTTCTACTCAAAAACTGTTAATGCTACAAAAGTAAAAATTAGTATTTAGTTTCTACTCTAAAAATAAGGATATATGTGTTTCACCATTTTTTGAAATTTTGGTTTTCAGGACCTCAAATGTGGGGTGGAAAAAAAGTTTTTTTGGTTTTTAAAGTAACTGCTACTCAAAAACTGTGAATGCTACAGATATCAAAATTAGTATTTAGTATTTACTCAAAAAATAATGATAAAAGTGTTTCAAAATTGTTTAAAAATTTGGTTTCCAGGACCTCAAATGTGGGGTGGAAATAAAGGTTATTTGATTTCAAAATAACTGCTACTCAAAAACTGTAAGTGCTACAAATGTAAAAATTAGTATTTTGAAGTTTTGTGCCGGTTAATCAGTTTATCACCGGCCGGACCAAGCCGTTATTTTAGAGTCTTCACACGGGCCAGGCCAAACCTTAAATCAAAGTGGGACGGGCCGAGGTTTTTCACCAAGTATATAGATATTTTAGTGATTTTAGGGTCTTCAATTGGGCCGGGTCAAACCTGAAGTCAAGGTGGGACGGGCCGAAGTTTTTCATCAAGTATATAGAACTTCTAGGTCTGTAAGATTGGGCCAGGCCTAATTCAGACGGGCTGTGCCGGGCCAGGAGTTTGAGTTTTTAAAACGGGCTGGGCTAAGTTGTCGACGGGCCGAGCCGAGACCTAAAAGATTGATCTCTACTTTGGATGCACGGTTCAAACTCTCTAATTTCATGCGAGCGAAGCCGCTACGGGCACTGCTAGTATACATATATATATATATATATATATATATATATATATATATATATATATATATATATATATATATATATATATATATATATATATATATATATATATATATATATATATATATATATATATATATATATATATATATATATTCTTTTATACATGCTCTGTTGAATATAACTGCCCATTTTTTATTGATTATTTTCTTATATATAAATATTTATATATTTTTATCAATGATTTATTTTTCTATTACATGCTGGTCCAACTGGCGAAATAATGAAGTTATTTTAGAGAGAAGAAAGATAGAGATAAAATTCTCATTTATTAATACTTTTAATAAATTGTAAAACCATTCAGGAAAAACCCGAATACGATTAGCAATATCATAACATTGGTGTCAGAAGTGGGATTTGAAAGAAATGGTTTTACAAGTACTTTCTATTGCTGGGTTGAGTCAGGTACTAAGAAAACAGGGTCTGAACACTAAGGGAGGAAAGCCTGAGCTCGTGAACCGCCTTTGGACAGAATTGGAGGATAATGGGTTTGACCCAGAAGAATACGAGTTTGATACAAATGAAGAATTAACAAACTTGATAGCAGAAATGAGGGAAATAAACAAAGCAGCTATGAACACGATGAATCAAAAACACAAAGCAACACAAGAAGAGACCAAAGCAGCTATGAACATGATGAGAGAAAAAAACAAAGTAGCATCCAAAGAGAAAACGAGAGAAAAACTATTTCTTGGTGGTCAGGCTGTCCTGAAAATGAAATAGCAGCGATTGGTACAGCGATGCCGCCAGTGGAAAACAAACAAACAAATGAATGAAATCAGGGATCCTATGGTAGTGGCTTGCCTGAGTGGGTTCTGGACCAGCATGTTGCTGGTGAAGAAAATATTGTGGGTTGCTCCGGCGAGACCCAGTTTGAACCGGGAGTCCAACAGCTGTGTCTAAGAACATGTGACAGATGACGGCCTTACAGACTGCACAAATCAGGTGGAACACGAGGTGGGCCCTGTAGCTAAGTGTTGGTGGACTCTGATGGATTCTGGGAAAGTAGTTGGATCCGTCTGAGAAGTTTCGGAAGAGCCTGGTGGAGCCAGCGCCTGGTTGCAGACGACTCCTGGCGTTTTTTGTGAGCAGGCCGTAGAGGAATTGTGTTGATATGATGTTAGTTCTGCTGATGGGTTGTTGCTCGTCAAAACAGGGTTCCGATGTGGAGTTGTAGTGGAGGCATTTTGCCTGACATGGTTGACAGCTTTGATGTCACAGGCCACATCAAACAATTTGGGCTTTATGGAAATGTTAAGATGCTGTCGCAAGGATTCAAAAGCAAGACATATGATGACCTCAGAGCGTTTCATGAGGCTGTTCAGGTGACAATGAGGTTTATGGAGAAGCTTGTTAACATCGCTTGCTGTGATCAGCAATGAAGTGAGAAAAAAATTAGACACGGAATTGGAAGATCAAATAGACTCCGGAGGGACTGGAAAAGACCGATTCCAAATTTAGAAAAAATTGACCATATCAGTCAAAGCCACAAGAGAAAATGAAGGCTCCCTGTATTCACTATTCATCACCCTGTCGAGTATTTCAGGAGTGACAAAGCTGTTCAGGAAGAACAGGATTAAGGTGAAGGTAGTGATATATTTTTATCAATGATTTATTCTTTAATAACCCCTGGTGAACCCGACGAAATAATAAAGTTATTTTAGAGAAAAGAAAGATATTATTCATTATTACTTTCAGAGTAAACTATAAAACCATTCTAGCAAGCGGGAACGGAGAGCAAGCGGGAACTCCGCCTTGCTTTTGCAAGCCAGTCCCAAGCCTGGAGAAAGGATGAGGGAAAATTTAAAAGGATCAAATTATGATCCGTGACAGGAAGTACTTAGGTACTTCTAACATACAGCCATTACAGTCTTAAAACACCTGGTGTAAAGGACTAAAAACTATTATAAAAAAAAGAGGAAGCGGGAGACCAAGCGGGAGAGCAAGCGGGGAAGGATTAATATTGATTTTTTTAAATTGTTATAATTTTGTACATTAAACTTTTAATAAGAAAACCAAAATAATTTATTAGGCAAAACAACGTTTGCTTGGTCAGCTAGTATATATATATATATAACTTGTTCATGTTTACATTGACTTACAAACAAGCTTATAAACAACCTTTTGCAGGTGTATAAGTTTCATGTGGTCGGCAAGCTTTGATTTGACCTTGAAGTCGGAAGGACAGAGAGAGCATTTGAATGGTCTATTATCACTGTGGTATTTGAGGTGTGTTTTCATTCCCCTTCTTGTTGTATATGCCTTGTTGCACAATGGACAGTTATACTTTGGAATACCTAAAGACAATGGATGGGTGTATGCAAAGGTAGCAAGCAGCTTTCATTATCCAACATATAATAAAGTTAAAGAACTACCTTGATGAATAGCTTCATGTTCTTCATATCTGTTCTTATCAATGCACCTGTACTGGCACGATGGACAGGTGTAAATCTTCACACCTGGAGGTTTCTCTCCATGCTGAGACAAACTGTGAGCTGTGATGTTGTAATATTAAGTAAGTAAGAAAAGCTTAAACATGTCACTAGTGGCAATTATGAAGACTTCAGACAATTAAATTTTTAAAAGTTCTAAATGGCCATACATCTAATAAGTCTTGTGTGGCCTAGAAGACTCCCCCTATTCTCAAAAGTCATCAAAATCAAATAAGAACTTGCGATTTAAAGGTCGGTGTGTCAATTCTTGCAAACCAAATAGTGGTAACATTTGTTAAATTAGAATAAATAAAAAAGCCATTAAAATACAGTTTTGCTTGTATGCACGTACATGACAACACAAATAATGGACTTATTTCTACAAAGAAATTTAATTCGTATCTAATGTTTTTCATACTTTGAAATAGTTCTAAAATGTCAAAAAATGTGTTGCTACTAGCTGCAGGCCTGGTGGTGATAATGAGCCTAAAGCACAAAAGAAGTCAATTTACAGTTTGTAACATTTTGGAATTGCGAACTTTTCAACGTTCTTCAGAGCAATTTCAAGATATCTACAATCTCTAGATTGAGTTCACATTTCTGTCTCAAATTCTTGAAATGCATGTCAAATAGCAGGAGGGTGCCCCTTGCTCTGAAATGTTTGTTGACTCTTGTCCCAGAGATTTATAAATAAAAAAACAAAATTTTACATCATACTCACAAAATAACTCGAAAATTTATTGATTGCGAGTCAATCTCATTAACTACTTGATTTAAAGTGAAGCGTTATGGGCCCATCTAATGAATCGGTGGCTAATAATTACAGATGCAAATAGATTTAGATTTGTAAACAAAGATCAAATAATTCTAAAATGACTCTATGGAATAATCCTGTAATTTGATGCATCGTACTGTCACTGAAACCAAGCAGTTGTGCAAAGCTTCAGCTAAATTGTATGGTCAACAAAAAGTAAAAGTTTCTTTAGAAATATCACCGGCAGACAGGTGAAGTTGAAAGAAAACATGTAGTAATTACACTTAGTCAACAATGACTATAAGATTTAGAGCTGCTTTCCAACAAATTGGATTTATCTTAACAAGTTAATTACAATACCATGATAGAGTCATTTGTAAGCAGAAAGGAAAGCAATTACTATCATCTTTGCTGGGAAATACCTAATTATACCAGCTTGCATCTGAGAGAGACTTACACAAAGCATACTTTTTGCATTTACAGCCATTAGATACTCATGTGATGCAAGATATGATTTCATCGTTATTGTTAATCTCATGACATCATTATTTTCATTGGATGTTGTAATACTATACCACTATCCTTACACTTCTAAACAGTATAAGTACAATGCATAAGTATTTGCATTTAAGTTGAATTTCTACACCAACATTGCTAAACTTAACTAATATCAAAGAATTTCTTTAAATTATTAATAAGCCCAAATGCACAGTGCATGGCATCACTAACAGAATATCTAAAAGTGAGATTGGTCAAGTAATACGAACCATGACAGAAACTTGTATACTTATTTGATTGTCTTAAAATAATACAACTCTTTCAACTCATATACAACTTTCATCTTAAATGTGTGATACCTGTTGTGAAAAGACACTGCAGGTGTGCTCAGGTGCGCATGCCTAGAGCTACCTGTAGTGACTTGGAGTTGGGAGTGGTGTTTTTCGAACCTTATATACTCTTGATATTTATATTGTGCTTTCTAATTAAAAATTAAAGACACAACAGTTGGCGCAGTCAACTTTAAAATATAGTTTCACGTTAGTCGTTCTCTCCTGAAAAATGTCTGAAATTGACAAGTTGCTGAAAATTTTTTCGAAGAAAGAAAAACTTTGTGAAAAAGAACTTTTGGAGCAAGAGAAATTTCGAGAAAAAGAACTTGCGGAGCAAGACAAACTAAGAGAGAAAGACCAAAAACAATATATGAGACAAGTAGAATTCTGGTTTTCAAGAATGAAATCATCTCATCCTGTATCGATCCCAAACTTCACAGCCTTCGAACAAGAAAAAGAACTGTGGAGTGACTACTGGGCAAGATTCAAAACTTTCGCCGAGCTCATGCGATTCCTGACCCAATGCTGGATTTACCTATAAGCTAATCAAGCTATAGCTTTCTGGGGGCCCTCAAAAAATACTCCGAGTGAGCAATTGTCATATACACTTAAATATAACTGAAACATTATTTGTCCCAATGCCGCATGTCTGGGACATTCCATACTCTTCATCCAATTTTTTAGTGCATTTTTTCTAAGAACAAAGCATGGACTGGAGGAGATGAAAGAAGAAACGGTCAACCGTGTTACCAACTATTTCAGAGGCTATAGATCAAGTACTCCAAGATCATATTTAAGTATAAGCTTGCATGAAGTTAATCGTGATTTATCATTCTGGTGTTTTTGAGATCTTCTTTATTTTGAGTTTGTAGAAATAGAAGGTTTTAAAGACTTTATGTCTAAAACTATGCCTTGTGTTGAGATACCAATAGCGTGAGAAGGATTATTAGATACTAGCAGTGCCCGTAGCGGCTTCGCTCGCATGAAATTAGAGAGTTTGAACCGTGCATCCATAGTAGAGATCAATTTTTTAGGTCTCGGCTCGGCCCGTCGACAACTTAGCCCAGCCCGTTTTAAAAACCCAAACTCCTGGCCCGGCACAGCCCGTCTGAATTAGGCCCGGCCCATTCTTACAGGCTTAGAAGTTCTATATACTTGATGAAAAACTTCGGCCCGTCCCACCTTGACTTCAGGTTTGGCCCGGCCCAACTGAAGACCCTAAAATCACTAAAATATCTATATACTTGGTGAAAAACCTCGGCCCGTTCCACTTTGATTTAAGGTTTGGCCTAGCCCGTGTGAAGACTCTAAAATAACAGCTTGGCCCGGCCGGTGATAAACTGAACTTAGCTACTTTTAACCGGCACAAAACTTCAAAATACTAATTTTTACATTTGTAGCACTTACAGTTTGTGAGTAGCAGTTATTTTGAAATCAAATAACCCTTTTTTCCACCCCACATTTGATGTCCTGGAAACCAAATTTTTAAAAAAATGTTGAAACACTTATATCATAATTTTTTGAGTAAATACTAAATACTAATTTTGACATCTGTAGCATTCATAGTTTTTGAGTAGCAGTTACTTTAAAAACCAAAGAAACCTTTTTTCCACCCCACATTTGAGGTCCTGAAAACCAAAATTTCAAAAAATGGTGAAACACATATATCCTTATTTTTAGAGTAGAAACTAAATACTAATTTTTACTTTTGTAGCATTAACAGTTTTTGAGTAGAAGCTACTTTAAAAACCAAATAACCCAATTTTCCAACCCACATTTGAGGTCCGGGAAACCAAATTTGTAAAAAATGGTGAAACACGTATATCTTTATTTTTAGAAAAGAAACTAAATAATAATTTTTACATCTGTGGTATATACTGTTTTTGAGTAGCAGTTACTATAAAAGACAATTAGCCCTATTTTCCACCCCACATTTGAAGTCCGGGAAACCAAATTTTCAAAAAATGCTAAAACACGTACTTCATTATTTTTGAAATAGAAACTAAATACTAATTTTTACTCCTGTAGCATTAACAGTTTTTGAGTAGAAGCTACTTTAAAAACCAAATAACCCAATTTTCCAACCCACATTTGAGGTCCGGGAAACCGAATTTTCAAAAAATGGTGAAACACGTATCTTTTTATTTTTCAAAAAGAATCTATATACCAAATTTCAGAAAAAAACTTTAGAAAAAATTTTAGAAAAAAGGTTGTTTTCCAGTTTTTTCCCCTCAGGAGCAAAATTTTCAAAAATCCTTTCTTAGCGGATGTTTACGCTATAAAAGTAATATAAGTTCCAAATTTCACGTTCCTAGGATGAGGCGTTTGAGCTCGGCGTTGATTATCAGTCAGTCATCTGTCAGTCAGTCAGTCAGTCAGTCAGTCAGTCAGTCAGTCAGTCAGGACATGTTCTTTTATATATATAGATATACTTGACAACAAAGTCATTAGTTGGAGAGGAGTTGAAATCACTAAAGGCAGATTGCGTCTTCTTTTACGGTTGGACGGACCGTTATAAAGTCAAGCCATATGTTGCCGTACGTATTGCCTATGTAAAGAACTGGCAGTTTCAGATTGTTACACTGTGTCGCAGTCCACTTGCATCAGACACAGGAGAAGTGCTAGCTGAGCACGTTCATACAGTTCTCAGTGGTTTCTTTGCAGATTATCACACTCTAATAACTTTCATCTTCTCATGATGGAGCAGCCAATATAAAAAAGCACCATCATTACTATGCGTTGAAAGAGTTCAGCATTGCGTCGCACATAGTAAACATCTGTTGTTGACCACTGACAGTTTGTTTCGAATTCCCGAACTGATTGATCTATTGGAAAAATGTAAAAATATTGTGTCTGTGTTGCATCTTAAAGCTATGCTAACAGATGATGAACTGTCGAGGGAAGCAGATCAAATGCTTTTGGACAAATTGGCATCTGAAATATCTAAAGCTCAACAAATTTTTGAACTTGATGAACAGTTCTCGGCAGAAGATGACAGTGACTTCTCAGCATCGGCAGTCAATTACAACTTGACATCATTCTCATCAACTTCAACAACAACACAAAATCAGCCCCATCATATTACTCTTAAAAAGTCGTGTCCAACTCGCTGGAACTCCACGCTAACAATGATAACTTCAATTCTTGATTTGAAAACAGAAATTGATAGTGTTCTGAAAAAAACTGGCAATGTATTTCTCTGCTTACAAGGTCACGGACTGGAAATCTTAGAGGATCTAAGTCTGTTTCTGAAACCCTTTGAAGAACTAACTCAGCTTGTTAGCACAACTGGTCCAACTTTAGCACTTATACCGCTAATGAAGCTAAGAATTAAAAAGTTGTGCATCATAAAGCCCAATGAAGATCCAGCTATTAAGCAACTAATGAAACTTGTTCTGACTAAAGTGGAGACTTGTAGAAACAGAGGCTTGTACAGTCGCTCAAATATTAAATCCGGATACCAAGAAGTTGGTAACCAAGGATAGTGTTTTTAATTTGTTGAAGCCAATAGTAGAGAGATTACGCCAAAAACAAGTGATTAATGATAAACTCCCGCTTGTCCACGATACATCCGTGCACCGATCTTCTTCTTGTAATGAGAGCGAATCGACATCCGACAACAAAGACGAAGGTTGTATGAAGACCTCATCAATGAAATGCATTCATCTAGTGACGATGCAATGCAGGTTAACTTGCATGTTTTGTTACAAAAATTAATAATCTCATTGCCTAGCATAACTGTTGTCAATCGTCACAATTAATTAACCAATATGATTACTTTTAGGATGAACTGTCTATCGAACTGGACCAATATTATTTGATGCAGCAACAGACAGCCAGTGGAGATGTTTTTAAATTTTGGAGTGCTCAGTCAAAGTCAAACAACTTGCCAATCCTTTGTCAGCTGGCTGAGATTTATCTGGGCATGGCATCATCTTATGTACCTGTCGAATGCACGTTTTCGACTGCAGCATTGATAGCGAACAAAACTAAGATCGAGTATCAGTCCCTATAAGCTGGAACAGATACTTTTCGTTCACGATAATTTCAACTTAGCTAAAAACATTTTAACATGAACCGGTCTAACTTAAGTAGGTCTGAAATTAGGCTTGTCTGGTTATGGACAATATTATTGGTTTATTACATATACAATGTTGTGTTGATGTAAATGAGTCTGTTCAATTCATTAAATGTCAAAAAGCTGAAATAATTTGCAAAAGAATCAAGGGCACACTTTTTTTTACTAAATGTGCCAATGAAACGGCTACAGGGTAAATTGGGACATCGTTGGGGTAAACTGGAACAGCATATAGAGCAAAATGAAAAACACATAAACACTGATCAATTTCAACCACTGTGTAAGCCTATGCTTGCTAATTTTAATGAGGTTACATTGCAAGATACAAGACTTTTTTATTGTGAAAAATTCGGCTGAGGACCAGTTTGCATTCAGACCTGGTGGTTCGTGCACTGCGGAAATTATTGCCATCCTGCAGACGGTCGGCATCATGCTTCTGGAAAATCCATTCGTTGTGATGATATCACTGGGGTTTACGGCAAATTCATCGCGAAACAATTCATCGTGAGACAATTCATCGTGGACAATTCATCATGGGACATTTCATCGTGGGACAATTCATCGTGAAGACAATTCATAGTGAAAAGTTCATCGTTGACAATTCATTGTGAAAACGATTCACCGTGAAGGCGATTCATTGTGAGACAATTCATCGTGAGATAATTCGTTGTGGAAACATTCATCGTAGATAATTTTTTTACAATAGAAAATTAATTTGCATAATACAATTTTTCCTTAAACCGCTGAATGCATAGATATTAGTTGAATGTTTTCTAAAAAAAAATATATATCAGTGTACTTCGAAATAAATAAAATGTAATCGTCCGAAGAATTAAAAGAATTTCTTTATTGGATTTTTTAGCACTTATACATTTGTGTTACAAATATAATTATTTCTTTATTAGATGTAGATTTTCTTTAGCGTTATCTTTGTAACTTTAAGCTAGTGAGGACACCTGCTGTGGAGAAGAATGAGTGTGGTCCTGAAATCGTGATTTTGTATAGACGTTATAAAAGTGCCCAGTATCATGGCAACAGGAACACCTGTGTATAGACTACTTAATGTGAAACCTTCATATTTAAAAAAAACCACAATTGTGGACATGAGTTAATGTGAGTCTAAAAACGATGATTTTTTGTATAATTACAAAGGAGTTATAAATGCTTTAATTTGACACAAAGTCTTTGATTCGCATTATCGATTCTTATTTTAAGTAGTTTACAAACGCTTTATACGTTTGTCTGGAAAAACAACAGATGAGGCAAGTGAGCATTAACTTGTTCTTATCAGCTTAATGGTTTAATTAGCCTTGTCCATAGATATCTATGGCCTTGCCACAGTGCCCCTGATCAGTTGCTATATAAAGTAATTGTTATAAACATTTCCTATACTTCATTCATCTTAGTTAGAATTATGCCTCTCGAATTTGTTCTTAGTGAAAAAGGAAAAAATAAGCTAATCGACTCGGGACATTTATTTGTAAAGGATGCAGTTACAGGAGATAAAACGTTTTGGAAATGCGACCAATATCAACGTTTTAGGTGTCGAGCGCGTTTACATACTCACAATGGTGATATTTTAAAAAAAGTTGGTGAACACAACCATGCTGAAAACGCCGCTCGAATCGACGCAACAAAAGTCATCAACGAAATCAAAGAAGAGACAAGAGTTACTCAAAATGCTCCTCATCAAATTGTAACCGACTCTTTCATCGGTTTGTCGCAGGCAGTTGCGGGACAATTGCCAACTGTTTCCGCGTTGAAAAAGACCATTCGATACACCCGACGTCTTGCTGATCGACCACAACCGAATCCAAACTCATTTGCCGAGTTGCAAATTCTAATTTGCGGCCTTCAACACTTGGTAATGAAATAATCAAGTTTGCAGATGATTTCAATCTGCTCCTGCCAGCAGTCAATATAAACAGCCGTTCTTCAGAGTTGCGGCACATTCAGACATGGTCCGAGAATAACAACCTGCAATTGAACTGTAACAAGTCCAGAGAAATAATATTTCACAGACCGCGGACAACCATCGACGTGCCCGAGCTACCTGGCGTTCCTCGAGTTACGAGCCTCAAACTCTTGGGGGTAACATTAAATAATAAGTTTTCAATGGAGGAACATGTATCCGACATAATATGTTCATCGGCTCGAGCATTTTATGGACTCCGTGTGTTGCGCTCCCATGGAGTGAAGAATCGAGAACTACAAACAGTCTTCAACTCTACGGTGATGGCAAGACTTCGGTATGCATCTCCTTCTTGGTGGGGATTTGTTAATGAGGGACAGAGAGATCGACTTGATGGATTTCTTAGGTCTACTCGGGCTGGATTTTATGACGGATTACGGACATTATGGAAGATAATAGTCACCCGCTGAAGTTGCAGTTCGTTCACGCGTTGTTTCATCAAGTTTTTCAAGTCAGTTTTCAAAATTGAATTTCATATGTCTGAAATTGATAAACTAATTAAATTGTTCGCTGAACAAGAGAGATATCGCTCAGAACAAGAAAAATTGCGTGAAAAAGAACATGCTGAACAAGAAAGATTGCATGAAAAAGAACGAGCCGAACATATAAAACAAATGGAGAGGTTGATTTTGAGCTTACAACCATCGGAAGCGTCACAAATATTCCCAGTTTCAAAGCTTTCGATCCTTTAAAAGAATTATGGAAAGATTACTGGGCAAGGTTTGAAACTTTCATTGGTGCTCATTCGGTTCCTGGTCGAAAAATACCTCACATTTTCTTGACAAATCAAACCTCTTCAACATAGAAGTTTTTGAATACATTAGCAAGTCAACAAGCACCGCCAAAGAAAGCGAATGAATTGACGATAGAAGAAATAGAAATATTTATGGGAAATCAGTTTAACCCATCAAAGTTCGTCGTCCGAGAAAGGTACAAATTCTGGACCGGAATGAAGCGAGAACCAGGTGAAACCATAAACCAGTTGGTGGCAAGAATTCGTCAAGCAGCTACATGTGATTTCGCTTCCATTGAAAATCCGCAAGACGAAGCAGTGAGGTACATGCTACTCGTGAGAATCAACCAAACACATCACCAGGAAAATCAATCTTGACATGTTTTTTTGTAAAAAGCCCAACCAAATCAAAAGAGACTGCACAAATATATTGAATGGAAGAAGAAAAACTCTGAACACAAAGTAAAAACAGTTAGACACTTTACTCAAGTTAACAAAAAAGAAACTTTAAACAAGGTTATGATGTTTGTTCACTAGCACATACATCTGATATCAACAATTCATGGTATGTAGATTCAGGTGCTACATCACTAACATGTGTGGAGATCAAAATTTCTTCGCAGCTTCGGACAAAAAGCTGAAGGTTGAAGTGGTTCATGCTGATGGGCATAAATTATCATCATCTGGCGTTGGTTATGGGTACTTGCAGAATTTTAGTCTTGATTGAAATCTCAGTTTGAAAAGAAAGTTATTAGATGTGTTGTTTGTTCCAGAATTGAGAGGAAACTTGATATATGTAAAGAAACTAACTAGTTTTGGATTTGAAATACATTTAATCAGAGATGGTAAAATTATGTCACAAGCAGTTTGTTGGATATGCAGCACATTAGCACATCCCTATGGGCGTGATTAGGAGTTATTGTGTTGAAGATATTATCGTGACTATCGAATACAATTTGCGTTACTTTCGAATTAACTTGGAACTCGCTTAGAATATATTTAGTTCATGCATATAATATAAAATATAAAGAAGTACAAAAGTGTTTTGTTTTTCTATCGATAACTTTCATAAATACAACAGTGGCGCAGTCGACTAATTTTTTTTCAAAATGTCGGAAATGAAAGAAATGCTTAAAATGATCGGTGAACTGATGGCCAAACAGCAATTAGAAATGGCCAAGATGCTTCAAAATGTTCTAGTTTCAACAGCACCGAAGTTTGAACCTTTTCAACCTGATGCTGAATTATTTAAAGATTACATCAAAAGATTCGATACATTCCTTCTGGCAAATTCCATTTCAAAAAGCAAAGCGGCCCAAGTTTTTCTGACAAACCAAAACCCCGATATCTACAAAACTCTGGAAACTCTTTCAAGCCGATGTCTTCTCCTCGAAATATCAACCAACTTGACTATGAAGAAATAGTTGAATACATGAACACCAACTTCAATCCTACAACATTTCTGGTCAGAGAACGTTACAAATTTTGGACAAATTGTAGAAGGAAACCGGGTGAAACAATTCATGAACTATCAACTAGAATTCGACAGGCTGCTGCAACGTGTGATTTTGCTAACATTTCAAATCCTTTGGACGAAGCCCTCAGAACTAATTTCATTTGTAGCATGCAAAACGAGGCAGTTCTGAAAGCTTTATTTCGAATTCCTGAGGATGAACTGACCTTCTCAAAAGCTGTTGAGATCGCTAGCGAAATTGAGAGTGCAGCTGTTGTAGCTAAAGACACAGTGTACGGAAACAACATAGAACCAGTTTCAATTCAGAGGGTACACTCCAAAGAAAGTACCTACAAAAAAGCCTTCTCAAAACGAGACACTACACCAAGAAATGTCCATCTCCATCACAATCTCCAAGTTCGACATGTCATAGATGTGGGAGAAGAGGACACTGGGCCAAAGATTGTTTGTGTAAAAATATGAAGTGTTCTCATTGTGGAAAAATTGGTCATTTACAAAGAGCCTGTTTTGCTTCAAAGTTTGAAAGAAATGTTACATACATTCGAACAATTCAAGGGATGGACAGGCTACAACAACCAATGAATTTCAGGAGCTTTACAAGAACATTCGAGGTAGACAGTGGAGCTGGTGAAAATTTCTGTGATATTAGCATTTGGAAAAGTTTAGGTTCTCCTCAACTGACTCCTAGTAAAATGCAATTTCATTCAGCCACTGGTGACCGAATTCCTGTTCGAGGCTTCTGCACGGTACATGCTTCAACTTCAAATGGTGCAGACAAGAAGCCAATCACGTTAAATGTTACTGAAATTGCAGGATTGAATTTAATTGGTCGAAAGTCAATTAAAGAATTTGAAATAGACATTAACAAGATGTTGAAAGAACAAGTTAATAATATTTCTTCTGAATCAAACTCATACGTTACACTTGAATGTACGAAATTATGCAAAGAATTTCAAGAGAATTTGCAACAATACGACTACAAAATTGAATTTCGAAAGACTTCAGAACATGGGAATGCAGATGTTTTGAGTCGCTTACCTTCAGGTGAAGATGCCAAGTTCGATGCACCAGAAGAAAAACTTGAGTTTTCAACAGTTTGTACAATTAAAACCGTCAGTCAACAACTACTACAGTCCGATCCAAAGTCACTAGAGATTGAATCAAGGAAAGATCATGTGATGTCTTCTGTTTGTAATTTTCTTCAAAAAGGCTGGCCAAAAGAAGTTTCAAATCTGGAAATTCAACATTACAGAAAATTAAAAGATTCTTTGAGCCAAGAAGGTGGTTGCTTGATGATGGGGGACATGTGATGTCTTCTGTTTGTAATTTTATTCAAAAAGGCTGGCCAAAAGAAGTTTCAAATCTGGAAATTCAACATTACAGAAAATTAAAAGATTCTTTGAGCCAAGAAGGTGGTTGCTTGATGATGGGGGACAGGTTGGTAGTTCCAGAAGCATTCAAAAGAAAAACTTTAGAACTTTTACAACTGGGACATTTTGGCATGCAGCGAATGAAACAACTCGCACGATCATCAGTTTACTGGTATCACATTGACAGTGATATTGAGAAGCTTTGTAGAGAATGTTCTTCATGCCAAGGTCACCTAAACAATCCTCCAAAAGCACCAAACCAGTCTTGAACTGTTCCAGATAAGCCATGGAGTCGAATTCATATTGACCATGCAATAAATTTTCTGGGAACCAATTGGTTAATAATAGTAGATGCCTATTCAAAATATCCCTGCATTCATCCAACTAGCAGAATTACAGCCTCAGCTACAATCAACTTATTAGAGAAAGAATTTGCTCATTTTGGTTATCCTCTATCCATTGTATCAGATAATGCTACTGCTTTCACTTGTGACGAATATCAATTCTATCTGAGGGAAAGAGGAATTCAACATTTGACAGGCGCACCATATCATCCCGCAACCAACGGACAAGCGGAGAGATTTGTTCAAACTTTTAAAAAGTCGATGTTAAAATCCAAATTATCAAACGATACTGCTTTACAAGAATTCTTGATGCAATACAGAAGAACTCCGCTATCAGCTGGACAGTCACCTAGTCAATTGTTGCACGGTAGACAGATTCGAGCCAAAGTTGATACACTACGTCCTTCGTCCACCCTAACAAAAGTGAATAATCAAGCTTCAGGCAAACTTTCAATGGGTCAACCATGCTACGTCAGATACTATGGTCCAAGAAATGATCGTCAAACCAGATGGGTTTCAGCCATAGTTCTTAGAAATCTTGGTAAACGACATTTCTTAATAAAGTCTGTTCCTCATGGGCTCATTTGGAAACGACACTTGGAACAGATCCCTCCCAGGTATGGAGCTGAACAGGATACGGAACCGGGAGAATACACATGGAACAAGCCGAAACTCGATTCACAATTTCCTACAACTACAAAGGCAAAAAAACATGTCAGATTTGCCATCCCTGAGAAAACAAGAGTGTCAGTCGACCAGAGATCTCCACTTCGAAGATCAGAGCGTCTCCGGCAAAAGTTTTCTCACAAACTTTAACTTGTTGGGGAGGTGTTGTATATGCAGCATATCCCTATGGGCGTGATTAGGAGTTGTTGTGTTGAAGATATTATCGTGACTATCGAATACAATTTGCGTTACTTTCGAATTAACTTGGAACTCGCTTAGAATATATTTAGTTCATGTATATAATATAAAATATAAAGAAGTACAAAAGTGTTTTGTTTTTCTATCGATAACTTTCATAAATACAACAAAGTCTGTTCTGTCTGTGAAAGGAAACTTGATATACGTAAAGAAACTAACTAGTTTTGGATTTGAAATACATTTAATCAGAGATGGTAAAATTATGTCACAAGCAGTTGAAGAAAAAAGTCTTTACAAATTGATCACAACCCAAATAGTGTTCTCGATAATAAATTAGTGATCTAATCATTTATTTGTGTATTTATCGTACCGAATAAAGTTTTGTGTCGGACTTACTCTTAGCTGCTAATTTGTTGATCATAAAAACTCGGAATCACAAAATTTGGTTAGAATCTATAGTTGGATTTGACATTTTGGTGACCCCGACATGATTCCGTAGCGGTTTAAAACGTTAACTGAGTGTAATTATTAATTTATTCTTGTCCTTGACAGTTTAGCTAAAATGAATACTAGTGCCGACGTTGAACTGATTAAACAAACACGAAGGAACCTCAGAAGTCAGTTAACCAGAAGGATCAACAAATTAGAATCCTGTTTGCTTGATGACTCACAGGATCGATAGAGCATGAAGATGACTATACAGATGTTGACAGAATGTTTCGAACAACTAAAGCCCCTAGATAAACAAAATGATGTCGTTGCTGCCGTTCGACGAAGAAGAGTTAGCAGCAATGGACGAGTACGAATTAAAATACCTAACCACAAAGAAAACAAGCGAAAATGTCTTGAGCAGTGAAACTGTTTTTTTTCAGAAGCAGCAATCCTAATCATGAGGAATCGGGACAAAATCAGTTACTCAATTAAAGGATGACCGTTACAGTGTATCTTCGCCTCGCCATGGATAAAATGATATCAAATTACAAGGAGTTACAAGCTAATGGAAGATATCAGGATTATCAAAATGTTTCCAATGAACAGGAGACTAAAAGTATTATTGAAGCAGATGATGAAAAGAGTGACAAAGGTCACTATCTACCACATTGAGCTGTGTTCAAATCAGACAGTCAAACAACAACAGTAAGCCCAGTGTTTGATGCTTCAAGCAAAATAGACAGATCATTTTTTTTGGATGATCTACTAGAAAAAAGCCCAAATTTTTAGAATTTTTGTCTACTGCTCCACTTAGATTTAAAGAAAAGGAAAACAAGATAGGCGTTACATCAAACATAAAAAAAACTTTCCAGATGATTGAAGTCGACAAGAAAGATAGAGATGTTCCTAGATTTCTTTAGGTGGGAGGACTTAGAAACGAGGGAATTCATAATATATCATCACAAGAGAGTGGTAATTGGGGTGAATTGCAGTCCTTTCTTGCTAGCAGCGGTTTTGGAGTTGCATTTAAAAAATGTCTCTGGTGCTCGAACAGAACAGTCAGAAAAACTGTGGAATTCAATGCATGTCGATAACTGCATCACGTCTCTGAACTCTTATGAAAAATTTGAGCAGTTTAAAAGTCAGGTAACTGAGATTATGGCTAAAGCAGCAATGACTCTGAGAAGTTAAGAATGATCTCAGTTAGCTATGTTAAATAGCAGCTAGAAGCTATGCTCTGCAATGCGAGTCTGACATATGACCAGCTAAGAACAACCTTAAGTCATGTAGAGAACATCACCAATGAACGTCCATTGACTGTGGTAACTGAGGAGAAATGCTTGGTAGCAAATTGCAAGAAAAATACAAACAACGTCAGGTTTTGCTACAAGAGTTAAAGAACCTGTTCCGCAATGAATACCTGGCCTTTTTAGTGCAGCGTGGAAAAAAGAGAAAGCATAGACGTCCTGTGGTAGGGATGTAGTGTTGGTGGAGCAGAAAACGTAAAGAGACTTGAATGGCTGCTGGCAAAAATCATTGAGTTGATTCCTGGACGAGATGGGTTAATCCGTACTGCGAGAGTAAAAACAAAACATGGTGTGTTGTTGCATCCTCCGTACCCACTAGAGTTGAGTGCTTCGGAAGAGACTTGTCAGATGGAAGACATACTGAAAGGATCAGTTGCAGACAACGGAAAAACGTCGTCTATAAGTTTACATGCCCACATGATCATTTTGAAAAACAAGTAACTACCTACATAGGGTCTACAATAACGTCCTTGTCTAGAAGACTGACGATGCACTTACAGGGAGGGAGTATTGCTAAACATTTCTGCGAGACACACTTCTATAATCTGACGAGACAAATTCTCGTTGACAACACTAAGATTATTGGTACAAATAACAACCCAAAAAGACTTAGAATTTTAGAAGCCTTATTAATTCAAGACCAACGACCAAGTATCAATATTCAGGATAATAACTTCAGTCATCTACTTAAACTGTTTGGTAGTTCAATTGTGGGACAAGTCGAAACTAATAGAAAGAAGACTGAGGTATTGAATAGCAGGGATGAGCGTAAGGATCGTTGCGACCGTCGCTCCGTTGAATTTGTTGGATTCGACGCTGTTCTCGACTCTAAGTCTCAAGAAGCTGAAATAAGTCCTGAAATTGTTCCACAAAAAGAAAAAGTGGAGAAATGTAGTAATTGTGACTCTAAATTTCAAGATCCCAAAATATTAAACAACGAGGAAGAACAGAGAGATAGTTGCGACCTTCATCCCGTCGAATTAGTTGGATTCGACTCTACCTTCGATCCCGATCTTCGTGAAGATGATCTACACACGGGAAAAGATGAAGACATGGATGTCTTACCAAAATGTAAAAACCAGTGCGACAAGCGACCTGGTGAGGAGAGGTTGATTGATGACAGGGCCGAACTTGCAACTACACCTCTTGTTTGTTCCGATTTTTTAGAGGTGCGCACCTGTATGCCCGTGACTGTCGGCGAAAGCACGTGTGATCCATTGCGTATTTAACCACCTGCTTGGTAATGTAAATATTACAACTAGAAAACGACGTTGACTGTACATTACATTGGTTTTTTCCAGTCGAATAAGAAACGTTTATGTGTCTATATATCGATATTTTAACAATTTGAGTCAATTTTATTTCGGACTAGTTTTAATGGCTGGTTGGTTTTAAATATTCTATTTAGATTGTTTCATCCTTTGTTCATATTAACTTTCAATGCTCCATGTCAATAATAAATGTTTTATATTAAAATCCAATGCTTCATATCATTATTTAAGGTGTCATACTAATATCCAATGTTTCATATTTCAACGTTTCGAATCATTCCATATCAATATTCAATATTTCATACCAATATTAAACGTTTCGTATCAACAATCAACATACAATAGTTCATATCAATACTCAATATATTCTTATGTGTTTTAACGATTCTAGGACTATAGCACATAGGCTTTCTGCACATAGGACTGTGACTCATAGGATGATCGCACATAAGACTTTCGCTCATAGGGCTTTCACTCATAGGACATTTGCTGATAGGACGTTTACTCATATTTGTACTATTTGAACCAATTTATAAACTTCCAACATAACAAACAGAACACCGATTATGAAAAAAAATTAATATTGGCTATTTTTATTATTATTCATATTCATATTTTTATTAACTGCACGTAGTATTTTATTATATGAATGTTCACTGTTACAAGTTTAGAAAATATTTAGTTGTACGATAAGTACGCCATAGAACGGAGGTAGGTTAGAATATCTGTCTGCCCATAAGTGGCTACTGCCCTCATTACGCGATCTCGAAGGAATCGGTAGTGTTTGACGGCTGGTTGTTCTGTACCTGTTGATCCCTGTAGAAATGATGCCTTCTGCTTTTATCAGTCATTCTTGAGTTCTGATAGGAATTTCCACAGTCTGGTGACTACACTGCAATAAAACCTGTAGGCCATGGTGCCAACCTTCTACTATATTTGTCGTTCTTGCTAAACCATCAGCAGCAGCGTCGCGCTGATTCCATGTTTCGATGGAGAATACGGGGGGTCCATAATTTTCAACTCGACCTCTCAGACGACGACCACGTATGTACGTGTGCTCGAAGTAAGTTAGTAGTTCATCCATATGTTCAATTTGTGGCATTGACTCAGCAAGGGTCTCGAATGACTCAACGATGTCATTGACAGGTACAAACGCTAGCCCCACGAGACAACGTACTGATCCACGCACCTCATCATTTTGTTCATAATCTAGTTTCATGCCAACTTGGTTAACTTTACGAATTATGCTTTGCGACAGATGAAAATAACATCCAGCCACATGGGCATTCGGAAATGCAACACGAAAAGCACAAATACTGGCCGACTCAAAATCAACGAGGACATTTGTAGGATTTGCAACTGTAACCAATCCTTTAATCGCAATAAGCATGCGGTTATACATCTCTCGTGTCTTATTTGGTAACAAGCAGTAAATGTCCACAGGACTCACACCGGTAACGAACTGAAAATGTATGGTGTGGAGTTGAAAGTAAATACTTGGCACGACTTTAAATGTATGGTCTGCAAACCAGAATGACGATCTTGCTAAGCCGTCTAACAGTTCATTATATCCGCAAATCAGCAGTCGATCTGGGCCTGGACCGGAGTCGTACAGAACGAACTCGGCAAAACGATCAGGAACTGCGAATGTTAAGTCTTTTGGAGGCGGAGGAAGAGCTGATTCGATGTCACCTGAAGACAAAACCTTTTGTTGATGGCGACGCAGAATCCGTCCCAAAGAAGACTTCTTTGGTAGAGCCATCAGAACGTGATCAGGAAGCTGGGAACAAAATAAACCTTGCGTTGCGCTGCATCCGGCAAGTGTAATGCTCATTGTAGTTTTCATTTCTCCGATCGCTTTTCTGGCGAGTACCCGGGCGATGTTGCCTTCGTGATTATGATCGGCGATGTTTATTCTAATCACCTTCGTCCCATCACTTACCAAGTTTGCTTTACATTTAATACTTCGTGCCTTGCAGCAGCACCAAAACTGTAATCCTTCTGTATTAACTCTATGTTTATAACATTCGAAACCATTCAAAATAAATGTTTGTTTTCCTGTTTTCGAAATACCAAATGTACCTTCCACGTCTAAATTTTTCACAACTTATATACTATGCTTTCTTACTATGCCTTTATATACTGTACCGTGTTTAAATTTGTTGAGTTCACTTCAAAGCAATCGCTTTTCTGGGAAGTTATCTGTTGAATTCACTTCTAAGCGACCGTTTCATATCAAACCGATCGCTTTTCTGGTGAGATAAATCTGTTGAATTCACTTCAAAGCGAGCAAACGAGTCTCCAGCGTTAATTTATTGGCTAACATCCTATGAGCGATAGTCTTACGAGCGAACATCCTATGTGCGAAGGGTTTATGTGCGATGATCCTATGAGCAACAGACCTATGAGCGAAAATCTATGGGGGATAGTCCTATGTGTGAAAGTCCTATGTGCGATCGTCTGGATACCGTTTTAACTCATATTTATGAAATTAAATTAGGGGCTCTGAAGATGGATACGTCCGAAACTGGCCAGTTAGCCCAAGTTAATAAAAGTTTTAAATCTCTTTTTAGTCTTATTCCTAATAAAAAAGAAATCGTTACTCTTCAAAACTTTTGTAAGAAGCTTGTTAATGCAGAATGGACTAAAAAGTTCAACAAAACTTGTCTAAAAGAAGATATCATTCCGAAATATGCCTTAAACATATATATATATATATATATATATATATATATATATATATATATATATATATATATATATATATATATATTGTTGGATATTTGTACTGATGTGAATGAAGCAAATGCTCTTAATTCTTATATGGAATTTTATTTCAAAAAATGTGACAATAATAAGAAGAATGTTATAGCAGGTAAACTTTGTAGATTGTATGGTGGCCAATTTGCTACACCAGAATCATTCAAAGGTTTTATCAATTTGTCTGGGTATCAGCCAAGTTTAGATGAGATTGAATTTCTGCAGCTTGGTTTTAATTATCATCTCAGCAGTGGTTATGACCCTATGTTTAAACAAATTGAGCTGGAGATGTTATATCATAACATAATTAGTTTATCTAGAAAAGGTTGTGTAACAATTTCAGAAGGATTAACAAGTCAAATGTCAGCTGAGGGTTACGTGAACAGAGGTGGTGGTAATTCAATGTCATTACCACATCACTTGAAGATGGCAGCCAAGAAGTTGAAGAGCAATCAGGATGTTATTATCAGAAAAGGAGACAAATCCAACACATATGTTTTGTTTGATAGATCTGATTATATTTCAAAAATAAATAATATACTCTGTGATAGCAGCAAATTTAGAAAAATTACTTCTAATCCTACAGCCAATATTAAAAGAAAGGTTAATCAGATTATAGGTTCTATTAATTCCTCTTTTGGTTGCAATAAAATACAGAATGTCATTGGAGAATATAAACCAGGATATATGTACGGGAATGCAAAGATACATAAAGAAGGCACTCCTCTCAGACCTATAATCTCGCAGTGTCCCGCACCAACGTATCAGTTGGCAAAGTTTCTCAATCAATTAATTTCTCCATATTGTCAATCACAGTACAATATAAAATCTTCTAGTGAATTTGTTGACCTTGTTAATACTTGCTCTCAGAGAGGCACGATTTGCTCATTGGCTGTAGTGAGCTTGTTTACAAGTGTACCTATAGAAATTACTATTGAGATAATTTGTTCATCTGTTTATAATCATCCTGAGCTTGAACCACCTCTGTTTGGTTTGAATTTGTTGAAAGAAGCTCTTTTAGTGTGTACTACTGAGTCTCCTTTTGTTGCTCCAGGTGGTGAATTATATCTCCAGATAGACGGTGTGGCAATGGGGTCACCTCTGGGACCAGTTTTTGCTGAGTTTTACATGTCTGATGTGGAAAGAAAGTTAAGTTCAATGATTAATGAAAATACTTTGATTTATTGCAGATATGTAGATGAAATTTTTATTATGTCACGTCCCGATAAGAATGTTTTTGATTTAAAGAAGGCTTTGGAAAACTCATCTGTACTCAAGTTTACACATGAATCTTGTGGAAAAGATGGCTCCTTGCCCTTTTTAGATGTGTTGGTTGGTAATGTTGGTGACAGGCTGCAGATGCAAGTATATGTTAAACCAACAGATTCAGGTGAATGTTTGAAAGGTAATAGTGATTGCCCTGATAGATATAAACATAGTGTTATAAATAACTATTTGACAAGAGCGTATAAACTCTCGAATAGCTGGATTGATTTTCATTTGGAGGTTCATAGGATTCGGCAACTGCTGATTAATAATGGATTTACTAATTGCATGTTTGATATGTGTCTGAAAAAGTATTTGGATTACAAGTTTTCTAGTGATGGTAATAATTTTCCAAGCAAGTATTGTGATGATATTAAACTGTTTTATAGAAGCCAAATGCATAAAAATTACAAGATGGAAGAAAATATGATTAGAAAAATTATCTTGAGCAAAGTTAAACCAGTTAAAAAAGATTCTAAGTTGAAACTCTGTATATACTATAATAACATGAAAACACATAATCTTGTTCTCAAAAATAGTCCTGTCAACTCTAATAATAGTTTGAAGCAAAGTAATGTTGTCTATAAATTTACTTGCCCGTATCATGAAGATATACCTCATTGTTATATAGGTCATACTAGAACGACACTTGCTAGAAGGTTGACGATGCATGTTCAAGGTGGTAGTATTGCAGATCACATGAGGGTACAACATCATATTCGTCTTGACAGAAAAATATTGGACAACAACACTGAGATTTTGCGTAGAGAGCATTGTCCGATTCACCTTAAATTATCTGAAGCTTTGTATATTTCACAGGAAAAACCTAAAATTAATATGCAAAGAGATTTTACAGATGGCACATTGTCTCTGTTCAATATATCTGATGTTGGTGATGTTCAATCAAATAGAATCAAACTTGATATTGATACTTTGATTTGTTCTGATCCAGCCAATGCAGGGGCTGCACAACCGAGTCTGCAGTCTGCAAATATTCAACTTGCTATAGAACATCAGATTGAAAATGCTGTCTCTGATGAAAACAAATCCGGACACGTAAATGACAAAGATGCAAAAGAATGTTGTTCATTCAGGGTCGTGACCGCTGATGACGTCAATATTGATAACTGTTTTTCTCCCTTATATGCATCTGATGGAAATAACCAGGATGGTGATTTAAAAGGCACCTCAATTACAGATAGCATTTTGCTTGATTTAAAGTGCGATGATATGCATCCTTCTACAATATGTTTTTCTTCCTCCCAAGCCTCTGAAATATGTAACATTGATGGTGATAAAAAAGGCGCCTCATCTACAGATGACTTGTTGCAGGGATTTAAAACTGTAGATACATGTTGCTTGTCGGGATTGCCTGGTCAAAGTCTCGTTGATCGAACAGATGTTGAGTTTTATGATGGTTGTTTATCCGGTTGCCATGATTCCGTCCGAATGCACCGGATAAAGGGTTGTGCAGAGATTTCTCAGGTGGATGACGGATTTTCTGGAGTGTCTGTTGATGGTACATGTGTTTTCAGAGGGTCCGTTGAGCTTGTCTCACTTAACTGATAACATTAATATTACAATTAGACGGAAGAGATGACATTGTTTTGATATGATACATAAGCTTCTTTGTCTTTTTCACATTTCTTAAAACTTTTGATGAATTTTATAAATTTAAATTATTATCTCTCGATTTAAATTAATATAATTTTTAAAGTATTTTTATTTTGATTTTATTAGTATTATTTTATTTTTATTATTATTTTATTAATTATTTTCTGCTTAATTTAACGTTCATCGTCCCGATTTTAATTATTATTATGTACTGTATGTATTAACTTTTAGTTACATTAAGACAATCAAAACAACCCTGACGATGGCCGCAATGGCTGAAACTTGCAAGTTGGTTGCTAATAAAACGTTTGATTTTAGATTTAGTAAAAGTGTTTTCTCTCACTTAAAATATATTAGGCGTTTAATTGACAAAACCGTGTCTTCTAAATGGCGTGTATATTTCAACAGAGCATGTTTAAATGAACATTTAGTGCCGAAATACTGTAAATATATATATATATATATCTGTTTCCTATAAAAGAGTATCTTGAACTGTCTGATTAATTTTAATTGATTTAAGGCCTAATTCATGTCGAAGACATTAAATTCATGTATTGTCATCGAGAATAAAGCTTTCGTGAAAGTTTTAGAGCTCTAGGTGGTCGAAAAGTGGGAAAGCGACCGGGAGCGTGAGAGCAAGCGGGAAAGAAAATGGGAGCGTGAGAGAAAAACCTCTAAAAACCCCGCTAGTATATAAATAAAAATGAATGGATAGCTGCAGCGTCGAGGTACTTTACAATCGAGAAAAGATATTCTGCTGAGTTTAAAGACTACTGCTCTTCTCTGGGGGGTGAACTGCTGCAGGAAGTTACTTCACATATCTCTAATTTTACTCAAAAACATGGCATTACCAAAAAATTCAGATTTTAAAAAAGTTGTCTAGACTCTATGGCCAGGAAATTCTTTTAAAGAAGGAAGAAACAAGATATGTGAACCTTTCTAGTTATGAGCCGTCTGCTGATGAACATGACTTTTTGCAGCTGGGTCATGATTGCCATGTTCAACCAAAGTATAGTCCACTTACTAAAAAAAATTGAACTAGAAGTCTTGTATAATCGCATATCCTCTCTTGTTAAGCAAGGAGGAATTCTGATTCATAGTGGTTTGAGAGCTATGTTGCACCGTGAGGGTCACATTCATCGAGATGATAATAGACACTACTTACCAGCTAGATTACAAAAGGCTGCTAAATCTCTAGTCGAAAATAACAACATCATAATACATAAAGCAGACAAGTCTTCGTCATATGTGATTATGGATAGAAAAGATTATCTTGACAGGATTTCGACCCTTCTCTCAGATGGTACCAAGTTTAAAAAATCTCTCGTAACCCCATCGGCAATATTAAGAAAAGAGCTAATAAACTCATATCGCTTGCGAATCATGACCTTCCTAAAGAGCAACAACTTCCACAGATAATTGGTGAGTATGCTCCAGCGTACATCTACGATAATGTTAAACTTCATAAAGATCGTCATCCATTGCGTCCCATTATATCCCAGTGCCCCACTCCTATTTACCATCTCTCTAAAGCTATCAATACTTTAATTCGACCATTTCTCTCAAATAAGTATAGTCTGTCATCTACTTCAGAGTTCGTCGACCTCATAAGGGGATTTCCGTTTCAAAATGGTGTTATTGCGTCCTTAGACGTTGAAAATTTATTTACAAGCGTACCAGTCAGTGACAGAGACAATTGAATTTATACTTGAATGCCTCTACACTCCGGATTTGTCATCTTCTTTCCCAATTTCTAAACAGGTTATGACTGAGTTACTTCGATTGTGTACGACGGAGGTTCCATTTACTGATCCTGATCAGTGGCGTACCGAGGGGGGCAGGGGGGGACAGTTGTCCCCGGGCGCAGGGCTGGAGGGGGCGCAATATCAGTGACCAAATTTTTTAAATAATTAAAAAAAAATTTAAATTTGTTGAGGATCTTTTCAGAAGTTCACAAACTTAAAGAAGCAGTTACCATCACAGTCAAGCGTGAATCAGAAACACGATGGAGTGCTAGAGCAGAATGTGTTAAATCAATCCATGATGGACTTGATAATATAGTTAGTCTACTGGAAAAAATGTCTGAAGATACAACTGAAACACAAGAAACTAGAGGCGATGCTGTAATTCTGTTACAAAATATTCTGAGTTTCAACTTCTTAGTTTTCCTTCCTTTCTGGCATGACATACTCAAAAAAATCGACCGTGTTCAGAAAAGACTTCAAGATCCAACAATGAATTTTCACGAAGCGTCTTTGGATATTGAATCTCTGCACATGGATATTACAAGAATCCGTGAAGACATATGCCATGATTCAGTGCTAAAAGCAAAGGAAAGATGTGAGCTATGGGGTGTTGCTGTAGAAAGTAGAATCAGGCGACGGAGAAGGATGCCTGGAGAACTTGCCCGAGATGCAGGACTTTCGGCAGAAGAAGAAATTGTTCGGATCATGAAGAGCATTTTAGATCGACTTCAACAGGAGATGACAACAAGGTTTACTCGTCTCAAAGATCTGAACTTCAAATTCGGATTCTTACTTGATGTAGACAAACTTTTGAATGACAAAGATCTTGACAGTCTCCGTCATCATTGTATTGAATTTGGAAATTTTTATGACTCGGATGTTGAAGGAATTGAGTTATTAAATGAAGTATGTGACTGCAGAATGCTCCTTGAGACCCGCCAGGATACTGCACCAAAGACTCCTACAGAACTCTTGTCGTTCAATGTTAGTTACGGAGAAGATGTTTTTCCAAATTTGCGTGTTGCTCTACAAATCCTTCTTACCATAGCTGTCTCGATTGCCAGCTGTGAGCGATCCTTCAGTAAATTAAAAATAATTCTTTCCTACCCTCGAGCATCCATGGGACAAGATATACTTAGCGATCTGGCCCTAATGAGTGTGGAGAGGGAAGTTCTTGAACAGATTGATTTTGATGATATAATTAACCAGTTTGCTGCAGTAAAAGCAAGAAAAATAAATTTTGTTTAAAACTCAGCTCAATATGCATATAGAAATTTAAATACCCTGAAATGCATGTATATAGGCGCCAGAGACTGTAGTCTACATGCAAATACTGAGTACGACAGTTATTATATTTTATGTAGTTCGACAGATTTTATGTAGGGGGGCGCAGATTTTGTGTTTTGTCCCCGGGCGCAGAAGACCCTAGGTACGCCACTGATCCTGATGGCGTCATGTACGTTCAGGTAGATGGCGTCGCCATGGACTCTCAGCTCGGCCCCACATTTGCAGTATTCTACATGAATTTAGTAGAAAGTCGCGTGTTCTCAGATCTTCAAAACCACCCCTGTATTGTCGTTACGTAGACGATATTTTTGTCTTATGCGACATTTTTCATTTAGACAAACTACATATCCGCTTTGAAGAATGTTCTGTGCTGCGTTTTATTTATGAGCTCACGGACGTCGACAAACAATTGCCATTTCTCTATACCTTAATCACACAGTTGGATAATCGACTGCAGCTTAGTGTCTATACAAAACCTAGCTCTTCTAATGAAACCGGTTACTGTCCCGAGAGTTACCGGAGAAGCGTTATACTAGGCTATTTACATCGAGCCTATCTCATCACTCAAGACTGGGCTGATTTTCACGTCGAGGTTCAGAAGATTAGAACAAGACTTATCGATAATAACTACAGCAACTCCGAAATAGATCAACAAATTCGTTACTTCATAGACAATAAAATTAAACTGAGCCACCAGTCGTCTACTACGCACACAAAACAAGACGTTATTCAGCTTTATTATAGAGCTCAGATGCATAACGGATACAAAACCGATGAAGCAATTTTACGCAGTATCATTAAAAGAAACGTATATGTTGCTTCACCCAATACGCATAAACTGTCATTTAACATATATTATAAACCTGTACACGCCTACCAGCTGGTGATGAAAAATAACCTTGTGAGGACTGATGTACTGAACAGAACCAATATAGTATACCAGTTTCGATGCCCATTACATGACGACCCAGGCCCCGGTTACATTGGCCACACACGTACTACGTTATAACGAAGACTGACAATGCACGTCCAGGGTGGTAACATCAACGCTCAGAAATATGGTGAAAGTTTTGATGAGGTATTTGCACCAGTCGGTAAGACAACTACTCTTCGAGTATTATTAACTATAGCTGGTCAGAAGATTGTTAAGCATTATGATGTGCAGCCAGCTTACATTAAAGCCAACTTGTCTCATGAAGTTTACATGAAGCAACGTGCACCTTTTGATAACAACAATCTGGTATGCAAACTTTCAGAGAAAATATCGACTTAGCAGTCTGTACTAGTGAAGTAAAAGTTGCAGAAGCTGCAAAATAATATATTTTTTTAATTTTGATGAACTTTACATAAAAAGTAAGTTTATTAATAATACTTAATTGGTATTTGCAAACAATGCAAACTTTTTCACAGCAGGTTTCACAAGTTCAATTCATATAATGGTAGTGTAAATTAGAAAATTGTATGATTATTTATTCTAAAAATTTGCCTACCCCAAAAGAGACCTATCTCTAACGATTGTAAAATATATTGAGATTTAGCATACGCCTTATCAAGACAAGTCTTGCTCAAGGCGAGAGAGGAAGGGTACATGCAAAGGCAGCCATTTATAGGCACCTACCCCTTTAGCAAATGCGAGTGAACTCCTTGCTTAAGGGAGTTACGCTGGTGACGCCGGCGAGGTTTGAACTGCCGACCTAACGATCAACAGGCGAACGCTCTGCCACTCTGCCACCAATGAACACTGTAGACAGCTGTGAGTTTATTATCACTAATTAATATTAATTCTGGAATTTTCAGAGAAATATGTTAAGTCGTGATGAATTTAATAAATTCTCCAAATCAAAAGAACATTCAGAATTTCAGCACGTCCTTAAATTCCCTGATAAACTGACAGGAAATACAGTTCTGCAGTGACTATTACTATATTTTAATTTGCTAATTTTTAATATTATAAACTAAATTACTTGAATAACTTTTAGCTGTCAAAGTATGATAATCTCATGGTGGCCTATTCGTGTTATGCCAGTCAAAGACTGAAGAAAGAGGGCAACACAGTTGCCTTATTTGCATACCAACAGTTGTGCTGGGTATTCCTTCCTAAAGAATCAAAGGTATTAGAATTATTGCAAACAAATCTTAAAACTCTCAAGATTATATTTTATAAATTGTTTTTAACATTCTTTTAGATGCCTTTTATTCCCAAACACAAGGCCATGATTCTAAGCCAACTTGAAGCAACATATAAAGAGGAACAGAAACAGTTCATATCTTACGCTTCGTGCACTTCTCCACTGAGAAAGTGGCTATAACACAATAAATCGAGTCCAGAAGCGGTTACAGGATCCATCCATGAACTTTAACAAAGCAGCGTCTGATCTAGAATCGTTAGAGGAAGAACTTGTTAATTTCGTGATAAAATTTGCACCGAGGCTATCAAGAATGCTAAAACAATCTGCACCGCATGGGTGTCAAGATAGACATGTTGTGTATGTGATTATTGGTGGATGGGATGTGTTGTGTGTACGCTCGCTATTTGTTGTAGTATGAATGTTCACCTGTAGTTGTAGGAGTTGTTGTATATTAGTGGCTAGCGTGTTGTTTAGGCGAGAAAAGTATGCGCAGAGTTTTGAGTGTAGTGAGAGTCGAGCTCGAGAGTGGTTGTCACGTAGTTAGGAGCGAATTGTGGTGAATTGTTGAATTGGCGAATTTTCGTATTGAAGTTACATTTTTCGTTTTGTTAATTTTTATTTAATAATAAAGACCTCTTAAGCTGAAGTTGGAGTTTTGTTGTTGAGCGGTTTGCCCAAGTTGACATTTTTGGCGACCCCGACGAGACTGGAAAAATAATTTGTCGACGTGGGCAAATAAGGAAGCTGTAACGTTTGTTTTGAAATTGTTTTGCGGAGTTTTCTGTTAGAAGTTTTGTCATGACCAGTATTCAAAAACTGAAAGAACTTGGAGAAAGTCTGGGGTATAAAGATACCGAACTGCAGTTGTTTGTTAAAGAGCAACAGGCAGAAGAGAGGACACAAAGAAATTTAGACAGAGAGGCACAATTGCAGGCACAGCTGCAGGCAGATAAGATGAAAATGGAGGCAGATAATAGAACCAGAATCGAACTGGAAAGAATGGCAAATGAGCAAAAAGACAAAGACCGTGAAATAACCAGGCTCGAGTTGGAAATCAAGAAAAACAGCCTCAACCAGACAAGTTCCGTCAGTCTAACTCATGTGGCATCAGGACCCAAGTTACCATGTTTTGAGGATGAGAAAGATGACATGGACGCATATTTGTTTCGGTTTGAAAGAATGGCTGAAATTCAATCCTGGAGAAAATCAGAATGGGCTATATTTTTGTCATCCCTGCTGAAAGGAAAGGCTTTGGAAGTTTATTCTAGGTTGCCGTCTGACCAGGTTGGAAATTACGACGTTTTGAAAAAAGCTCTGTTACAACGCTATGAATTAACAGAAGATGGATTCATAAAAAAATTTAGAACTGCTAGACCTGAAAAGAATGAGGCTCCCGACTCTTTTTTAGTTCGTTTGCAAAGCTACTTGCAGCGGTGGGTTGAGCTGTCAGAAGCCGAAGAAAGCTACGAGGGTTTGTCAATGCTTCTGGTGATTGAGCAATATGTGAATGGTTGCTCCAAAGAAATGGCCTTGTTTCTGAAAGAACGCGCTCCACGAAATCTTCAGGAACTGAGTGATTTTGTAAGGCAGTATTTGGATGCGCACGGAGAAGAAAGTCTTTCTGAAGTCAGCGAACAAAGTTACAAGAAATCAAAAAACTGTTTCAACTGTGGGCGAGTCGGACATTTTGCGGCAGAGTGCAGAGGCAGTGGCGGTTCTTCGAAGTTGACGACAATTTCAAATAGAGTCCACGACAAGACAAGTAGAAGCGGATGCTTCCAGATAACAAAAACTGCTGCTTTGGTTACTGGTGGTAGGATGGGAAAAAACGGTTTCATGGTGGGTACAAAACGACAATTTCGTAACGACGTCAGTTCAACACCTGCTATTCAAGGATGCAATGGAGAACACGGAGCCGAATGTAGGATGTCATGCGGATGTCAATTTCCCGTTATCGTGGACGCATTTCGCTCGTCAACAAATTGTCAAGTCGAAATGCCTGTCGTTCAAGGATACATCAATAAAAGAAAAGTATCCCTCCTGAGAGACACAGGCTGTTCCACTGTGGTTGTTCACCGTTCGCTTGTCCAGAGCCATCAAATGATTGGCTCGGATCAACGCTGCGTATTGATTGACGGTACCGTTCGAATTTTTCCGGTAGCTGAAATCGACATCGAGACTCCATTTGACACGGGATCGGTAAAAGCCCTATGCATGAAAAGACCTTTGTATGATCTTGTAATAGGAAATGTTGACGGTGCAAAAAGTGTCGGTGACTTAGGTGAAGAAGCAGCAGCAATAACTAGAAGTCAACAGCAAAGGTCTACAATCAGGCCGTTAACCGTGGTAAAGTCTACAATCAGGCCGTTAACCGTGGTAAAGTCTACAATCAACGACATTAGTGTTGAAGACTTGAATAAAATGCAGCAAGATGACGAAAGCTTGCAAAGATTCTTAAAGAAACAGCCACAAACAACTGATGAAAACAAGTTGATGTTTGTCAAGGAAAGAAATATATGGGACAGAAAAATTGAGAACTCTGGAAACGAAAAAACATCTCAAGTTTCCACGCTTCTTTCTTCGGGTGGAACTACTGAAGTTACTGGAGCAGTTATTTTGGAACCGATGGATGACGCAGATGACGAGGTACTACTGTTGGAAACCATATCCCCACAACAAAATTAAACATTCAAAGACGTTAAGATTCATTTAAAATTGGCACCAAATCAGCATTTACAAGTTCTAGAGTTATTAAAAGAGTACCAAGATATATTCACGGATGTGCCGAAAATCTGTAACCTTGGACAACATGAAATAAATTTGGTTTCTGATGATCCGATAGTTGGGAAAGGTTACCCAGTTCCTCATGCGATGAAACCCACGTTGGAAGCTGAATTGAATTTGATGCTTCGAATGAATATTATCGAGGCATCAACAGCTGCATATTCATCACCGGTGGTGTTGGTCAAGAAGTCGGATGGAAATACAAGAGTCTGCATCGACTACAGAAAATTGCACCGTATAACAGTTTTCGATCCAGAGCCGATGCCACATGTTGATGGTATCTTTGCAAAATTGGCAGGAGACAGATTTTTCTCAAAATTCGACTTTTGTAGAGGATTTTGGCAGATTCCAATGCGAAATGAGGACAAGGATCTTACAACATTTGTGTGTCACAAAGGGTTGTTCAGATTCAGAGTCATGCCATTCGGTCTGGTTAACGCTCCGGCGACATTTACAAGAATCATTAGAAAACTGGTACAAGGCATTGAAACTGATAAAGGACGAAATTAAGCCGCTGGTTGATAAAATAAAGTCCATAACGGAGGAAAACAAAACTCTACAGATTCGAGTTGACAGACTGGAGATGCAATTGAGAAGCAACGATCTCGTCATTCACGGAATCCCTGAATCGTCCTACGCTGAGGTGGCTTCGGGTGTGACTGCTGGATAAAGTGATTCCTCTAAACATATGTCTCGGCAGGATACAATGAGTGCTGTCGTGGAGTGTTGCAGGACGAGGTTAGATCTCGACATATCTATGAAGGATATCACTGCCGGGTACAGAATACCTGGCATTAAAAACGCACCACGACCGATAGTTATAACTCTCGCTTCAAAGACAGTCAGAGACCGAATTTACTCTTCAAGACGCCTACTTCACAAACAAGAAGATAAACATAAAATTTATATCAACGAACATTTAACTAAGAGGTGCTCAGAAATCTTTTCGAGAGTCAGGAGACTACTCAAAGAAAAGAAAATCTCCTCCATCTGGACATGGAATGGCGTTGTTTTTGCAAAAAGAGTTGAATCTGACAAGCCAATTAAATCCTAAGTCTCGAGGAGGTTGAAAAGTTACAGACTTGTTAAAATGGCTTATGATACGACGAACACTGAAGAAGAACGTTTAAGTTTACTGAAGTCTATAAGAAGCTGTTCTTTGTTTGATTATAACATTGATCCTGATGAAAATATCTTCCACCCAATCTATGATAATAGAAATGTTTATGTTACTTCTGATGAGTTAAACGAGTTAACCGGTCGATTAGCTTCTGATCATTTTTCATTTCTTCACGTCAATTGCAGAAGCTTAAAAAATAAATTGCATGACTTAGCAATATTACTTCACTGGAGTAGATCTAGGATTTTGGCGGTTACAGAGACATGGCTGGATGACAATTCATCCTTGAGCGTGGAAATACCGGGCTTTGTTTTCGTATCTAGACATAGAGTTATGAAAAAAGGTGGCGGAGTTGGTTTTTTTATTGACTCTGACTTAAAATATTCTGTTCTTGATGTTAGTTCTTGGAGTGTTGATATTACTTCATTTGAAATTCTCTTGGTATCTGCGGAGTGTCGAGGAATTGGAAGTTTTACTGTTGGAGTAATCTATCGCCCACCGGATACCAATATACGTGTTTTTAATGCAGAGCTGAGTAACATCTTGGATTACGTTGACAGAAAAAATATGAAGATATTTCTACTGGGCGACTTCAACATTGATTTTCTTGACAAAGAATGGAACTCACTTACAGCTGAGTTTTTTAATTTACTAGCTTCCCACTGCCTTCTTCCAGCCTTTACAACGCCAACTAGAAAATGCCCTTCAACCGCCACCGCAATTGATAATATATTTACTAATTATCCACTACAGAAGACTCTCGCCAGGATTGTACTCGATGACGTCTCGGACCACTTCCCTATTTTTCTCTCTGCCACATTATCGACACCTGATTGCGTCGGAAAAAATCATGTCTTTTCCTTAAGAAGGAGTTTCGTTAATAAAGAAATTTTTGAGCAAAACGCTGCATGGAGCCGGTTGGTCTGGGGTAATAGAGGTGGCCGAGTGTGGCGACGCGTCATCCGCCTATTCAATGTTTATCAATAGATACCTTGAGATATATAATAATTCCTTTCCTCTGGTGAGCTGCAGCGGCAAATCTAACGGACCTAACAAGTTTGATAAAGAATGGATGACATCTGAACTTATGAAAAGCTGCAAGAAAAAAAATGCGCTTTACCGAGCATACACCAGGAATCCATCTCCGTCTAACAAACAGAAATTTACTACATTTAGAAACCTCTTCAAATCAACTAAGGTAAAAACCATCAAACAATTCTACTCCGAAAAGTTTAAATTAAACAACAACAACATGAAAGGAACATGGAAGTTAATTGGGAACATTTTAAATAAAAAGACCAACATGGAACAATGCAAGACTTTCTGTACGGATGACGGTAGTCTATTGACATCTTCCTCTGTTATTGCTGAGTCATTTAATAATTACTTTTCTAATATTGGCTCCAACCTCGCAAGAAAGATATCCCCACCGGATACAACGTTTGAAAAATATCTTGGCAATCCTGTGACTCACTCTTTTTTTTTTGCACCCACTACGCCTGATGAGATTATCAAAATAGCTTCAGACTTAAAGATCTCTCACAGCTGCGGATCCGATGGAGTCGACCCATGCATCGCACGAAATTCAATTACGGCGATCGCTAGTCCTCTGTCTGCCATAATAAATTGCTCAATAACTTCAGGAGTATTCCCCGCTCAACTAAAAACAGCCAAAGTCATTCCAATTTACAAATCTGGGAAAAAAGAAAACTTTTCTAATTACCGGCCAATATCTGTCTTGTGCTATTTCTCAAAGTTTTTTGAAAGAGTGATGCACTCCAGACTTTATAATTATCTTGATAAATTTTCCATTATTACACCAAATCAGTTTGGATTTAGAAAAAATCACTCAACTTATATGCCACTGGTCATGTTACATTCAAAGATTGCCGAGGCCATGGACCGTGGGAAATATGTAATTGGCATCTTCCTGGACCTAGCTAAAGCCTTCGATACGGTTGATCACGGCATTCTGGTGGAAAAATTGAGGCACTATGGAATCCGGGGAACTCCACTATCATGGTTCAGTGACTATCTTAGCTGTAGATCACAATGCGTCCAGTACAGCAACTCTATCTCTTCGATGAAGCAGGTAACTTGTGGGGTGCCTCAAGGGTCGGTGCTGGGACCGCTTCTATTTCTCATCTATATCAACGACCTATGCTCAGTTTCAGATCGCCTTGAATTTGTTTTGTTTGCGGACGATACTAACCTCTTTGCGACTGGCGATAACTTAGAAAATTTATATTACGATACCAACAGTGAATTACTTTCTGTTTCTAAATGGTTCTCTGCTAGTAGACTTTCCTTAAATGTTAGCAAAACGAATTACATTTTATTTCACCATATAAACAAAAATACTTTCTGTAATTGTCAGCTGAAGATTGATGATATACCAATTTTGCGGGTTCCTTATTGCAAGTTCTTGGGCGTGTTGCTTGATGAACACCTTACATTAAAAACTCACATTGAACATGTTACATCTAAGGTTGCAAAAAATTGTGGAGTGCTATCTCGTATACACCAGTTTGTTGATGCCAATATTTCTATGATGTTATACTATGCACTTATATTTCCGTACTTATCATACTGCAATATTGTCTGGGCCTCAAATTATTCAACTCGTTTAAAGCCTCTTCATATTTTGCAAAAGCGAATTATTCGAATTATTTTTCACATGCCTCCCACATCGTCTTGTAAAATTCAAATGGCTAACAACAACATTCTTAAAATTTATCAGATTAATTTCTTCCAAACTGGCATTTTCATGTATAAATATGATAATTTTATATTACCCTCATCATTCGATAACATGTTTGTAAAATTATCTGATGTTCATTCCTATGATCTGCGCCCCGGTCGCTGTTTTCGAACGGATTTTGCTCGGACAACTCTTAAAACATTCTCTATTAAATGCTCTGGCCCTCGTATTTATTCAATCATTCCAATATCTGTCTCCTCCTTGAAACGTATTTCGCTATTTAAGCAAGCTCTGAAATCTTACTTGTTATTGTCTCACTCATAACTACTCAATACCTATTACCTTAGCATACCAATTTCAGTCTCTTCCTTGATAAGTTTATTGAACTACTATTTGAAATGTCTTAACTCAACCAGCTTATTTGGTTCTTTTTGTAAAGGTTGTCCATTAAGCGGGAAGGAATTCCCTTCGGACGAACCTTTTGGGCACCTTATTTCTTTCTCAACCAATCGATTTTTTTTTCTTTTTTGAAATTTTGGTTCTATATTTTTTCTTGTCGTTTTGGTTATTTTCTTTTGTTTACGTTTAATACTTATGTTGGTGCTCAATAAATGAAATGAAATGAAATGAAACTTTGGACAATTATCTTGACGACGTCTTAGCTCATACGAAGGTTTGGGAATCTCATTTACACTCTTTAAAAGCATTTTTCGACCGGGTGAGAAAAGCGAATTTAGCATTGAGGCCGTCAAAGTGTGTTGTCGGCGAATTTGATGTTACGTTTTTGGGTTTCCGGATTGGGGAAGGCATGTTGAAGCCACGAGCCGAGACTGTGTCAAGAATTCTGGATGCGCCGAGACCGACAACAAAAAAACAAGTTCGAGCATTTGTTGGCCTGATAAGTTTTTATAGAAATTTTGTGCCTAACTTTGCAGCTCTTGCTTCCCCACTCACGGATTTAACAAAAAAGGGTGCTAAAACTGATATCGAGTGGGACGAGCCACAGGAGAAAGCATTTTTTTGCCTTGAAGATGTGCATAGCAAATCCACCTGTATTGAAGCTGCCTGATGTTAACAAGACGTTCATTCTACAAACTGATGCTTCAAATGTTGGGATTGGTGCGATAATGCTTCAAGAAGGAGAAGATGGGATCAAACATCCAGTAGCTTTTGCGAGTCGGAAACTTTTACCAAGAGAGATTAATTATTCAACTATCGAGAAAGAATGCTTAGCAATTGTGTGGGCAATTGGAAAATTCCAAGAGTATCTTTATGGCTCGGAGTTCATTTTAGAAACTGATCACCAGCCACTACAGTATCTGGGTGCTGCACAGTATCAGAATGGAAGGCTCATGAGGTGGGCACTAGCATTACAACCTTATCGATACGTCTTGAGAGCCATACGAGGTAAAGACAACGTTGGAGCAGATTTCCTGAGTCTACATCCGTGTTAACTTAGCCGATGGAAGCCGAAAATGAATTTCCAGAATTAGAAGAGACAAAAAAAAATATTTTTTGTCTGGAGGAAGGGACGGAATGTCAAGATAGACATGTTGTGTATGTGATTATTGGTGGATGGGATGTGTTGTGTGTACGCTCGCTATTTGTTGTAGTATGAATGTTCACCTGTAGTTGTAGGAGTTGTTGTATATTAGTGGCTAGCGTGTTGTTTAGGCGAGAAAAGTATGCGCAGAGTTTTGAGTGTAGTGAGAGTCGAGCTCGAGAGTGGTTGTCACGTAGTTAGGAGCGAATTGTGGTGAATTGTTGAATTGGCGAATTTTCGTATTGAAGTTACATTTTTCGTTTTGTTAATTTTTATTTAATAATAAAGACCTCTTAAGCTGAAGTTGGAGTTTTGTTGTTGAGCGGTTTGCCCAAGTTGACAATGGGGAATCGATATTGAAAAATGGATCAATAGACGACAACAAATGCCTGAAACATTGGCAAGAGATGCAGGACTTCCGTCGGAGGAAGAAATCCTTAGGGTTATGAATGCGTCCTTGATCGACTTCAGCAAGAAATGACAACACGTTTAACCCATTTGAAAGATCTCAACTTACAATTTGGATTTCTACTCTATATCAAAATTCTTATAAGTGGGAAAGATCTTGATGTTCCTATGGATCTTCTTCGTTTCATTATTTCTTATGGTGAAGACGTTTTTCCCAACTTACGGATTACATTACAAATTCTTTTGACAATTTCTGTTTCAATAGCTAGTTGCGAGCGCTCATTCAGCAAGTTAAAATTATTTTTAACATATTTACGTGCTTCAATGGGACAGGATCATTTCAGTGACATTGCTCTTCTTAGTATTGAAAGAGAAACTCTAGAAAAAACAGATTTTAATACAATTATTGATAAGTTCGCTGCAGTGAAATCAAGAAAAATTCATCTTTGAACGAAATATTTCAGATGTTTAATCTTCTTCAAATGTTGCTATATATATATATATATATATATTGAATGGGCGTCTTATCAGAACTTTGTCCCCGGGTGCCAAAACCCCTCGCTACAGCAATGAATGAAAAAATTCAATGTTTAGAAATGAACAAAACATGGATTTTGACAAATTTACCTGAGTATGAAACAATCATTGGAAGTAAATGGGTCTACAAAATGAAGACTGATGACAATGTCGTCACATATAAAACTTGTTTAGTTGCTCAAGGCTATTCTCAGAAATATGGTGAAAGTTTTGATGAGGTATTTGCACCAGTCGGTAAGACAACTACTCTTCAAGTGTTATTAACTATAGCTGGTCAGAAGAAAATGATCGTTAAGCATTAAGATGTGCAGTCGGCTTACATTAAAGCCAACTTGTCTCATGAAGTGAATGGCTCTGGAAATTAACCTTTTCAGCAGATTTAACCATGCACATCAATGATTTTAATCTGTAATGCAGGGTAAAACTTTACCTATCTGTGACTTGTACTACAAGGTGAAAGCTTTTTGTCAGAAGTTAACATAATTTTTTATTTTGCTAGCAAAAGGCTGCTTTGCTCACTTTTTAAGCTATGACTTCATTTTCAAGCTTGTATGTTCAAGGTGTCATTTCTGACATACAACATTTTTTAGTAGGGTAATTGCTCCTGTGCATATTTCAATTAGAATTCTGCGCGTGTGTGTGCGTTTATGAGTGAGTGTCCTCTCAAGCAGATTATACCAACATCTTGTGTGTGCATGTATTCACTTGCAGAAATATAACCATGGAATTCTATTTACATCATACATACATATCTCAATTATCCACATAAATAATTTATAATTTGATATGGTTAGTGCCAATCAAAAAAAATCAAAACCTAGTATTTCTAATCTTATTATAGTTTATAATCTATTATAACCAAAAAATACATTACTGAGAAAAATTTCAGCATGATCAAATAATAAGTGGAGCAAAAACCTGTTAATAGATCTTACTACTGCTGCCACACACATATACAATATACACTACACAGTTTTTATACATATAGATATACACTAATACGTATACACAAATATTCATAAATTAAAAGAAAATTTAAAAAAATACAGCATCACTACAACCCCATGACTGCGCAAATACAGTAAAAGTCCTTTAGAGCAGCCCCCTCAATAGCGGAAGCTAAGAGTAATGAACACTTTTGTTCTGCACAGAATTTCTTAAATCTATGCCTGGCCTATACATAGTAGCTTGTCATCGAGTGTGTTTGATCCTCAGGACTTTTACTATTATTATATTCACAACCGACAAACATTAAAAGAAAATAATTAAAAACAACAAATCTGAAAGAAATAATAGAACCTTGCAAATCTTTTCTCCTTGGAGTTTTAAATGGACAGTGTCTACAAGAGAAAAGCTTGCCTTTATTGTGTTGCTTCAGCTGATGAGTCTGAATTTTGTAGCTTGTACTAAAAACTTCTCCACAATCTTGACAAACAAATTTAGAAACTTTCCGTTGTGATTTAGAAGGTGTCGCCTCTTGTCTCAAATCACTAAAATAGTTGCAGTATAATTTGGGAAAATGTTATTTAAATTAAAAAATAAGATAATTAACAAATTTTCTAAACTGACTTGTCCCAATTATATGCAGAAACTTTAGAAACATTAACAATAGGCAGAGGTTCATCAGAATACAGTCTAGGAATAATCTCAATAGAACTGCTGTTTGAATTTTCGCACATAACATTGGTCAATGGTGAACAATCACTCTCCATATTGCCTAAAGGCCCACTATCCTTAAATCTGCTGGAAAAAGATGGTTCTACAAAATCTTCATCGAAGCTGATTTTTTCTTGAAAAGAACTACTATTTGACGGTTCTACAAAATCTTCATCGAAGCTAATTTTTTCTTGAAAAGAACTACTATTTGACAATAGTAGATTGGAATCCTCCAAAGGTTTTCCTGTCACACTTTTCAAAGAATTATTGGGGTTTGTCAAAAATATTTGTAAAGCATGATCATCTAATGATCCATCATTAGCTTGAGAAACAAGCTCACTATTATTCGCATGGATATTTGTATCAACACAAACAGCAGCACAATTATTTTCAGGCGCTTCAACTTCAATGCAAGAACTAGTGCTATGAATTTCTTGGTTACCCTTTCCCGGGGATGTGCGACATTCTGCATTATTATTCAATGAGTTCTCAGTATAACTATCGTCCATCATAAAACCAACAAATTCATTGCCATCATTGGATCCTCCACTCATAGTATGAGACTGATCTACAAAACTATCCAACTCATTGAAGCAAAATGATTTAGGCACAATTTCACTTAGTTCATCATAATTGTTGACAGAAGATAATTCCATATCTGCTTTGCTCTGGTTTCTCAACTTTCTCAGATGTGGACATTCACTTGCCTGAGTTAGATCGGTAAGATCTAACTCAGTTAAACCATCCATTCTACCATCATTGCTATCAGAATCAGTCACATCTGGTGAAAGAATACCACCAAATCCATTATTAAACCTGATAGGATCTGCTTCATTTGAAGGAATACTGGGTTGAACTCTAAGCTCTTGCACAGGAGGATTTATAAATTGGTTTCTAAGAAAATTTTTATCTGAGTTTGCACTGAAAGAAACTTGTGAACCAATCTTGAATTGGTCTGAAACCTCACTAATAGAAAGGTCACTAGCATTTTCAATAAGGTGTGTTTTTTTGGCAGTCTGGAAATACTTCATGCAAAAAGCATAAGCATCATCCATTCCAAAATATTTTGATCCAACACAGAGCTTCAAAATTTCTATTGGGGTAGCCGGAGTTATGCCATAAATGAAGTCCAAAACCACCTGAAGAACGTCAGATGGTGTTTCAGGAAGAAAAACGTTAAATTTTGAGCTGCCATTACTGCACGTTTTCACTTCAGAACCTGAAAAGTAGGCCAAGAATGTTGAGCTGCTGGCAACTAGGACAGCAGTATGTGCAGTGAAGAGTTTATTATCACTTGAGGTTAGCACAACATCACAAAATTGCCACGTCTGTCTCATTGTGTTCAGTCCTTTCCATATCTTCTTCCAGTAACATGCTGGTGTAGGTTTTGCAGCCAAAGAAAAGTTAGCCTCAACAAACACTTCTGTCATTTTCCAGCTAAAATTAAAATTAGGTTGTTAATATTGAAATTAGCCTAATTTTCCTTAATCATCAATTTTATACTCTTTTAACGCTCTGAAAAAATAGTGAAAACCGGTTAAAAAATATATTAGATGTAATTATCCACTCCCCACCCACACCGATTTTTCTCACAAAACCATATTTTACAATTTTAAAAAATTATGTGCATGCTAGATATCTAGTATTTAATTTATTAAATTGTTCATCAATTTATATTTTTTTCGTTAAAAATGTTTCCTATTAGCACTGAGCTACATTTTAAAGGAGAATTTTTGTCAGAATATTAGTTTTTTAATAAACTACTATTATTAGTCTGCTGCTGCTTTCACAGTAATTTCTTAGTTTTGTATAGAAATCGATCCAAGACAGTAGACTAGAAGATTACCTTTTGTTGTTTTTACAAACTTTTATTTAGGTTACAATCTCTGTTTGTGTGTGTGTGTGTGGCTTTCTCTGTACGCAAATCTTGCAAATAAAATTCAACCAGATTTTTGACTAGCTAGGAAGCTGAAACTTTCAGTATAGCTTTATATTGGATGACAATACATGATTCAACAAAAAAAACTTAATTTGAACATCTTTCATATTTCTAAAAATCGAGTGTATTTGAAATTAAAGTTTGTGTTAAAAAACTCGTTTTTTCCTTTACTTGTTCAATACTTAACTTAATAATCTTTAAAGTTTATACTAGTTATACTTATACAGTTTTTATAATACTTAGCAACTTAGCAGAACTAATGCATTCTCTTTACTTTAAGTAAGTAAGCTTTAAGTTATAAGGCAATGCGGCTATGGTCATTACTTCATTACTCATTACTACTACAACTATAACTGAGTATAACTATAATTAAGTACGAGGGAGAAGTTGGCTGCGCAGCTGGATCCCCGAACTATAGTGCAAAAAAAAGTTCGTGCATTGGGGTTGTGCTATAGATCGTTGGAAAGGTATTTAAAAAAGAAATATAATGGTGTAAAAATAAATTTAATATTGCAAAAAATAAAAAAGTTATAGGCGAAAAACCGTCGCCGTCCCTATGTAAATGTATGGAGACGATTGTTCATACCCTGATCTATATTTTGCTTCATAACTTTTTTATTTGTTGGACTATTTTCCAAAAATTAGTTTCTATGTTTATCTAATATATTTGTCTTTCTAATGCATTAAGCTAGAACCCCAATGCAGTCGAAAATATTAATCTACATGGCTCCAAACGCAAGTGAAAATCGTCTCCATACATTTACATAGGGACGATTTTTTACTTGCGTTTGGAGCCATGTAGATTAAAATTTTCGACTGCATTGGGGTTCTAACTTAATGCATTAGAAAGACAAATATATTAGCTAAACATAGAAACTAATTTTTGGAAAATAGTCCAACAAATAAAAAAGTTATGAAGCAAAATATAGATCAGGGTATGAACAATCGTCTCCATACATTTACATAGGGACGGCGACGGTTTTTCGCCTATAACTTTTTTATTTTTTGCAATATTAAATTTATTTTTACACCATTATATTTCTTTTTTAAATACCTTTCCAACGATCTATAGCACAACTCCAATGCACGAACTTTTTTTTGCACTATAGTTCGGGGATCCAGCTGCGCAGCCAACTTCTGCCTCATTAATTAAGTAACTATTAGTACTTAGTATTAGTATTATATATATAATATACAGACATCTATCTTCTATTTTCTATATATGGCCATCTCTATCGAAACAGTAACTGACAAGCAAGAATAATATTAACATTTACTAACTACGAATTACTGAGCTGAGACGTAGTCAACAAACAAGCACGAAGACGTTTCGAGTCCCGGTGAAGACGGACCTCAATCACATTTGACGGTAAACAACATCACAAGTGTCACAACCCTAAAAAGTAATGGATGATTTTTGGACTTTGTGATAGCAAGAAAGCTATTTTAAATTTGAACTGTATAACTTAAAAATTCATATTAACTAGTTTTAAATCATTAAAATTCTGCTAATGAGCTTATGCTCGAAATGGATAGAATCTACGAATAAAAAATATCGATTAGTCGAATGATTTAAAGGGGACGAAAGGTGCACTTACAAAATTATGTAATCAGATCAGACCCGGATGCACCAAAGTAAAATAATAAATGAATCCTGTAGGTATTCCACTCCTGGTCACTGATCTCTACATAAAGCCGTGTTTATGGCCCCCAAACCCTAGTGACGGAAATTAGGGGAAAAGAAGGTACATTTGCCCCGCCCCCTGATTTTCAAAATTAAATTTTTTTCTACCTAGAGTTTACAATATAAATTCTTAATTTTAACTTTACTTAACTCAGTGATGATTCAATGCGTATTGGAGCGATTTTTGTGTGTGTAGACAATTTTATATCAAAGTTTCCAATGGGAAAATTTTCTAAAATTTTACATCCCTAGTACCAGGGGCCAGGGCACCTAAAGGTTTCTAAATTATTCTATAAAAATGTTTCTGAAACGTTACATAGGAAACGTTTTTGAAACGTAACATAGAAAACATTTTTGAAACGTTACCTACTTAGGAAATGTTACATAGGAAACGTTTCTTTAACGTAGCCTACAGGACATGAGCAAATTAACCACACAAAAAAAACAGTTTCTTGTAACCGAAAAAGAAACTTTACAAAAACGTTACAATGTTTATTGTGTATTTTATATTGTTTCAGCAGCAAAGCCGATTTCAAAGAGAAAGAAACTTTTCTACTCAATGTTGAATGGGATATTATTTTTCAGCATTGTTTTGACGTGGACAGCTGCTGAGATGTTTTCAATCCTTATTTAAACATTGCAACAGAAACGTTTGTCTTTCTCTGCTATGCGACACACAACTCTCGAAAATTATAAGGGGGAACTTCAAAAATGCTTTGCCAATTGTATAAAGCCAAACATACATTTGTTGAAAAAATATCGACCTAGTAGTCTGGTCCATATATATATATATATATATATATATATATATATATATATATATATATATATATATATATATATATATATATATATATATATATATATATATATATATATATATATATATATATATATATATATATATATATACATAAATGATCGGAAATGGGAACGGAAAAGCAACTGAGAGCGAAAGAGTGAGCGGGAAAGGGAAAGCGACAGGGAACGGGAAAACAAGCGAAAACGGGAAAGAGAAAGTGAACGGGAGCGAGAAACCGACCGGGAGCGAGAAAGCGACCGGGAGCGAGAAAGCGACCGGGAACGGGAGAGCAAGCGGGGAAAGAAACGGTAGCGAGAGAGACAAGCATTAGAAAAACCTCTAAAAACCCCGGGCAACGCCGGGTATCCCGCTAGTTGTTAATAAAAAATAAATATTTAACCTTGTTTATCTACTTTCTTTGTCTATTCTAACAAAATAGTGTTCTGTCAAAGTCATAGGGGCCCCGTTATCCTAATATGCCCAGGGCCTCCAATAGGTTAAAGACGATCTTGATTATCAGAGAACGAAAAGCATTGTAAAAAATTCTAATACGCTTTGAATCATCACTAGTTAATTTAAAGATAGAAAAATATACTATGTAAAAATGTCAAATTTTGAAAAAGCAAAAAAATTTACTCCAGGAGGCCAACCGGGCAATGGTCTCCCCCTTTTCAACTTGCTGGAGGTCAATCAGGTCAAATTAATAAAACGGGTTGAGATTTTTTAAAACTTGTGATTAAATTAAATTAACATGGTTTAGAGCGGTTCAAAAGACTAAATTTAAGCCTGTATGAGAACCACTATAACAACTAGAGGCAGTTGTTTATGGTGTGTGTCTACCCACTAGTACCCACCTACCAACACCCCCTACGAACGCTGGTGACGCCGATTATTGTCGTTATTCAGCCAGTTGTAATATAACTTGAACTTTTTTTATTTAGTTAAACCAAACAAAAGAAATTTAAATTAAACTTTTATTTACTCTCTTTTCTCTTTTTTTCCTCTTTTTTTATCTCACTTTTTACGCTTGTTATAACCTACGCTTTATCTACAATCTTCTAATTTTAGCAACACTAATTTATTATTTTTCTCAAATTTTAATATTTTTAAAATCTCTCTTTCTCTCTTTCTCTTTCTCCCTCTCTCTTCCCCTCTCTCTTCCCCTCTCTCTCCCGCTCTCTTACTCTTTATCCACGTGGGCAGAACAACTTGCTAGCCCAAAAGTTCTTCTGCCACTCTTTTTTATCTCTTGCCTTCTCAGAAAGTGTTTTACTTTGTATAAAACTCTCCATTTTTCTAGACAAATAGTTAACCGCAAAAGCATTTAATACAACAGTGCTAAAAATTATAGAACTCAGGATGGTTCTAAAAACGCGGCTGAAAAATTATTTAAAAAAAAAACTGATATTTATTTCTTTGCACTACAGTCTCCGAAAAAAAATTTAATCAAAAAAAGTTTGTAAAACTCTCAAAGAATAACTTGGTATCATAATTGTAACACATAAAAAAGTGTTTAGAATCAGAAATCTGCCGAACTAACTTTGAGATTCATTGATTTGTTGATTGTAATATGATCCTTCGATAGAAAGGTCGCTGAGTAAGAATTTCTGCCTACCATATGCAATCAGCCATTCATCACATGAATGCATAGAAAATACCATATGCAATCAGCCATTCATCACATGAATGCATAGAAAATATCATATGCAATCAGCAATTCATCACATGAATGCATAGAAAATAAAATACCATATGCAATCAGCCATTCATCACATGAATGCTTAGATAATACCATATGCAATCAGCAATTCATCACATGAATGCATAGAAAATACCATATGCAATCAGCCATTCATCACATGAATGCTCAGATAATACCATATGCAATCAGCAATTCATCACATGAATGCATAGAAAATACCATATGCAATCAGCCATTCATCGCATGCATATGCATGGATTATTCCATATGCAACTAGCCATTCATCACATGCATATACATGGATAATTTCATTGCATTTAAAAAAATAAACATGAGTTTTTGATAATGGTAGGTTTTCATTAATTAAAATTCTTCTGTGGTAACGTTATAGTAGTACGAACATTTAGACTGGACACTGGATAGGTAGATATGACATGGTACATTGTAAACTAGTCTTTAGCTCGTCAAGAAGGTGAATAAAATGCATAAAATGATGTGCTCTGTTTTTTTGAAACCCAAGTTGATTTTTGTTGATATTTTCTCCCGATAGCTTCTCAGATAAAATTCGTTAACAGATGACGCAATGAAAACATTCTTTGAAGCGATTGCGAATCGAAACCCAAGTTTACACAAATTTCCCTCCTCCTGGTTTATACAAACGAGGTGGAAAAGCGCTTATTCACCGCCAAAAGCGAACAGTTTATGGTTATAAACATTCATTATTATGTTTTTTAAACTTGATCAAAATTATGCGCTTTCTTAAATCGTCATCGTCGTTACAACCACCACCATAATCATCATTTATGGAAAACAGTCCCACGCTCCAACTCCTTGAATGCAATTCCAGTGATCACTAGAGTACACAACACACAACACACACAAACATACACACAGACACACACTTACACACGTACGCACACATACACTTACACATACACATACATATTATTATATATACCTTCGTGTCGTTTTCCAGACGATTATCTTAAGTGTAACGCCGAAAAGAATTTGCTAGAATTTTTGGTGAATCGTATAAAATCACATCAATGACGACTGGTTTGTATTTAAGGGATTTCAGATTCATTCCAGGATTATTATCTTTTGTTTTTCATTATTATATCGAATGAAAATAATTTAATAAGTTTTTTAAGCTAATTTTCAGACAAATCAGATTTTCTCTCACGTGATATTGAACGAGAAATTAAATTTTGATTAAACACAAAACTAAAATCTTCTGCCTACGCGTGCTTCTTGCGAATTGCAGAAAGTATTCGATAAAACTTTGCCCTTATTGATAAGAGAAGTTATGGATAACAAGTATAAGAAGTGGTCTATCAGTGGAATATTTGGTAATAAAAAGCCGAATTTTAGATCGACCAGACACAGTTCATTAGAATGCCCGGGTGCATGCGACGATTTCAAAACAATAACTGAAAGTTTAGGCGGAGGGGATGAAGTGAAACAAAATACTAGAAAATTGTCGGTTCCAATTCTAATGAGAAAAACTATCAAGGAATTTAAAGAAAATTACTTTCCAACTAATGAAGAAAAGGTTTGGGCGAATTTCATGGACTCCAGTCAATCATGTCAATCTTCTAAGAACTCGAATACGGATAATAACGGTAAAAAAGTGAAAAAGAAAGACGGTAAGAAGAACAAGAAACAAAAAAAAGACGAATCGGTTAAATGGGAATGTGAAGAAAACCCGTCTACAAGTACTGATTTCCACTACGGTCCCATGGTATTCCCAGCCACACCGGAACTCATCCTGGAACATCATAGACGAGATGCTTTTCTGTCTGCTAACGAAGAGTGGGTCCTCATCGAGTTAAATGAATATGAATGTCTTGTAGATAGTTTGGAAGTGGTCAAAACTGCAGCAGATCATTCTGTGTTTTACGAGGTTGATCCGGAACAGCTCTGGGAAGAGTTCTTTGAATTCGTTTCTAATTCTTGCTGCTACGACGAAATAATCAACGAGGATATCTGGCAGGAGTTCCAAGATAAGAAATATTCATGTTAGATAAACGAGTTTTAAAACTCAACTGTTGTTTGTCATTTGCGCTTCATTTCTCTCTGCAGAGTAATTGAATATTTTTACAAGGACTATTCCAAAGCTTCAAATTTGTTCATAAGCCCCACAACATCGTTTTGTACCTACTGCTGTTCTTCTGTTTATTTGTTGTTTTTTGCGCACAAAAAACGTGATTCTGGGTTTGTAAATATTCGACAATTTTCAGTTTTAATTTATTAGTTTTTTTAAGGTTGACATTGATGGAACGCTTCCAGCTATTCTCGGTATACCTTAACTTCCAGATGTTTTCCTTTGGGTTAGAACATTTCCGCTCAGGGTGAAATTATTTTATTTATAGGTTTTAGTATCTTATGTTTTCAACTGTACTTAAAAAATTTTAAGGAAGGTTTTATGTTAAGCTTTCAAATACTTTTAAATAGGTGATTTCTCAGATTTTGGTTTTATTGAAATTGATTTTCCGTAGTTTTTTTTATTTATTTGCTGAGATTTAACATTTTTAACTTGTAATTGAAATGAATTTTTATGGCAATCAGATTAGCTTAAATTTGTTGTTTACGCATTACTTTATTTTTAAACATTACTTTATTTTTTATGAATGCACTTTTTATGATAATTTCCTTTTATACTGTGTATTAAGTTTATTTTTCATTAAATTTGTATGTTTATTTAAAACAAAGATTTTCTACATTTTGTTTCTTCTAATTGAAATTCAGCCTCTTCCTTGTAGGTTAATTTTTTTAGCAACAGTATTTGAGTAAAGGATGTACAGAACTTTATAATTCTCTTAATGGCTTCTCCTAATTGTATATATGATTTGACTTATTTCTGTTTTAATTAAAATTAATGAAGTGTAATGATGTGTGCAGTGTGTGTGATTCTATTTTTTTGGAAAAAAATGAAAGTCTTGTTATGTTTTATTTTGCAACAACTTCATAAATTGATAATTTGATTAAACAATAAAAATTTTAACAGCGTTTTATTACTATTTAGAAACAAACCATTTATCAAATCTAATTAAATATGTGCATGTGCAATGAATAATAAATTCAAGAGAATTGAAATTTTGAAATTTAAAACACCCGTTGAAGCTCCAGAAAGCGGACGCAAAGTTTAAAAAAGTTTTCCATGCACACATTGAACTTGTTAACTGGAAAAGAAAAGAGAATTCATTTGTTTATGCCAATATTGATGATGGTGTTGATGGTGATGATGATGATGTTGATGATGGTTGGCGGATAGGATAGAGGATTTTGAGAACGGGGGCGCCATGAATTTGCACATTGTAAAACTTCATTTGTCGGCATTTAAAAAAAAATCTAATTACTTGAACTAAAACTATTTTATTAGCGCAATAAGCAATAGAATTCGTACCCCAAAACAATTATCAGAGTTTGTACAAGACCATATCATCAATATAATTATTGAATACAGCTGGTGATGTTGTTTATTTACCTATGCACCAACAATAACGCTATAGTCAAAGTGGGATATGTCAGGACCACCCGATTACTAATATATATCTACCAGAATTTGATCGGCTCAAGCGCTTGTTTTTTTAAAATCCTTATATTATCTTCACCGTGTTTTCTTGCTTGTTTGCTATAGCAAAACCTTGGGGGGGGGGGGCAAAAAAATTATAAAAAATCACAGATTCCAAAATTTTATTTTTTAATGCTATATTTTTTCAAAAAATAGCGGATAGCCGGGGAGGGGGTAGTCGTAAATACTTTTCAAAAAATTATTAAAACTTCATACACTTTTTTCAAAAAACTGGGACTGCAAAAAACAAAGTAAGTTGGGAGGAACACGTCGTGTGCCCCCGTTTATCAGCTAATTTTGGAGGTTTAAGGTTTTCACAAAAATATACCAAATGTGCTTATTTATTTCTCAAATCCCTGCACAGACCGATTTTGTTAAGCCCTGGCCCGTTATATAGATACAAAATCCCAAGCTCGGTCCTGTTCATTTTTACTACCACAAAAATAGCCTCGACACATGCTAATTTTGGTCTGGCCCAATCCGTTTGATAACCCTTATATAAAGTCACGCACCGTGCAGGGCTCTAGTCTGGTACCAACTCTGATCAATGTTTTGTGAGTACAATTTTTTAGGTTACACTGATGAAATTGAAAAACACATTGTAAAAAAATTGTCTGCAAATATCTTAATGTTTTTAAATGAAAATCAATAAACTGAAATTATACAATGCATACTGCCTATTTGCTAACGCAAGGCGCTGCCCCATGTTCCCAAAATCAGCATCCAGCTTTGATAGCTACCTAAAAAATTCCAAACTTTAAACATTTTTTTCTCAGAAGAACAGATGACCGGGAGGGAGTATTTGCAGCTACTTTTAAAAAAAACTTCTTCAAAATCTTCTCCAAAAATTTTGCAGATGTTTGTTTTCTAAAATAAATTTTCCCCCCTAAATCTTAACTTAACCCAAAGTTTAACTGTTTTCTGTACCAAAATACAATTAGCGGACTTGTTGAACTTTACCATATTAGTTGTATTGATACAATGTTGATTCCTTCCCAGATGTCTACAGCAAAGTTATTATTATTAGATGTCTACAGCAAAGTTATTATTATTAGATGTCTACAGCAAAGTTATTATTATTAGATGTCTACAGCAAAGTTATTATTATTAGATGTCTACAGCAAAGTTATTATTATTAGATGTCTACAGCAAAGTTATTATTATTTATTACACACAAATAAAACAAAACTAATCCTGTACTTGCCCCTGCAGTTGATTAAATTTATCATTGATTTACCCCTATTTTACATACTGCAATATAGTTTGGGCAGCTAACTATCCAACAAGATTAAGAGGACTACACATTCTTCAAAAGAAAGCAGTTCGCATCATTTTTCATTTGCCATATCGAGCTCCAACTGGGCCGACATTTCTTGTGAATGATCTTCTAAACATATATCAATTAAATAAATTTCAAATTTGCCTTTTTATGTTCAAATATAATAGTGGAGAATTACCTAATGTGTTCATTCATATGTTCAAGAAAACTTCGGAGATCCATACATTTGCTTTGCGTTCATCAATCAACTATAGATCTGATTTTTGTGGTACTACTTTCAAAAGTTTTTCTATTTGCTGTCGAGGACCTCGGTTGTATAACTCCCTTCCAGTTCATTTAAAATCAATTAAATCAATAACACTGTTTAAAAAATGTTTGAAATCTTTCATTTTACTTTCAAATTGATCACATGTCTCTTTCTCAGCTTGTTTGTTTCTTACCTTAATTCTATATTCTTAACTTTTCTTATTATTATATACCTACTTCTCAACTCTTGGTTCATTGATGATTTGATTTCTCTGTTTGTCTTTCAACTCGAATAGCCTTAATCTAAAACTATATTACTCTTGAAATGAAATCTGAAGACTTATATTTTATTTTTTTTCTTTCAATGAGATTGATTTTGTGTTTTCTGTTTGTTTGTGGTTTATTCTCATTTTTATTATTTACTATAAGGATATCCCCTAGATGGGAAGTAATTCCCTTGGGAGACTCCTTTTGGGTGATGTTTAATTTGTTGTACTTTTTCTTGTGATCTGATTTTTTTCAGATCACTTCAGAAATTGTTCACATTCTCTTCAAAAAAGCTGACGACTGGTGAGAGGTAGTCGTAAGTATTTTTCCAATTTTTTTTTCAAAATTTTATACTTTTTTCTCCCAAAACTACAGTCATTTTCCAAAAAACAGATATTACACCAAAAATATCAATTGATACTCTGGTGGGGGTATGCATCTCTCCACCCCTCCCTGCTTGTACCTACGTATTTATATATATGTATATATATATATATATATATATATATATATATATATATATATAGGTAATGTGTGTGTGAGCATTCGCACAGGAGCAACATTTGGCATGCAGACAGGCGTGGTCCCAGGATTTTCTGGTGGGGGGATGAAAAATTTATTTTTTATTGGGAGTCTTCTATTATATTTTTTATAGATTTTAAAATTATAATGAAGTTATGGGTGTGTTGTAAGCAAATTGCGTTTTTGAACATAAGAAAAGTGTATGTTCCTATTCAATCTTCCTACAAATACCAGACAAAATAACATAACATTTATATTGTGCCCTTATAAAAAAAAATTATTTCGCAAAGGAGCGCAGTTCATCAACATTTCCTAATCAAAAAAGTTATTAAAAAGATATGTTTTTAACCTAATTCTAACTTGTTTAATGTCTAAAGAAGGACGAACATGCACTCTCCTACAACCTCAGTTAACACAAACGCAAAATTCAAGGAGTGTTTAAGACGAAAATTTGAGAGTTTTGTTGGTCAAGTTCGACTCAAATGTATTTTCGTTCGTCAAGAATTAAATAGAACGAATAGATAAATGACAATCTTGTTATTCAGGGTTTGAAGTTTGGCTAGAACTTTTGCACTCTCAATGCTCAGTGGGTGCCGATTTAAAGAATGACGTAATCTTAATGAAGTTGCTGCAGCGCATTTTTTTGCTGGAAGTTCAAGATTTTTGCTTGACATCTTCAACATCATAATTAGAGTTTGTGCAGTTGAATTAGTAAAACAAATATTGATTTATGAATAATAAAATTAAGTACTACTTTACCACCTTTAGACTTCACAGAAAATAGTGGGTACTTTTCCTTTTAGATTGATATAAGTATAAGAAAAACTAGTGTTTTAAACTTGTACGAACTCATAAAAAATTTTTTTTAACGATTAACGCCGGCAAACAACGAAGAATAGAAAACAACTGAAAACCGAATGTGAATCGCCTTAGCTGGATATCCTCATTTATAAGCTGCTATAGTTGACAGGACATAATCACCTTCGGTTGGTCAAGCATATCGTACTTAGGTATAGTAATGAGATATTAATTGCGCTTTGCTGATGCCCACACATTTCTTCATATTTTATAACTATCTAGGTTAAATAGATAGTTGGTGTTTGGCGGGGTGTTGTTTGCTGTATGTTTAACTTTATTTATTCATTGAAAAAAAATGAGCTCTGAGGCTGGTGGGGGGATGCATCCCCAATGGTAGGACCGCGCCTGCATGCAGCCGATGCACGTAGACTTCATTGATAAGAAAATTTTGAAAAATTAAAAAAAATCAGTTATATATTATATTCACTGTTTTCTTGGCAAAAAAGAGAAGAAGCTAAGCAAAAAAACCCGGGCAACACTGGATAACGCTGTCAGTGAGCTATATAATGGCAGGAAAACTTTGCCCCACATTAGAAAATGCTGATTTTACGTCCGTTTTATAAACCGGTTATGAGGGGTGGGTGGGACTGCTGGTTCCCCAAGGATATTTCAACAAAAAAATTTCTTCAAATAAATAACGACAATTTCAGAAAATTTTTGGAAAATGTACCTCAAACTATCCCCTCCCTGATCATCAGCTATTTTTTTGAAGCAAACGAGTTTAGATTGTGACTTTTATAAAATGTTTAGAAAATGCTATAAAGTCTATTACCAAAATGTGAACAACTTGGTGAACAATTTATTCAGAAATTCTGCCAGGCTAATAGAAAAACTATTTTACAGTTTTTAGTGCACAAAAAACGTTGTTTTTCAAAAATGTACTTTAATTTTTTAAAATTATTTCTAAGTGACATTTTTGTTTATCTAATGACTTTAGTTTAGTTCTATGGTCGTTTCTTATTACGTTTTTCTGGTCTGTGGTAAACAAAATCTATGCAGATCAGGACCGTAAAGTTTTTGCATGCGGTCCGTTGCTGTGTTCTGTCGTCTGGTGTGCATGGCCCCAAAACGGCTCAGTTTTAGCAAAATTTGAATCGAATAATTTTTTGCTATTGAGATTTTAAATCAGTTGTTGAGCCAAAAACATGTCACTTGATTCGATTACATTGCGAGAGCAGATACTGTGCACAGGCGCTGGTGCTATAATTACTTCAGTTTGCAGTTGAGTCGTTTTTTTTTATACTGCCCTAAACTCCTAAAGGCCTAAAGTTTAGGCCTTAAATTGGTCTGGGTAATCTTTCACTTTAGGACGGGTAATGGATAAAGGTTTCTGTAATCTCCCTAGTGCCTTAGTATTAGTTACTAGTAACTAGGATATGACCTTAGTAGTCGTCTTTTTAAGCATCCTGAGTTTATTTCGATGGGATATAGATATAAATAATATTACTTTTGCAGATAAATATTTCCAAAATACAAGCTAGGCCATCCTGATGTTTATCATCGTGCATTGAAGAATGAAAAAATAAATAAAACTTCTGCCAGAATGTCTCAAGCACTAAGCAGTGAAATAATTTATAGAAGTTTTAGGCAAGGGTTCCCATTAGTGCCATTCCCCCTTTTTTTCTTAAAAAAGGCCGAAAAGCAAAAAACGTGACAGCACTTACATAAGAAAACAAAAATTTTACCAGAGCATACAAATAAATTAAAATAAAGAACTAAGAAATGTTTTTATTGTAAATTTATTTTAATGAAAATTATTAAAATACATTTTTCACTCACCGCTCAGTTTCTTAGTGGGTTAACCTAAAGTCAACAACTTAACAAATCTTTTAAATTGTCTTTAATATATAAACTTTTAAAACATGAAAAAAGTTGTTATCATGGGAACACGCTACCTGAGTCCTAAGATTGTATTATTCCACTGATTCTAAAAATATGGTTCCGTTAATGTGAACCCTTACCAAAGTTTTATTCTGAAACCAGTAGTTTGAACTGTCTTTTTATAACTTCAGGAGAGGTTAGTTTGAAAATAAAACCAAACAGTTTAAGAAAAATTATTGAAATTTATGATTTTGGTAAGGGAACTCACAATTATAAATCCATGTGTTATTCATTTTTGTTAAAAAAAGTTTATAGTGTGGTAATAATGGAATTTTAAATCAATCTATATATATATACTGTTAAATGTTCAAACAATTTGTTAATTCAAATAAGTGAAATTCTTTGTTCAACTGATCAAAATTTCTTATCCAGAATCATTTAAATCTAAATCTGATTTCGATTTCAGTGTCAAAAGTTAGTTATGTTGTACCTAGAGTCTAGCTGCTTCTCTAAATTTTAGCAATTAAGTGGATATGGGTAATAGAAATACTTAATATTGTATTGCAAAGTTTGCCAAGAGATAGATGGAAATATTTTAAAAGCTTTCAACATTTTTTGCATTAATAAATGTTTTGGGAACAAATTATGAATGTTAGCTTAGGTATTGTAGGAAGTATTTTGGTCAAACATTCAGATAGGAAAATATGTAAATACAAATTTTTAACATTCAATTCTCTAAAGTGATATTTTTATGTAAGAAGTAATAATTAAATTCAATGAAAAAGTATGTTACCCTTTTTTAAACTTTTACAGCCACACCTCTGGATGTAATTAAAGTCAGACTGCAGTCACAGCACAAGTTCAAATCACTGTCTTCAAAACCATCTGTAATTGCTGCATGCAATTGTTCTAGATTGTTTAGCAACAGCTTTTGTTTGAGACAGGAACATACAAGCTCCCATGCATCAAAAGAATTGTGTTTAAATGTCAAAAGAAAAAGTTATATGCCAGCTATGATGAAATCAACAATGGTTGGGTAACTTTGGGCAATATAAATATTTGATTGTGTTCATTTAATATTTATTAGGTTGCAGATAGTGATGAAAAATTTCACAGTATGAAAAAATTAGATTGCTGATCGTTTCCATATTGATCATGCACTTTTAAATTATCTTTATAGTTGCAAAATAATTTTTTACACGAAAAAATTGTTTATTTATAATACTTTGTTTGTTTTGCAAGCCAGGCAGACTTGTTCAAAACAGGTTTCACAAGTTCAATTCATATTGGCAGTATAAATCGAATAAATTTGCTGAACACAGCCAAAGAATATATTTAAAATTGTTATTAGAGAATAATAAGTTTTTGAAATAACTTTTAAATGTAAAGAAAACAATTTAAGAAATTGATGCTAACATTTTTTTTTTAAGAAACAAAGCTATAATTTATTTTACATTTTTAACTTCATATTAAATTTGTTATGTACATCATTATTTTATACTGTTTCTGCCCAGCTTTTAGTCTTTAATTATATGCCACATAAGTCAATCTGGTGATCTGATCATTTCGAACTAGTTGTTTCTTAATTCCTTTGTTTTAACTTTGCCATTGTATGCTTGCTTGCTTGCTTGCTTATATAAGAAACACAAATTTTGGAAGTCAAAATGAACCCACTTCCCGTTATCAGATCCAGCAGAAATTCGGTGCATGTAATTGTCATCAATGACAATGAATTCTATTAATTTTTCAGATTTATTGGACAAAATTTAAAAAGGATTTAAACTACAATTATTTAAAACTTTAAAAATTTAAATACATTTTTATAATTAAGATATTAAATTTAGAAAAATAAAATAAAACTAAATTTTATTTTATAGACTTACATAAAAAACGATTTAAAAAAATTAATAGCTGCCGAATTACAAACTATAAGTGCTTTACAGAGAAAGTAAAAAGCATGATTAGCAGTAGGGCTAAGCAGGATGCAGTTATATATATATATATATATATATATATATATATATATATATATATATATATATATATATATATATATATATATAGATGAGTGGTTAAATAGTTCAACAGTAGCAGTGCTGACATTTATGGAGAACAGTATTGAGACAACATGACTCAAAAAATGAATTTATTTTTAATTAAAAAATTATATAATTAAATTATATAGTAAAAATAAACTTAATTAAATTAAAATAAATTTTCACTACCGACCTAAATTTCCGGAAATTTTCATCACTAGTTGCAGGTATTGTGTACATTTAGTATTTATGAGATTGTGGTGTATAATGTGTGAATGGTTTCTTTACTTATTTTCTCTGTAGAATACAGCCATATCTGTTGTAAGAAGTGAAGGGTTGACATCATTGTGGAGTGGTCTTTCTCCAACACTACTGATGTCTGTACCAGGAACTATGATCTATTACACAGCTTACGACACGATTAAACATCGGCTTGGATACGATCAGTCAGATTCCAAAAATCTTTTCATTCCTGTCGTTGCAGGAGCTTTGTCCAGAGGTACTTTTAGTTTTTTGTAAATTCAATGTTACGTGAACTAAATTTGAGTTTTTTTATGCAATAACCTTTGATGTTTGTACATAGGCACTTTTGGCCTGGGAGGTTTTTTGACCATGAAAAAAAATAAATTGAAAGCTTTTTCTCTTCTTTGAGATCTTCATCCATGCCAAATTTTGTTGAAATTTGCAGTTTGGATTTGTAATCGAGCTAATATTTTGAGTATTGAATTGTCGTCCATGACAATGCATTCTATTACATTTTTAAATTTGATTACAAATTTTCTTAAGAGAAATAAATCATCAGTTTTAATTTAATTTGAAGAAACCAATAATTTATCTTTCAGATCAATGTTTTATGATAAAAACTTTGCAATAAATTAGAAGCTGTCAAATTAAAAAATATAAAGGATTTGTGAAAAACAAAGTTTTTACGGTTCATTTGTTTCTTTTCTATGTCTACAAAGATTTTATTTTTTCTTTTTAAAGTATTTTTTTGTGGACATTGAACATGATTTTCTCATGAGTTTTTTATCAATTATTTTGATATCATTTCGGCAGTTTTATTTGGTATGATTCCACTTATAATTGCTTCCGTTTTTGGTGTAAACGTAAGGTTGTTCAACAGTTTCAGAGTTGCCAAATGGCTTATGCATTAGATTGGCAGTGCAATCTGTTAACTGGAAATATTGGGCATAGAAAGTATTCAAGAATAGCCATTTCCTAATAGAACTCATGATGAATGACAGTACGAAACACTAATATCGCTTAATCAGCACAAACCTTCATAGATTCGGCTGAGTATTTCGCTTGAAAATTAGTGACTTTTGCAGACGATCCAGATGTTTTGATCATGTTACTGTGTTTTTTGCAGCTAACGTTTCTATTTTAGTGGCAGACACGTTTGGATCCCACAGCAAACCTTTTGCTTTGTTTTCAGGTTGTCTGTCACCAAGGCACTGATACCTAGCCTTCATATATGATCAGAGGATTTACATTTCATCTTACTGATATTGGCAATTATCAACATCTAAAAATCAAACTTCTATATATTTGTATAACATGATGAATTGGATGTTGCCATATTGATTTTTAGAAGCAGGACGGTACTGCTAGGCTGTTTAAAATTTGTCTATTACCGTAAAATTATGCAATTTCAGCAAACATGCATTTCAGAAAAACTGCAAAGTTAAGTTAGTGACTGATTTTCACATATGAGGCCATTGCTGCCTGTCAGACAGGTAACATAATGCAAAAGGGTGGACATGTTCTTTTTTGCCAGCTGTCTGGTGACCCTAGCCATATTACTATCTATTTATGGGATTAATTGTGTAATTAAATTTATATAAGAAATAATAAACATTTGTTACTTGTTAATCCAAATTTGTGAATGATTTCAGTTGCTGCTGTGATCGTTGTCAGTCCACTAGAACTTTTACGAACAAAAATGCAATCGACACGGATGTCGTACATGAAGTTGTATGCTGCTACTCGATTGAGTATTAAAATTAACGGATCTTCAATCTTCTTCAAGGGTCTCGTTCCAACTCTTCTCAGAGATGTTCCTTTCTCAGGTAAGCTGATTGAAAATTCTTATTGAAAACATCATATGAATGCATTTTTAGCAATTATATACCACAAAAGTGTGGGACTTTGTTACATCTGTAAGTTATCTTGAATGTTTTTTCTCCAGTCATATATTGGCTCAGTTATGAATCCATCAAACTGCGTCTTAAAAATGGTGATTGTTCACAGTCTCATGGAGTTCTTAAGACATTTGCTTCTGGAGCTTTCTCAGGACTTGTAAGTTTTTATTTTTAACTCAACTTATTTCAGATTTGTATGAATTAAATTTGACTTATTTATTCTGCAATCAGCTGGCTGCATTCTTAACATGCCCATTTGATGTTGTGAAAACTCATAGGCAGATTGAACTTGGGGAAGTGAGCAGTCTGAAAAAGCACAATACATCTACATGGTATCTTCTTCAGAACTTGTATAAAAGCAAGGGAATACAAGGACTTTATGCCGGTAACACTTTCTATTATTAATTTTGCTTCAGTCATTGTTTGGTTTAAAATGCATGTCAACATGTTGAATCGTATACGCTTATATCTGTGTATAAAATGTTAGTCTACACGGCCCGTATTCGCGACATGCGCTTACATTACACGCCAGTAAAGCCCTCTGCTCTAAGTTACTAATTTCAGTTAAGCAACCCTACGAAAATGGGATATAACCTGGTTCATGAATAACAAAATTTAAAAATATACATAACCAATCTAATGGCCTTAAACAGGAGATTATCATAATACTTTGAACTCTATAATACTCATGTATATAAGATTTCATACATAGCACATAGCACCACTAAGTTTTCTGTCCCAAGAATAAATCAAAAGAGTTAAAATCATTCATAAACAATATTTCTTTCCCAAAGGATTTTTATAGCGCATAGCTTCCTATCCGAAGAGAGATAATTTTTATTAATAACTCTAATAATTTTTTCACCTACATCAGATTTGTAATAATAAAAGATACAAAGATTCATAAGCTATAAAATCTATTTTACATAAGCACGGGATTCTCATAGTTTTAGTCCTTTTGAGCTTCCTGCCCCAAATTGGAACTGTTGAACTTGATCCAATGAATCATCATAACAGAGTTGTTTAATTCTAAATTTAAGATCTAACCAATTTACTATATCATAAACTTTCAACACATTTATTAACACTCTATAATATATATTAATACTAGCAAACTCGTCGCAGCTTTACTCGCATGAAATTAAAAAATTTGAACCATGCATCATAGGGCCCTGCAGGAATTTTTTTAGACATGGTCTGGCTCATTTCATAGGCACAAAGTATGAGCTTTGTTTATTCTTCACAAGGGGTTGATAAAGTGTACCTTACCTATTTATTTGTTTTATTTTAGAAAATCTTAAAAAGTCAATTGTTTTTTTTTTAATTTCTTATAATTGTTAGGTGTTCAACTTTACAGGTGTTGTTCCAAGAATGATCAAAGTTGCACCTGCATGTGCAATAATGATAAGTGTCTACGAGGCAGGGAAAGCAATGCTCTGTAAGTATGATATTCAGAAATCATTAGAATGATGCATGTAGGTAATTTTCTTGACTTCCAAGCAGCACAAACCACTGGTGAATTAAGTGAAATCAGCTTTTGATGGAGAAAATTGCCTTCTATCGGTCTGCATGACTTTTTATGAAGATTTCTCCCTGCTTTGTTTCAACAAAAAGCACATTTCATTGTGTTGTGATAAATTCTTGATTATGATAAATTTCAAATGTACTTTTTTAAGAAAAATTTGAAATGTTCATGGACTTTTAAATTTGAAGTTGTTTTGTATCCCTGTGCAGAACAGCTTGCATGTAAATTTGACTTCTATCAATTACATATTTCTGTTGATGATTTAAATAAACTAGTAAAGAATGTGACACAAGAACATACTTTTAACAGATTTACATTTTATTTCAGCAATTAAAAGATCTAACAAGCATGTTTCTAGTTTTTTTTACAATTTTCAAAAGTTGTTTTTAAGACATCTAACCATGTAATTATAAATCATTTATATAAAAACTAGCGGGGTACCCAGCGTTTTTAGATATTTTTCTAATGTTTGTCTCTTTCGCTCCCGTTTCCTTCCCCGCATGCATTCCCACTCCTGCTCGCTTTCCCGTTCTCGGTTGCTTTCCCGCTCACGAAATTTTAATTTTTCAAAACTTTAAACCGCTATATCTCCTAAACGGAGCGTCCTAGAGCAAAAAGGACCACTTTTTCAAGAGATAAAGCGGTTTAAAGTTTGGAAAAATTAAAATTGTTAAAACTTGAAAATTATTTCAGATCCTATCAAGACTCGGCCCGACGATAACGAAAAAATGGTTCTTTTTGCTCTAGGATGCTCCGTTTAGGAGATATAGCAGCTTAAAGTTTTGAAAAATTAAAATTGCCAAAACTTAAAAATAACTTCTTATCCTAATAGAACTCGGCCCGACGATAACGAAAAAATGGTCCTTTTTGCTCTAGGACGCTCCGTTTCGGAGATACAGCGGTTTGAAGTTTTGAAAAATAAAAGTTGTCAAAACTGAAAAATTGTATTGGGTTTTAATAGAACTCTGCCCGAGGATCACGAATCCGAGGTCCTTTTTGCTCTAGGACGCTCCGTTTCGGAGATACAGCGTTTTAAAGTTTTGAAAAATAAAAGTTGTCAAAACTGAAAAATTGTTTTACATCCTAATAGAACTCGGCCTGAGGATCACGAATCCGAGGTCCTTTTTGCTCTAGGACGCTCCGTTTCGGAGATACAGCGTTTTAAAGTTTTGAAAAATAAAAGTTGTCAAAACTGAAAAATTGTATTGAGTCCTAATAAAACTCGGCCCGTGGATCACGAATCCGAGGTCCTTTTTGCTCTAGGACGCTCCGTTTCGGAGATACAGCGTTTTAAAGTTTTAAAAAATAAAAGTTGTCAAAACTGAAAAATTGTTTTACATCCTAATAGAACTCGGCCCGAGGATCACGAATCCGAGGTCCTTTTTGCTCTAGGACGCTCCGTTTCGGAGATACAGCGGTTTAAAGTTTTGAAAAATAAAAGTTGTCAAAACTGAAAAATTGTATTGAGTCCTAATAGAACTCGGCCTGAGGATCACGTATCCGAGGTCCTTTTTGCTCTAGGACGCTCCGTTTCGGAGATACAGCGGTTTAAAGTTTTGAAAAATAAAAGTTGTCAAAACTGAAAAATTGTATTGGGTTTCAATAGAACTCGGCCTGAGGATCACGAATCCGAGGTCCTTTTTGCTCTAGGACGCTCCGTTTCGGATATACAGCGTTTTAAAGTTTTGAAATATAAAAGTTGTCAAAACTGAAAAATTGTATTGGGTCCTAATAGAACTCGGCCCGAGGATCACGAATCCGAGGTCCTTTTTGCTCTAGGACGCTCCGTTTCGGAGATACAGCGGTTTAAAGTTTTGAAAAATAAAAGTTGTCAAAACTGAAAAATTGTATTGGGTCCTAATAGAACTCGGCCCGAGGATCACGAATCCGAGGTCCTTTTTGCTCTAGGACGCTCCGTTTCGGAGATACAGCGGTTTAAAGTTTTGAAAAATAAAAGTTGTCAAAACTGAAAAATTGTATTGGGTTTATATAGAACTCTGCCCGATGATCACGAATCCGAGGTCCTTTTTGCTCTAGGACGCTCCGTTTCGGAGATACAGCGGTTTAAAGTTTTGAAAAATAAAAGTTGTCAAAACTGAAAAATTGTATTGGGTTTCAATAGAACTCTGCCCGATGATCACGAATCCGAGGTCCTTTTTGCTCTAGGACGCTCCGTTTCGGAGATACAGCGGTTTAAAGTTTTGAAAAATAAAAGTTGTCAAAACTGAAAAATTGTATTGGGTTTCAATAGAACTCTGCCCGAGGATCACGAATCCGAGGTCCTTTTTGCTCTAGGACGCTCCGTTTCGGAGATACAGCGTTTTAAAGTTTTGAAAAATAAAAGTTGTCAAAACTGAAAAATTGTTTTACATCCTAATAGAACTCGGCCTGAGGATCACGAATCCGAGGTCCTTTTTGCTCTAGGACGCTCCGTTTCGGATATACAGCGTTTTAAAGTTTTGAAATATAAAAGTTGTCAAAACTGAAAAATTGTATTGGGTCCTAATAGAACTCGGCCCGAGGATCACGAATCCGAGGTCCTTTTTGCTCTAGGACGCTCCGTTTCGGAGATACAGCGGTTTAAAGTTTTGAAAAATAAAAGTTGTCAAAACTGAAAAATTGTATTGGGTCCTAATAGAACTCGGCCCGAGGATCACGAATCCGAGGTCCTTTTTGCTCTAGGACGCTCCGTTTCGGAGATACAGCGGTTTAAAGTTTTGAAAAATAAAAGTTGTCAAAACTGAAAAATTGTATTGGGTTTCAATAGAACTCTGCCCGATGATCACGAATCCGAGGTCCTTTTTGCTCTAGGACGCTCCGTTTCGGAGATACAGCGGTTTAAAGTTTTGAAAAATAAAAGTTGTCAAAACTGAAAAATTGTATTGGGTTTTAATAGAACTCTGCCCGAGGATCACGAATCCGAGGTCCTTTTTGCTCTAGGACGCTCCGTTTCGGAGATACAGCGGTTTGAAGTTTTGAAAAATAAAAGTTGTCAAAACTGAAAAATTGTATTGGGTTTTAATAGAACTCTGCCCGAGGATCACGAATCCGAGGTCCTTTTTGTTCTAGGACGCTCCGTTTCGGAGATACAGCGGTTTGAAGTTTTGAAAAATAAAAGTTGTCAAAACTGAAAAATTGTATTGGGTTTCAATAGAACTCTGCCCGAGGATCACGAATCCGAGGTCCTTTTTGCTCTAGGACGCTCCGTTTCGGAGATACAGCGGTTTGAAGTTTTGAAAAATAAAAGTTGTCAAAACTGAAAAATTGTATTGGGTTTTAATAGAACTCTGCCCGAGGATCACGAATCCGAGGTCCTTTTTGCTCTAGGACGCTCCGTTTCGGAGATACAGCGGTTTGAAGTTTTGAAAAATAAAAGTTGTCAAAACTGAAAAATTGTATTGGGTTTTAATAGAACTCTGCCCGAGGATCACGAATCCGAGGTCCTTTTTGCTCTAGGACGCTCCGTTTCGGAGATACAGCGTTTTAAAGTTTTGAAAAATAAAAGTTGTCAAAACTGAAAAATTGTTTTACATCCTAATAGAACTCGGCCTGAGGATCACGAATCCGAGGTCCTTTTTGCTCTAGGACGCTCCGTTTCGGAGATACAGCGTTTTAAAGTTTTGAAAAATAAAAGTTGTCAAAACTGAAAAATTGTTTTACATCCTAATAGAACTCGGCCTGAGGATCACGAATCCGAGGTCCTTTTTGCTCTAGGACGCTCCGTTTCGGATATACAGCGTTTTAAAGTTTTGAAATATAAAAGTTGTCAAAACTGAAAAATTGTATTGGGTCCTAATAGAACTCGGCCCGAGGATCACGAATCCGAGGTCCTTTTTGCTCTAGGACGCTCCGTTTCGGAGATACAGCGGTTTAAAGTTTTGAAAAATAAAAGTTGTCAAAACTGAAAAATTGTATTGGGTCCTAATAGAACTCGGCCCGAGGATCACGAATCCGAGGTCCTTTTTGCTCTAGGACGCTCCGTTTCGGAGATACAGCGGTTTAAAGTTTTGAAAAATAAAAGTTGTCAAAACTGAAAAATTGTATTGGGTTTCAATAGAACTCTGCCCGATGATCACGAATCCGAGGTCCTTTTTGCTCTAGGACGCTCCGTTTCGGAGATACAGCGGTTTAAAGTTTTGAAAAATAAAAGTTGTCAAAACTGAAAAATTGTATTGGGTTTCAATAGAACTCTGCCCGATGATCACGAATCCGAGGTCCTTTTTGCTCTAGGACGCTCCGTTTCGGAGATACAGCGGTTTAAAGTTTTGAAAAATAAAAGTTGTCAAAACTGAAAAATTGTATTGGGTTTTAATAGAACTCTGCCCGAGGATCACGAATCCGAGGTCCTTTTTGCTCTAGGACGCTCCGTTTCGGAGATACAGCGGTTTGAAGTTTTGAAAAATAAAAGTTGTCAAAACTGAAAAATTGTATTGGGTTTTAATAGAACTCTGCCCGAGGATCACGAATCCGAGGTCCTTTTTGCTCTAGGACGCTCCGTTTCGGAGATACAGCGGTTTGAAGTTTTGAAAAATAAAAGTTGTCAAAACTGAAAAATTGTATTGGGTTTTAATAGAACTCTGCCCGAGGATCACGAATCCGAGGTCCTTTTTGCTCTAGGACGCTCCGTTTCGGAGATACAGCGGTTTGAAGTTTTGAAAAATAAAAGTTGTCAAAACTGAAAAATTGTATTGGGTTTTAATAGAACTCTGCCCGAGGATCACGAATCCGAGGTCCTTTTTGCTCTAGGACGCTCCGTTTCGGAGATACAGCGGTTTGAAGTTTTGAAAAATAAAAGTTGTCAAAACTGAAAAATTGTATTGGGTTTTAATAGAACTCTGCCCGAGGATCACGAATCCGAGGTCCTTTTTGCTCTAGGACGCTCCGTTTCGGAGATACAGCGTTTTAAAGTTTTGAAAAATAAAAGTTGTCAAAACTGAAAAATTGTTTTACATCCTAATAGAACTCGGCCTGAGGATCACGAATCCGAGGTCCTTTTTGCTCTAGGACGCTCCGTTTCGGAGATACAGCGTTTTAAAGTTTTGAAAAATAAAAGTTGTCAAAACTGAAAAATTGTATTGAGTCCTAATAAAACTCGGCCCGTGGATCACGAATCCGAGGTCCTTTTTGCTCTAGGACGCTCCGTTTCGGAGATACAGCGTTTTAAAGTTTTAAAAAATAAAAGTTGTCAAAACTGAAAAATTGTTTTACATCCTAATAGAACTCGGCCCGAGGATCACGAATCCGAGGTCCTTTTTGCTCTAGGACGCTCCGTTTCGGAGATACAGCGGCTTAAAGTTTTGAAAAATAAAAGTTGTCAAAACTGAAAAATTGTATTGAGTCCTAATAGAACTCGGCCTGAGGATCACGTATCCGAGGTCCTTTTTGCTCTAGGACGCTCCGTTTCGGAGATACAGCGGTTTAAAGTTTTGAAAAATAAAAGTTGTCAAAACTGAAAAATTGTATTGGGTTTCAATAGAACTCGGCCTGAGGATCACGAATCCGAGGTCCTTTTTGCTCTAGGACGCTCCGTTTCGGATATACAGCGTTTTAAAGTTTTGAAATATAAAAGTTGTCAAAACTGAAAAATTGTATTGGGTCCTAATAGAACTCGGCCCGAGGATCACGAATCCGAGGTCCTTTTTGCTCTAGGACGCTCCGTTTCGGAGATACAGCGGTTTAAAGTTTTGAAAAATAAAAGTTGTCAAAACTGAAAAATTGTATTGGGTTTTAATAGAACTCTGCCCGAGGATCACGAATCCGAGGTCCTTTTTGCTCTAGGACGCTCCGTTTCGGAGATACAGCGGTTTAAAGTTTTGAAAAATAAAAGTTGTCAAAACTGAAAAATTGTATTGGGTTTCAATAGAACTCTGCCCGATGATCACGAATCCGAGGTCCTTTTTGCTCTAGGACGCTCCGTTTCGGAGATACAGCGGTTTAAAGTTTTGAAAAATAAAAGTTGTCAAAACTGAGAAATTGTATTGGGTTTCAATAGAACTCTGCCCGAGGATCACGAATCCGAGGTCCTTTTTGCTCTAGGACGCTCCGTTTCGGAGATACAGCGGTTTGAAGTTTTGAAAAATAAAAGTTGTCAAAACTGAAAAATTGTATTGGGTTTTAATAGAACTCTGCCCGAGGATCACGAATCCGAGGTCCTTTTTGTTCTAGGACGCTCCGTTTCGGAGATACAGCGGTTTGAAGTTTTGAAAAATAAAAGTTGTCAAAACTGAAAAATTGTATTGGGTTTCAATAGAACTCTGCCCGAGGATCACGAATCCGAGGTCCTTTTTGCTCTAGGACGCTCCGTTTCGGAGATACAGCGTTTTAAAGTTTTGAAAAATAAAAGTTGTCAAAACTGAAAAATTGTTTTACATCCTAATAGAACTCGGCCTGATGATCACGAATCCGAGGTCCTTTTTGCTCTAGGACGCTCCGTTTCGGATATACAGCGTTTTAAAGTTTTGAAATATAAAAGTTGTCAAAACTGAAAAATTGTATTGGGTCCTAATAGAACTCGGCCCGAGGATCACGAATCCGAGGTCCTTTTTGCTCTAGGACGCTCCGTTTCGGAGATACAGCGGTTTAAAGTTTTGAAAAATAAAAGTTGTCAAAACTGAAAAATTGTATTGGGTCCTAATAGAACTCGGCCCGAGGATCACGAATCCGAGGTCCTTTTTGCTCTAGGACGCTCCGTTTCGGAGATACAGCGGTTTAAAGTTTTGAAAAATAAAAGTTGTCAAAACTGAAAAATTGTATTGGGTTTCAATAGAACTCTGCCCGATGATCACGAATCCGAGGTCCTTTTTGCTCTAGGACGCTCCGTTTCGGAGATACAGCGGTTTAAAGTTTTGAAAAATAAAAGTTGTCAAAACTGAAAAATTGTATTGGGTTTCAATAGAACTCTGCCCGAGGATCACGAATCCGAGGTCCTTTTTGCTCTAGGACGCTCCGTTTCGGAGATACAGCGGTTTGAAGTTTTGAAAAATAAAAGTTGTCAAAACTGAAAAATTGTATTGGGTTTTAATAGAACTCTGCCCGAGGATCACGAATCCGAGGTCCTTTTTGTTCTAGGACGCTCCGTTTCGGAGATACAGCGGTTTGAAGTTTTGAAAAATAAAAGTTGTCAAAACTGAAAAATTGTATTGGGTTTCAATAGAACTCTGCCCGAGGATCACGAATCCGAGGTCCTTTTTGCTCTAGGACGCTCCGTTTCGGAGATACAGCGGTTTGAAGTTTTGAAAAATAAAAGTTGTCAAAACTGAAAAATTGTATTGGGTTTCAATAGAACTCTGCCCGATGATCACGAATCCGAGGTCCTTTTTGCTCTAGGACGCTCCGTTTCGGAGATACAGCGGTTTAAAGTTTTGAAAAATAAAAGTTGTCAAAACTGAAAAATTGTATTGGGTTTCAATAGAACTCTGCCCGATGATCACGAATCCGAGGTCCTTTTTGCTCTAGGACGCTCCGTTTCGGAGATACAGCGGTTTAAAGTTTTGAAAAATAAAAGTTGTCAAAACTGAAAAATTGTATTGGGTTTCAATAGAACTCTGCCCGAGGATCACGAATCCGAGGTCCTTTTTGCTCTAGGACGCTCCGTTTCGGAGATACAGCGGTTTGAAGTTTTGAAAAATAAAAGTTGTCAAAACTGAAAAATTGTATTGGGTTTTAATAGAACTCTGCCCGAGGATCACGAATCCGAGGTCCTTTTTGTTCTAGGACGCTCCGTTTCGGAGATACAGCGGTTTGAAGTTTTGAAAAATAAAAAATGTCAAAACTGAAAAATTGTATTGGGTTTCAATAGAACTCTGCCCGAGGATCACGAATCCGAGGTCCTTTTTGCTCTAGGACGCTCCGTTTCGGAGATACAGCGGTTTGAAGTTTTGAAAAATAAAAGTTGTCAAAACTGAAAAATTGTATTGGGTTTTAATAGAACTCTGCCCGAGGATCACGAATCCGAGGTCCTTTTTGCTCTAGGACGCTCCGTTTCGGAGATACAGCGGTTTGAAGTTTTGAAAAATAAAAGTTGTCAAAACTGAAAAATTGTATTGGGTTTTAATAGAACTCTGCCCGAGGATCACGAATCCGAGGTCCTTTTTGCTCTAGGACGCTCCGTTTCGGAGATACAGCGTTTTAAAGTTTTGAAAAATAAAAGTTGTCAAAACTGAAAAATTGTTTTACATCCTAATAGAACTCGGCCTGAGGATCACGAATCCGAGGTCCTTTTTGCTCTAGGACGCTCCGTTTCGGAGATACAGCGTTTTAAAGTTTTGAAAAATAAAAGTTGTCAAAACTGAAAAATTGTTTTACATCCTAATAGAACTCGGCCTGAGGATCACGAATCCGAGGTCCTTTTTGCTCTAGGACGCTCCGTTTCGGATATACAGCGTTTTAAAGTTTTGAAATATAAAAGTTGTCAAAACTGAAAAATTGTATTGGGTCCTAATAGAACTCGGCCCGAGGATCACGAATCCGAGGTCCTTTTTGCTCTAGGACGCTCCGTTTCGGAGATACAGCGGTTTAAAGTTTTGAAAAATAAAAGTTGTCAAAACTGAAAAATTGTATTGGGTCCTAATAGAACTCGGCCCGAGGATCACGAATCCGAGGTCCTTTTTGCTCTAGGACGCTCCGTTTCGGAGATACAGCGGTTTAAAGTTTTGAAAAATAAAAGTTGTCAAAACTGAAAAATTGTATTGGGTTTCAATAGAACTCTGCCCGATGATCACGAATCCGAGGTCCTTTTTGCTCTAGGACGCTCCGTTTCGGAGATACAGCGGTTTAAAGTTTTGAAAAATAAAAGTTGTCAAAACTGAAAAATTGTATTGGGTTTCAATAGAACTCTGCCCGATGATCACGAATCCGAGGTCCTTTTTGCTCTAGGACGCTCCGTTTCGGAGATACAGCGGTTTAAAGTTTTGAAAAATAAAAGTTGTCAAAACTGAAAAATTGTATTGGGTTTTAATAGAACTCTGCCCGAGGATCACGAATCCGAGGTCCTTTTTGCTCTAGGACGCTACGTTTCGGAGATACAGCGGTTTGAAGTTTTGAAAAATAAAAGTTGTCAAAACTGAAAAATTGTATTGGGTTTTAATAGAACTCTGCCCGAGGATCACGAATCCGAGGTCCTTTTTGCTCTAGGACGCTCCGTTTCGGAGATACAGCGGTTTGAAGTTTTGAAAAATAAAAGTTGTCAAAACTGAAAAATTGTATTGGGTTTTAATAGAACTCTGCCCGAGGATCACGAATCCGAGGTCCTTTTTGCTCTAGGACGCTCCGTTTCGGAGATACAGCGGTTTGAAGTTTTGAAAAATAAAAGTTGTCAAAACTGAAAAATTGTATTGGGTTTTAATAGAACTCTGCCCGAGGATCACGAATCCGAGGTCCTTTTTGCTCTAGGACGCTCCGTTTCGGAGATACAGCGGTTTGAAGTTTTGAAAAATAAAAGTTGTCAAAACTGAAAAATTGTATTGGGTTTTAATAGAACTCTGCCCGAGGATCACGAATCCGAGGTCCTTTTTGCTCTAGGACGCTCCGTTTCGGAGATACAGCGTTTTAAAGTTTTGAAAAATAAAAGTTGTCAAAACTGAAAAATTGTTTTACATCCTAATAGAACTCGGCCTGAGGATCACGAATCCGAGGTCCTTTTTGCTCTAGGACGCTCCGTTTCGGAGATACAGCGTTTTAAAGTTTTGAAAAATAAAAGTTGTCAAAACTGAAAAATTGTATTGAGTCCTAATAAAACTCGGCCCGTGGATCACGAATCCGAGGTCCTTTTTGCTCTAGGACGCTCCGTTTCGGAGATACAGCGTTTTAAAGTTTTAAAAAATAAAAGTTGTCAAAACTGAAAAATTGTTTTACATCCTAATAGAACTCGGCCCGAGGATCACGAATCCGAGGTCCTTTTTGCTCTAGGACGCTCCGTTTCGGAGATACAGCGGCTTAAAGTTTTGAAAAATAAAAGTTGTCAAAACTGAAAAATTGTATTGAGTCCTAATAGAACTCGGCCTGAGGATCACGTATCCGAGGTCCTTTTTGCTCTAGGACGCTCCGTTTCGGAGATACAGCGGTTTAAAGTTTTGAAAAATAAAAGTTGTCAAAACTGAAAAATTGTATTGGGTTTCAATAGAACTCGGCCTGAGGATCACGAATCCGAGGTCCTTTTTGCTCTAGGACGCTCCGTTTCGGATATACAGCGTTTTAAAGTTTTGAAATATAAAAGTTGTCAAAACTGAAAAATTGTATTGGGTCCTAATAGAACTCGGCCCGAGGATCACGAATCCGAGGTCCTTTTTGCTCTAGGACGCTCCGTTTCGGAGATACAGCGGTTTAAAGTTTTGAAAAATAAAAGTTGTCAAAACTGAAAAATTGTATTGGGTTTTAATAGAACTCTGCCCGAGGATCACGAATCCGAGGTCCTTTTTGCTCTAGGACGCTCCGTTTCGGAGATACAGCGGTTTAAAGTTTTGAAAAATAAAAGTTGTCAAAACTGAAAAATTGTATTGGGTTTCAATAGAACTCTGCCCGATGATCACGAATCCGAGGTCCTTTTTGCTCTAGGACGCTCCGTTTCGGAGATACAGCGGTTTAAAGTTTTGAAAAATAAAAGTTGTCAAAACTGAGAAATTGTATTGGGTTTCAATAGAACTCTGCCCGAGGATCACGAATCCGAGGTCCTTTTTGCTCTAGGACGCTCCGTTTCGGAGATACAGCGGTTTGAAGTTTTGAAAAATAAAAGTTGTCAAAACTGAAAAATTGTATTGGGTTTTAATAGAACTCTGCCCGAGGATCACGAATCCGAGGTCCTTTTTGTTCTAGGACGCTCCGTTTCGGAGATACAGCGGTTTGAAGTTTTGAAAAATAAAAGTTGTCAAAACTGAAAAATTGTATTGGGTTTCAATAGAACTCTGCCCGAGGATCACGAATCCGAGGTCCTTTTTGCTCTAGGACGCTCCGTTTCGGAGATACAGCGTTTTAAAGTTTTGAAAAATAAAAGTTGTCAAAACTGAAAAATTGTTTTACATCCTAATAGAACTCGGCCTGATGATCACGAATCCGAGGTCCTTTTTGCTCTAGGACGCTCCGTTTCGGATATACAGCGTTTTAAAGTTTTGAAATATAAAAGTTGTCAAAACTGAAAAATTGTATTGGGTCCTAATAGAACTCGGCCCGAGGATCACGAATCCGAGGTCCTTTTTGCTCTAGGACGCTCCGTTTCGGAGATACAGCGGTTTAAAGTTTTGAAAAATAAAAGTTGTCAAAACTGAAAAATTGTATTGGGTCCTAATAGAACTCGGCCCGAGGATCACGAATCCGAGGTCCTTTTTGCTCTAGGACGCTCCGTTTCGGAGATACAGCGGTTTAAAGTTTTGAAAAATAAAAGTTGTCAAAACTGAAAAATTGTATTGGGTTTCAATAGAACTCTGCCCGATGATCACGAATCCGAGGTCCTTTTTGCTCTAGGACGCTCCGTTTCGGAGATACAGCGGTTTAAAGTTTTGAAAAATAAAAGTTGTCAAAACTGAAAAATTGTATTGGGTTTCAATAGAACTCTGCCCGAGGATCACGAATCCGAGGTCCTTTTTGCTCTAGGACGCTCCGTTTCGGAGATACAGCGGTTTGAAGTTTTGAAAAATAAAAGTTGTCAAAACTGAAAAATTGTATTGGGTTTTAATAGAACTCTGCCCGAGGATCACGAATCCGAGGTCCTTTTTGTTCTAGGACGCTCCGTTTCGGAGATACAGCGTTTTAAAGTTTTGAAATATAAAAGTTGTCAAAACTGAAAAATTGTATTGGGTCCTAATAGAACTCGGCCCGAGGATCACGAATCCGAGGTCCTTTTTGCTCTAGGACGCTCCGTTTCGGAGATACAGCGGTTTAAAGTTTTGAAAAATAAAAGTTGTCAAAACTGAAAAATTGTATTGGGTTTTAATAGAACTCTGCCCGAGGATCACGAATCCGAGGTCCTTTTTGCTCTAGGACGCTCCGTTTCGGAGATACAGCGGTTTAAAGTTTTGAAAAATAAAAGTTGTCAAAACTGAAAAATTGTATTGGGTTTCAATAGAACTCTGCCCGAGGATCACGAATCCGAGGTCCTTTTTGTTCTAGGACGCTCCGTTTCGGAGATACAGCGGTTTGAAGTTTTGAAAAATAAAAGTTGTCAAAACTGAAAAATTGTATTGGGTTTCAATAGAACTCTGCCCGAGGATCACGAATCCGAGGTCCTTTTTGCTCTAGGACGCTCCGTTTCGGAGATACAGCGTTTTAAAGTTTTGAAAAATAAAAGTTGTCAAAACTGAAAAATTGTATTGGGTATCAATAGAACTCCGCCCGAGGATCACGAATCCGAGGTCCTTTTTGCTCTAGGACGCTCCGTTTCGGAGATACAGCGTTTTAAAGTTTTGAAAAATAAAAGTTGTCAAAACTGAAAAATTGTTTTACATCCTAATAGAACTCGGCCTGAGGATCACGAATCCGAGGTCCTTTTTGCTCTAGGACGCTCCGTTTCGGATATACAGCGTTTTAAAGTTTTGAATTATAAAAGTTGTCAAAACTGAAAAATTGTATTGGGTCCTAATAGAACTCGGCCCGAGGATCACGAATCCGAGGTCCTTTTTGCTCTAGGACGCTCCGTTTCGGAGATACAGCGGTTTAAAGTTTTGAAAAATAAAAGTTGTCAAAACTGAAAAAATGTATTGGGTCCTAATAGAACTCGGCCCGAGGATCACGAATCCGAGGTCCTTTTTGCTCTAGGACGCTCCGTTTCGGAGATACAGCGGTTTAAAGTTTTGAAAAATAAAAGTTGTCAAAACTGAAAAAATGTTTTACATCCTAATAGAACTCGGCCTGAGGATCACGTATCCGAGGTCCTTTTTGCTCTAGGACGCTCCGTTTCGGAGATACAGCGGTTTAAAGTTTTGAAAAATAAAAGTTGTCAAAACTGAAAAATTTTATTGGGTGCTAATAGAACTCGGCCCGAGGATCACGAATCCGAGGTCCTTTTTGCTCTAGGACGCTCCGTTTCGGAGATACAGCGTTTTAAAGTTTTGAAAAATAAAAGTTGTCAAAACTGAAAAATTGTTTTACATCCTAATAGAACTCGGCCTGAGGATCACGAATCCGAGGTCCTTTTTGCTCTAGGACGCTCCGTTTCGGAGATACAGCGGTTTAAAGTTTTGAAAAATAAAAGTTGTCAAAACTGAAAAATTGTATTGAGTCCTAATAAAACTCGGCCCGTGGATCACGAATCCGAGGTCCTTTTTGCTCTAGGACGCTCCGTTTCGGAGATACAGCGTTTTAAAGTTTTAAAAAATAAAAGTTGTCAAAACTGAAAAATTGTTTTACATCCTAATAGAACTCGGCCTGAGGATCACGAATCCGAGGTCCTTTTTGCTCTAGGACGCTCCGTTTCGGAGATACAGCGTTTTAAAGTTTTGAAAAATAAAAGTTGTCAAAACTGAAAAATTGTTTTACATCCTAATAGAACTCGGCCTGAGGATCACGAATCCGAGGTCCTTTTTGCTCTAGGACGCTCCGTTTCGGATATACAGCGTTTTAAAGTTTTGAAATATAAAAGTTGTCAAAACTGAAAAATTGTATTGGGTCCTAATAGAACTCGGCCCGAGGATCACGAATCCGAGGTCCTTTTTGCTCTAGGACGCTCCGTTTCGGAGATACAGCGGTTTAAAGTTTTGAAAAATAAAAGTTGTCAAAACTGAAAAATTGTATTGGGTTTCAATAGAACTCTGCCCGATGATCACGAATCCGAGGTCCTTTTTGCTCTAGGACGCTCCGTTTCGGAGATACAGCGGTTTAAAGTTTTGAAAAATAAAAGTTGTCAAAACTGAAAAATTTTATTGGGTGCTAATAGAACTCTGCCCGAGGATCACGAATCCGAGGTCCTTTTTGCTCTAGGACGCTCCGTTTCGGAGATACAGCGGTTTGAAGTTTTGAAAAATAAAAGTTGTCAAAACTGAAAAATTGTATTGGGTTTTAATAGAACTCTGCCCGAGGATCACGAATCCGAGGTCCTTTTTGCTCTAGGACGCTCCGTTTCGGAGATACAGCGGTTTGAAGTTTTGAAAAATAAAAGTTGTCAAAACTGAAAAATTGTATTGGGTATCAATAGAACTCTGCCCGAGGATCACGAATCCGAGGTCCTTTTTGCTCTAGGACGCTCCGTTTCGGAGATACAGCGTTTTAAAGTTTTGAAAAATAAAAGTTGTCAAAACTGAAAAATTGTTTTACATCCTAATAGAACTCGGCCTGAGGATCACGAATCCGAGGTCCTTTTTGCTCTAGGACGCTCCGTTTCGGATATACAGCGTTTTAAAGTTTTGAATTATAAAAGTTGTCAAAACTGAAAAATTGTATTGGGTCCTAATAGAACTCGGCCCGAGGATCACGAATCCGAGGTCCTTTTTGCTCTAGGACGCTCCGTTTCGGAGATACAGCGGTTTAAAGTTTTGAAAAATAAAAGTTGTCAAAACTGAAAAAATGTATTGGGTCCTAATAGAACTCGGCCCGAGGATCACGAATCCGAGGTCCTTTTTGCTCTAGGACGCTCCGTTTCGGAGATACAGCGGTTTAAAGTTTTGAAAAATAAAAGTTGTCAAAACTGAAAAATTGTATTGAGTTTCAATAGAACTCTGCCCGATGATCACGAATCCGAGGTCCTTTTTGCTCTAGGACGCTCCGTTTCGGAGATACAGCGGTTTAAAGTTTTGAAAAATAAAAGTTGTCAAAACTGAAAAATTGTATTGGGTTTTAATAGAACTCTGCCCGAGGATCACGAATCCGAGGTCCTTTTTGCTCTAGGACGCTCCGTTTCGGAGATACAGCGGTTTGAAGTTTTGAAAAATAAAAGTTGTCAAAACTGAAAAATTGTATTGGGTTTCAATAGAACTCTGCCCGATGATCACGAATCCGAGGTCCTTTTTGCTCTAGGACGCTCCGTTTCGGAGATACAGCGGTTTAAAGTTTTGAAAAATAAAAGTTGTCAAAACTGAAAAATTGTATTGGGTTTTAATAGAACTCTGCCCGAGGATCACGAATCCGAGGTCCTTTTTGCTCTAGGACGCTCCGTTTCGGAGATACAGCGGTTTAAAGTTTTGAAAAATAAAAGTTGTCAAAACTGAAAAAATGTTTTACATCCTAATAGAACTCGGCCTGAGGATCACGTATCCGAGGTCCTTTTTGCTCTAGGACGCTCCGTTTCGGAGATACAGCGGTTTAAAGTTTTGAAAAATAAAAGTTGTCAAAACTGAAAAATTGTATTGGGTTTCAATAGAACTCTGCCCGAGGATCACGAATCCGAGGTCCTTTTTGCTCTAGGACGCTCCGTTTCGGAGATACAGCGGTTTAAAGTTTTGAAAAATAAAAGTTGTCAAAACTGAAAAATTTTATTGGGTGCTAATAGAACTCGGCCCGAGGATCACGAATCCGAGGTCCTTTTTGCTCTAGGACGCTCCGTTTCGGAGATACAGCGTTTTAAAGTTTTGAAAAATAAAAGTTGTCAAAACTGAAAAATTGTTTTACATCCTAATAGAACTCGGCCTGAGGATCACGAATCCGAGGTCCTTTTTGCTCTAGGACGCTCCGTTTCGGAGATACAGCGGTTTAAAGTTTTGAAAAATAAAAGTTGTCAAAACTGAAAAATTGTATTGAGTCCTAATAAAACTCGGCCCGTGGATCACGAATCCGAGGTCCTTTTTGCTCTAGGACGCTCCGTTTCGGAGATACAGCGTTTTAAAGTTTTAAAAAATAAAAGTTGTCAAAACTGAAAAATTGTTTTACATCCTAATAGAACTCGGCCTGAGGATCACGAATCCGAGGTCCTTTTTGCTCTAGGACGCTCCGTTTCGGAGATACAGCGTTTTAAAGTTTTGAAAAATAAAAGTTGTCAAAACTGAAAAATTGTTTTACATCCTAATAGAACTCGGCCTGAGGATCACGAATCCGAGGTCCTTTTTGCTCTAGGACGCTCCGTTTCGGATATACAGCGTTTTAAAGTTTTGAAATATAAAAGTTGTCAAAACTGAAAAATTGTATTGGGTCCTAATAGAACTCGGCCCGAGGATCACGAATCCGAGGTCCTTTTTGCTCTAGGACGCTCCGTTTCGGAGATACAGCGGTTTAAAGTTTTGAAAAATAAAAGTTGTCAAAACTGAAAAATTGTATTGGGTTTCAATAGAACTCTGCCCGATGATCACGAATCCGAGGTCCTTTTTGCTCTAGGACGCTCCGTTTCGGAGATACAGCGGTTTAAAGTTTTGAAAAATAAAAGTTGTCAAAACTGAAAAATTTTATTGGGTGCTAATAGAACTCTGCCCGAGGATCACGAATCCGAGGTCCTTTTTGCTCTAGGACGCTCCGTTTCGGAGATACAGCGGTTTGAAGTTTTGAAAAATAAAAGTTGTCAAAACTGAAAAATTGTATTGGGTTTTAATAGAACTCTGCCCGAGGATCACGAATCCGAGGTCCTTTTTGCTCTAGGACGCTCCGTTTCGGAGATACAGCGGTTTGAAGTTTTGAAAAATAAAAGTTGTCAAAACTGAAAAATTGTATTGGGTATCAATAGAACTCTGCCCGAGGATCACGAATCCGAGGTCCTTTTTGCTCTAGGACGCTCCGTTTCGGAGATACAGCGTTTTAAAGTTTTGAAAAATAAAAGTTGTCAAAACTGAAAAATTGTTTTACATCCTAATAGAACTCGGCCTGAGGATCACGAATCCGAGGTCCTTTTTGCTCTAGGACGCTCCGTTTCGGATATACAGCGTTTTAAAGTTTTGAATTATAAAAGTTGTCAAAACTGAAAAATTGTATTGGGTCCTAATAGAACTCGGCCCGAGGATCACGAATCCGAGGTCCTTTTTGCTCTAGGACGCTCCGTTTCGGAGATACAGCGGTTTAAAGTTTTGAAAAATAAAAGTTGTCAAAACTGAAAAAATGTATTGGGTCCTAATAGAACTCGGCCCGAGGATCACGAATCCGAGGTCCTTTTTGCTCTAGGACGCTCCGTTTCGGAGATACAGCGGTTTAAAGTTTTGAAAAATAAAAGTTGTCAAAACTGAAAAATTGTATTGGGTTTCAATAGAACTCTGCCCGATGATCACGAATCCGAGGTCCTTTTTGCTCTAGGACGCTCCGTTTCGGAGATACAGCGGTTTAAAGTTTTGAAAAATAAAAGTTGTCAAAACTGAAAAATTGTATTGGGTTTTAATAGAACTCTGCCCGAGGATCACGAATCCGAGGTCCTTTTTGCTCTAGGACGCTCCGTTTCGGAGATACAGCGGTTTGAAGTTTTGAAAAATAAAAGTTGTCAAAACTGAAAAATTGTATTGGGTTTCAATAGAACTCTGCCCGAGGATCACGAATCCGAGGTCCTTTTTGCTCTAGGACGCTCCGTTTCGGAGATACAGCGTTTTAAAGTTTTGAAAAATAAAAGTTGTCAAAACTGAAAAATTGTTTTACATCCTAATAGAACTCGGCCTGATGATCACGAATCCGAGGTCCTTTTTGCTCTAGGACGCTCCGTTTCGGATATACAGCGTTTTAAAGTTTTGAAATATAAAAGTTGTCAAAACTGAAAAATTGTATTGGGTCCTAATAGAACTCGGCCCGAGGATCACGAATCCGAGGTCCTTTTTGCTCTAGGACGCTCCGTTTCGGAGATACAGCGGTTTAAAGTTTTGAAAAATAAAAGTTGTCAAAACTGAAAAATTGTATTGGGTCCTAATAGAACTCGGCCCGAGGATCACGAATCCGAGGTCCTTTTTGCTCTAGGACGCTCCGTTTCGGAGATACAGCGGTTTAAAGTTTTGAAAAATAAAAGTTGTCAAAACTGAAAAATTGTATTGGGTTTCAATAGAACTCTGCCCGATGATCACGAATCCGAGGTCCTTTTTGCTCTAGGACGCTCCGTTTCGGAGATACAGCGGTTTAAAGTTTTGAAAAATAAAAGTTGTCAAAACTGAAAAATTGTATTGGGTTTCAATAGAACTCTGCCCGAGGATCACGAATCCGAGGTCCTTTTTGTTCTAGGACGCTCCGTTTCGGAGATACAGCGGTTTGAAGTTTTGAAAAATAAAAGTTGTCAAAACTGAAAAATTGTATTGGGTTTCAATAGAACTCTGCCCGAGGATCACGAATCCGAGGTCCTTTTTGCTCTAGGACGCTCCGTTTCGGAGATACAGCGTTTTAAAGTTTTGAAAAATAAAAGTTGTCAAAACTGAAAAATTGTATTGGGTATCAATAGAACTCCGCCCGAGGATCACGAATCCGAGGTCCTTTTTGCTCTAGGACGCTCCGTTTCGGAGATACAGCGTTTTAAAGTTTTGAAAAATAAAAGTTGTCAAAACTGAAAAATTGTTTTACATCCTAATAGAACTCGGCCTGAGGATCACGAATCCGAGGTCCTTTTTGCTCTAGGACGCTCCGTTTCGGATATACAGCGTTTTAAAGTTTTGAATTATAAAAGTTGTCAAAACTGAAAAATTGTATTGGGTCCTAATAGAACTCGGCCCGAGGATCACGAATCCGAGGTCCTTTTTGCTCTAGGACGCTCCGTTTCGGAGATACAGCGGTTTAAAGTTTTGAAAAATAAAAGTTGTCAAAACTGAAAAAATGTATTGGGTCCTAATAGAACTCGGCCCGAGGATCACGAATCCGAGGTCCTTTTTGCTCTAGGACGCTCCGTTTCGGAGATACAGCGGTTTAAAGTTTTGAAAAATAAAAGTTGTCAAAACTGAAAAAATGTTTTACATCCTAATAGAACTCGGCCTGAGGATCACGTATCCGAGGTCCTTTTTGCTCTAGGACGCTCCGTTTCGGAGATACAGCGGTTTAAAGTTTTGAAAAATAAAAGTTGTCAAAACTGAAAAATTGTATTGGGTTTCAATAGAACTCTGCCCGAGGATCACGAATCCGAGGTCCTTTTTGCTCTAGGACGCTCCGTTTCGGAGATACAGCGGTTTAAAGTTTTGAAAAATAAAAGTTGTCAAAACTGAAAAATTTTATTGGGTGCTAATAGAACTCGGCCCGAGGATCACGAATCCGAGGTCCTTTTTGCTCTAGGACGCTCCGTTTCGGAGATACAGCGTTTTAAAGTTTTGAAAAATAAAAGTTGTCAAAACTGAAAAATTGTTTTACATCCTAATAGAACTCGGCCTGAGGATCACGAATCCGAGGTCCTTTTTGCTCTAGGACGCTCCGTTTCGGAGATACAGCGGTTTAAAGTTTTGAAAAATAAAAGTTGTCAAAACTGAAAAATTGTATTGAGTCCTAATAAAACTCGGCCCGTGGATCACGAATCCGAGGTCCTTTTTGCTCTAGGACGCTCCGTTTCGGAGATACAGCGTTTTAAAGTTTTAAAAAATAAAAGTTGTCAAAACTGAAAAATTGTTTTACATCCTAATAGAACTCGGCCTGAGGATCACGAATCCGAGGTCCTTTTTGCTCTAGGACGCTCCGTTTCGGAGATACAGCGTTTTAAAGTTTTGAAAAATAAAAGTTGTCAAAACTGAAAAATTGTTTTACATCCTAATAGAACTCGGCCTGAGGATCACGAATCCGAGGTCCTTTTTGCTCTAGGACGCTCCGTTTCGGATATACAGCGTTTTAAAGTTTTGAAATATAAAAGTTGTCAAAACTGAAAAATTGTATTGGGTCCTAATAGAACTCGGCCCGAGGATCACGAATCCGAGGTCCTTTTTGCTCTAGGACGCTCCGTTTCGGAGATACAGCGGTTTAAAGTTTTGAAAAATAAAAGTTGTCAAAACTGAAAAATTGTATTGGGTTTCAATAGAACTCTGCCCGATGATCACGAATCCGAGGTCCTTTTTGCTCTAGGACGCTCCGTTTCGGAGATACAGCGGTTTAAAGTTTTGAAAAATAAAAGTTGTCAAAACTGAAAAATTTTATTGGGTGCTAATAGAACTCTGCCCGAGGATCACGAATCCGAGGTCCTTTTTGCTCTAGGACGCTCCGTTTCGGAGATACAGCGGTTTGAAGTTTTGAAAAATAAAAGTTGTCAAAACTGAAAAATTGTATTGGGTTTTAATAGAACTCTGCCCGAGGATCACGAATCCGAGGTCCTTTTTGCTCTAGGACGCTCCGTTTCGGAGATACAGCGGTTTGAAGTTTTGAAAAATAAAAGTTGTCAAAACTGAAAAATTGTATTGGGTATCAATAGAACTCTGCCCGAGGATCACGAATCCGAGGTCCTTTTTGCTCTAGGACGCTCCGTTTCGGAGATACAGCGTTTTAAAGTTTTGAAAAATAAAAGTTGTCAAAACTGAAAAATTGTTTTACATCCTAATAGAACTCGGCCTGAGGATCACGAATCCGAGGTCCTTTTTGCTCTAGGACGCTCCGTTTCGGATATACAGCGTTTTAAAGTTTTGAATTATAAAAGTTGTCAAAACTGAAAAATTGTATTGGGTCCTAATAGAACTCGGCCCGAGGATCACGAATCCGAGGTCCTTTTTGCTCTAGGACGCTCCGTTTCGGAGATACAGCGGTTTAAAGTTTTGAAAAATAAAAGTTGTCAAAACTGAAAAAATGTATTGGGTCCTAATAGAACTCGGCCCGAGGATCACGAATCCGAGGTCCTTTTTGCTCTAGGACGCTCCGTTTCGGAGATACAGCGGTTTAAAGTTTTGAAAAATAAAAGTTGTCAAAACTGAAAAATTGTATTGGGTTTCAATAGAACTCTGCCCGATGATCACGAATCCGAGGTCCTTTTTGCTCTAGGACGCTCCGTTTCGGAGATACAGCGGTTTAAAGTTTTGAAAAATAAAAGTTGTCAAAACTGAAAAATTGTATTGGGTTTTAATAGAACTCTGCCCGAGGATCACGAATCCGAGGTCCTTTTTGCTCTAGGACGCTCCGTTTCGGAGATACAGCGGTTTGAAGTTTTGAAAAATAAAAGTTGTCAAAACTGAAAAATTGTATTGGGTTTCAATAGAACTCTGCCCGAGGATCACGAATCCGAGGTCCTTTTTGCTCTAGGACGCTCCGTTTCGGAGATACAGCGGTTTAAAGTTTTGAAAAATAAAAGTTGTCAAAACTGAAAAAATGTTTTACATCCTAATAGAACTCGGCCTGAGGATCACGTATCCGAGGTCCTTTTTGCTCTAGGACGCTCCGTTTCGGAGATACAGCGGTTTAAAGTTTTGAAAAATAAAAGTTGTCAAAACTGAAAAATTGTATTGGGTTTCAATAGAACTCTGCCCGAGGATCACGAATCCGAGGTCCTTTTTGCTCTAGGACGCTCCGTTTCGGAGATACAGCGGTTTAAAGTTTTGAAAAATAAAAGTTGTCAAAACTGAAAAATTTTATTGGGTGCTAATAGAACTCGGCCCGAGGATCACGAATCCGAGGTCCTTTTTGCTCTAGGACGCTCCGTTTCGGAGATACAGCGTTTTAAAGTTTTGAAAAATAAAAGTTGTCAAAACTGAAAAATTGTTTTACATCCTAATAGAACTCGGCCTGAGGATCACGAATCCGAGGTCCTTTTTGCTCTAGGACGCTCCGTTTCGGAGATACAGCGGTTTAAAGTTTTGAAAAATAAAAGTTGTCAAAACTGAAAAATTGTATTGAGTCCTAATAAAACTCGGCCCGTGGATCACGAATCCGAGGTCCTTTTTGCTCTAGGACGCTCCGTTTCGGAGATACAGCGTTTTAAAGTTTTAAAAAATAAAAGTTGTCAAAACTGAAAAATTGTTTTACATCCTAATAGAACTCGGCCTGAGGATCACGAATCCGAGGTCCTTTTTGCTCTAGGACGCTCCGTTTCGGAGATACAGCGTTTTAAAGTTTTGAAAAATAAAAGTTGTCAAAACTGAAAAATTGTTTTACATCCTAATAGAACTCGGCCTGAGGATCACGAATCCGAGGTCCTTTTTGCTCTAGGACGCTCCGTTTCGGATATACAGCGTTTTAAAGTTTTGAAATATAAAAGTTGTCAAAACTGAAAAATTGTATTGGGTCCTAATAGAACTCGGCCCGAGGATCACGAATCCGAGGTCCTTTTTGCTCTAGGACGCTCCGTTTCGGAGATACAGCGGTTTAAAGTTTTGAAAAATAAAAGTTGTCAAAACTGAAAAATTGTATTGGGTTTCAATAGAACTCTGCCCGATGATCACGAATCCGAGGTCCTTTTTGCTCTAGGACGCTCCGTTTCGGAGATACAGCGGTTTAAAGTTTTGAAAAATAAAAGTTGTCAAAACTGAAAAATTTTATTGGGTGCTAATAGAACTCTGCCCGAGGATCACGAATCCGAGGTCCTTTTTGCTCTAGGACGCTCCGTTTCGGAGATACAGCGGTTTGAAGTTTTGAAAAATAAAAGTTGTCAAAACTGAAAAATTGTATTGGGTTTTAATAGAACTCTGCCCGAGGATCACGAATCCGAGGTCCTTTTTGCTCTAGGACGCTCCGTTTCGGAGATACAGCGGTTTGAAGTTTTGAAAAATAAAAGTTGTCAAAACTGAAAAATTGTATTGGGTATCAATAGAACTCTGCCCGAGGATCACGAATCCGAGGTCCTTTTTGCTCTAGGACGCTCCGTTTCGGAGATACAGCGTTTTAAAGTTTTGAAAAATAAAAGTTGTCAAAACTGAAAAATTGTTTTACATCCTAATAGAACTCGGCCTGAGGATCACGAATCCGAGGTCCTTTTTGCTCTAGGACGCTCCGTTTCGGAGATACAGCGGTTTAAAGTTTTGAAAAATAAAAGTTGTCAAAACTGAAAAAATGTATTGGGTCCTAATAGAACTCGGCCCGAGGATCACGAATCCGAGGTCCTTTTTGCTCTAGGACGCTCCGTTTCGGAGATACAGCGGTTTAAAGTTTTGAAAAATAAAAGTTGTCAAAACTGAAAAATTGTATTGGGTTTCAATAGAACTCTGCCCGATGATCACGAATCCGAGGTCCTTTTTGCTCTAGGACGCTCCGTTTCGGAGATACAGCGGTTTAAAGTTTTGAAAAATAAAAGTTGTCAAAACTGAAAAATTGTATTGGGTTTTAATAGAACTCTGCCCGAGGATCACGAATCCGAGGTCCTTTTTGCTCTAGGACGCTCCGTTTCGGAGATACAGCGGTTTGAAGTTTTGAAAAATAAAAGTTGTCAAAACTGAAAAATTGTATTGGGTTTCAATAGAACTCTGCCCGATGATCACGAATCCGAGGTCCTTTTTGCTCTAGGACGCTCCGTTTCGGAGATACAGCGGTTTAAAGTTTTGAAAAATAAAAGTTGTCAAAACTGAAAAATTGTATTGGGTTTTAATAGAACTCTGCCCGAGGATCACGAATCCGAGGTCCTTTTTGCTCTAGGACGCTCCGTTTCGGAGATACAGCGGTTTGAAGTTTTGAAAAATAAAAGTTGTCAAAACTGAAAAATTGTATTGGATTTTAATAGAACTCTGCCCGAGGATCACGAATCCGAGGTCCTTTTTGTTCTAGGACGCTCCGTTTCGGAGATACAGCGGTTTGAAGTTTTGAAAAATAAAAGTTGTCAAAACTGAAAAATTGTATTGGGTTTCAATAGAACTCTGCCCGAGGATCACGAATCCGAGGTCCTTTTTGCTCTAAGACGCTCCGTTTCGGAGATACAGCGTTTTAAAGTTTTGAAAAATAAAAGTTGTCAAAACTGAAAAATTGTTTTACATCCTAATAGAACTCGGCCTGAGGATCACGAATCCGAGGTCCTTTTTGCTCTAGGACGCTCCGTTTCGGAGATACAGCGGTTTGAAGTTTTGAAAAATAAAAGTTGTCAAAACTGAAAAATTTTATTGGGTGCTAATAGAACTCGGCCGGAGGATCACGAATCCGAGGTCCTTTTTGCTCTAAGACGCTCCGTTTAGGAAATACAGCGTTTTGAAGTTTTGAAAACTAAAAGTTGTCAAAACTGAAAAATTGTATTGGGTTTCAATAGAACTCTGCCCGAGGATCACGAATCCGAGGTCCTTTTTGCTCTAGGACGCTCCGTTTCGGAGATACAGCGGTTTAAAGTTTTGAAAAATAAAAGTTGTCAAAACTGAAAAATTGTATTGGGTTTCAATAGAACTCTGCCCGAGGATCACGAATCCGAGGTCCTTTTTGCTCTAGGACGCTCCGTTTCGGAGATACAGCGGTTTAAAGTTTTGAAAAATAAAAGTTGTCAAAACTGAAAAAATGTTTTACATCCTAATAGAACTCGGCCTGAGGATCACGAATCCGAGGTCCTTTTTGCTCTAGGACGCTCCGTTTCGGAGATACAGCGGTTTAAAGTTTTGAAAAATAAAAGTTGTCAAAACTGAAAAATTGTATTGGGTTTCAATAGAACTCTGCCCGAGGATCACGAATCCGAGGTCCTTTTTGCTCTAGGACGCTCCGTTTCGGAGATACAGCGGTTTAAAGTTTTGAAAAATAAAAGTTGTCAAAACTGAAAAATTGTATTGGGTTTTAATAGAACTCTGCCCGAGGATCACGAATCCGAGGTCCTTTTTGCTCTAGGACGCTCCGTTTCGGAGATACAGCGGTTTGAAGTTTTGAAAAATAAAAGTTGTCAAAACTGAAAAATTGTATTGGGTTTCAATAGAACTCTGCCCGATGATCACGAATCCGAGGTCCTTTTTGCTCTAGGACGCTCCGTTTCGGAGATACAGCGGTTTAAAGTTTTGAAAAATAAAAGTTGTCAAAACTGAAAAATTGTATTGGGTTTTAATAGAACTCTGCCCGAGGATCACGAATCCGAGGTCCTTTTTGCTCTAGGACGCTCCGTTTCGGAGATACAGCGGTTTGAAGTTTTGAAAAATAAAAGTTGTCAAAACTGAAAAATTGTATTGGATTTTAATAGAACTCTGCCCGAGGATCACGAATCCGAGGTCCTTTTTGTTCTAGGACGCTCCGTTTCGGAGATACAGCGGTTTGAAGTTTTGAAAAATAAAAGTTGTCAAAACTGAAAAATTGTATTGGGTTTCAATAGAACTCTGCCCGAGGATCACGAATCCGAGGTCCTTTTTGCTCTAAGACGCTCCGTTTCGGAGATACAGCGTTTTAAAGTTTTGAAAAATAAAAGTTGTCAAAACTGAAAAATTGTTTTACATCCTAATAGAACTCGGCCTGAGGATCACGAATCCGAGGTCCTTTTTGCTCTAGGACGCTCCGTTTCGGAGATACAGCGGTTTGAAGTTTTGAAAAATAAAAGTTGTCAAAACTGAAAAATTTTATTGGGTGCTAATAGAACTCGGCCGGAGGATCACGAATCCGAGGTCCTTTTTGCTCTAAGACGCTCCGTTTAGGAAATACAGCGTTTTGAAGTTTTGAAAACTAAAAGTTGTCAAAACTGAAAAATTGTATTGGGTTTCAATAGAACTCTGCCCGAGGATCACGAATCCGAGGTCCTTTTTGCTCTAGGACGCTCCGTTTCGGAGATACAGCGGTTTAAAGTTTTGAAAAATAAAAGTTGTCAAAACTGAAAAAATGTTTTACATCCTAATAGAACTCGGCCTGAGGATCACGAATCCGAGGTCCTTTTTGCTCTAGGACGCTCCGTTTCGGAGATACAGCGGTTTAAAGTTTTGAAAAATAAAAGTTGTCAAAACTGAAAAATTGTATTGGGTTTCAATAGAACTCTGCCCGAGGATCACGAATCCGAGGTCCTTTTTGCTCTAGGACGCTCCGTTTCGGAGATACAGCGGTTTAAAGTTTTGAAAAATAAAAGTTGTCAAAACTGAAAAATTTTATTGGGTGCTAATAGAACTCGGCCCGAGGATCACGAATCCGAGGTCCTTTTTGCTCTAAGACGCTCCGTTTAGGAAATACAGCGTTTTAAAGTTTTGAAAAATAAAAGTTGTCAAAACTGAAAAATTGTATTGGGTTTCAATATAACTCTGCCCGAGGATCACGAATCCGAGGTCCTTTTTGCTCTAGGACGCTCCGTTTCGGAGATACAGCGGTTTAAAGTTTTGAAAAATAAAAGTTGTCAAAACTGAAAAATTGTATTGGGTTTCAATAGAACTCTGCCCGAGGATCACGAATCCGAGGTCCTTTTTGCTCTAGGACGCTCCGTTTCGGAGATACAGCGGTTTAAAGTTTTAAAAAATAAAAGTTGTCAAAACTGAAAAATTGTTTTACATCCTAATAGAACTCGGCCCGAGGATCACGAATCCGAGGTCCTTTTTGCTCTAGGACGCTCCGTTTCGGAGATACAGCGGTTTAAAGTTTTAAAAAATAAAAGTTGTCAAAACTGAAAAAATGTTTTACATCCTAATAGAACTCGGCCTGAGGATCACGAATCCGAGGTCCTTTTTGCTCTAGGACGCTCCGTTTCGGAGATACAGCGGTTTAAAGTTTTGAAAAATAAAAGTTGTCAAAACTGAAAAATTGTATTGGGTTTCAATAGAACTCTGCCCGAGGATCACGAATCCGAGGTCCTTTTTGCTCTAGGACGCTCCGTTTCGGAGATACAGCGGTTTAAAGTTTTGAAAAATAAAAGTTGTCAAAACTGAAAAATTTTATTGGGTGCTAATAGAACTCGGCCCGAGGATCACGAATCCGAGGTCCTTTTTGCTCTAAGACGCTCCGTTTAGGAAATACAGCGTTTTAAAGTTTTGAAAAATAAAAGTTGTCAAAACTGAAAAATTGTATTGGGTTTCAATATAACTCTGCCCGAGGATCACGAATCCGAGGTCCTTTTTGCTCTAGGACGCTCCGTTTCGGAGATACAGCGGTTTAAAGTTTTGAAAAATAAAAGTTGTCAAAACTGAAAAATTGTATTGGGTTTCAATAGAACTCTGCCCGAGGATCACGAATCCGAGGTCCTTTTTGCTCTAGGACGCTCCGTTTCGGAGATACAGCGGTTTAAAGTTTTAAAAAATAAAAGTTGTCAAAACTGAAAAATTGTATTGGGTTTCAATAGAACTCTGCCCGAGGATCACGAATCCGAGGTCCTTTTTGCTCTAGGACGCTCCGTTTCGGAGATACAGCGGTTTAAAGTTTTGAAAAATAAAAGTTGTCAAAACTGAAAAATTGTATTGGGTTTCAATAGAACTCTGCCCGAGGATCACGAATCCGAGGTCCTTTTTGCTCTAGGACGCTCCGTTTCGGAGATACAGCGGTTTAAAGTTTTGAAAAATAAAAGTTGTCAAAACTGAAAAATTGTATTGGGTTTCAATAGAACTCTGCCCGATGATCACGAATCCGAGGTCCTTTTTGCTCTAGGACGCTTCGTTTAGGAGATACAGCGGTTTAAAGTTTTGAAAAATAAAAGTTGTCAAAACTGAAAAATTGTATTGGGTCCTAATAGAACTCGGCCGAGGATCACGAATCCGAGGTCCTTTTTGCTCTAGGACGCTCCGTTTCGGAGATACAGCGGTTTTAAGTTTTGAAAAATAAAAGTTGTCAAAACTGAAAAATTGTATTGGGTCCTAATAGAACTCGGCCCGAGGATCACGAATCCGAGGTCCTTTTTGCTCTAGGACGCTCCGTTTCGGAGATACAGCGGTTTAAAGTTTTGAAAAATAAAAGTTGTCAAAACTGAAAAATTGTATTGGGTTTCAATAGAACTCTGCCCGATGATCACGAATCCGAGGTCCTTTTTGCTCTAGGACGCTCCGTTTCGGAGATGCAGCGGTTTAAAGTTTTGAAAAATAAAAGTTGTCAAAACTGAAAAATTGTATTGGGTTTTAATAGAACTCTGCCCGAGGATCACGAATCCGAGGTCCTTTTTGCTCTAAGACGCTCCGTTTAGGAAATACAGCGTTTTAAAGTTTTGAAAAATAAAAGTTGTCAAAACTGAAAAATTGTATTGGGTTTCAATATAACTCTGCCCGAGGATCACGAATCCGAGGTCCTTTTTGCTCTAGGACGCTCCGTTTCGGAGATACAGCGGTTTAAAGTTTTGAAAAATAAAAGTTGTCAAAACTGAAAAATTGTATTGGGTCCTAATAGAACTCGGCCCGAGGATCACGAATCCGAGGTCCTTTTTGCTCTAGGACGCTCCGTTTCGGAGATACAGCGGTTTAAAGTTTTGAAAAATAAAAGTTGTCAAAACTGAAAAATTGTATTGGGTTTCAATAGAACTCTGCCCGATGATCACGAATCCGAGGTCCTTTTTGCTCTAGGACGCTCCGTTTCGGAGATGCAGCGGTTTAAAGTTTTGAAAAATAAAAGTTGTCAAAACTGAAAAATTGTATTGGGTTTTAATAGAACTCTGCCCGAGGATCACGAATCCGAGGTCCTTTTTGCTCTAAGACGCTCCGTTTAGGAAATACAGCGTTTTAAAGTTTTGAAAAATAAAAGTTGTCAAAACTGAAAAATTGTATTGGGTTTCAATATAACTCTGCCCGAGGATCACGAATCCGAGGTCCTTTTTGCTCTAGGACGCTCCGTTTCGGAGATACAGCGGTTTAAAGTTTTGAAAAATAAAAGTTGTCAAAACTGAAAAATTGTATTGGGTTTCAATAGAACTCTGCCCGAGGATCACGAATCCGAGGTCCTTTTTGCTCTAGGACGCTCCGTTTCGGAGATACAGCGGTTTAAAGTTTTGAAAAATAAAAGTTGTCAAAACTGAAAAATTGTATTGGGTTTCAATAGAACTCTGCCCGAGGATCACGAATCCGAGGTCCTTTTTGCTCTAGGACGCTCCGTTTCGGAGATACAGCGGTTTAAAGTTTTGAAAAATAAAAGTTGTCAAAACTGAAAAATTGTATTGGGTTTCAATAGAACTCTGCCCGATGATCACGAATCCGAGGTCCTTTTTGCTCTAGGACGCTTCGTTTAGGAGATACAGCGGTTTTAAGTTTTGAAAAATAAAAGTTGTCAAAACTGAAAAATTGTATTGGGTTTCAATAGAACTCTGCCCGAGGATCACGAATCCGAGGTCCTTTTTGCTCTAGGACGCTCCGTTTCGGAGATACAGCGGTTTAAAGTTTTGAAAAATAAAAGTTGTCAAAACTGAAAAATTGTATTGGGTTTCAATAGAACTCTGCCCGATGATTACGAATCCGAGGTCCTTTTTGCTCTAGGACGCTTCGTTTAGGAGATACAGCGGTTTTAAATTTTGAAAAATAAAAGTTGTCAAAACTGAAAAATTGTATTGGGTCCTAATAGAACTCGGCCCGAGGATCACGAATCCGAGGTCCTTTTTGCTCTAGGACGCTCCGTTTCGGAGATACAGCGGTTTTAAGTTTTGAAAAATAAAAGTTGTCAAAACTGAAAAATTGTATTGGGTCCTAATAGAACTCGGCCCGAGGATCACGAATCCGAGGTCCTTTTTGCTCTAGGACGCTCCGTTTCGGAGATACAGCGGTTTAAAGTTTTGAAAAATAAAAGTTGTCAAAACTGAAAAATTGTATTGGGTTTCAATAGAACTCTGCCCGATGATCACGAATCCGAGGTCCTTTTTGCTCTAGGACGCTCCGTTTCGGAGATACAGCGGTTTAAAGTTTTGAAAAATAAAAGTTGTCAAAACTGAAAAATTGTATTGGGTTTCAATAGAACTCTGCCCGAGGATCACGAATCCGAGGTCCTTTTTGCTCTAGGACGCTCCGTTTCGGAGATACAGCGGTTTAAAGTTTTGAAAAATAAAAGTTGTCAAAACTGAAAAATTTTATTGGGTGCTAATAGAACTCGGCCCGAGGATCACGAATCCGAGGTCCTTTTTGCTCTAAGACGCTCCGTTTAGGAAATACAGCGTTTTAAAGTTTTGAAAAATAAAAGTTGTCAAAACTGAAAAATTGTATTGGGTTTCAATATAACTCTGCCCGAGGATCACGAATCCGAGGTCCTTTTTGCTCTAGGACGCTCCGTTTCGGAGATACAGCGGTTTAAAGTTTTGAAAAATAAAAGTTGTCAAAACTGAAAAATTTTATTGGGTGCTAATAGAAATCGGCCCGAGGATCACGAATCCGAGGTCCTTTTTGCTCTAGGACGCTCCGTTTCGGAGATACAGCGGTTTAAAGTTTTGAAAAATAAAAGTTGTCAAAACTGAAAAATTGTTCTACATCCTAATAGAACTCGGCCCGAGGATCACGAATCCGAGGTCCTTTTTGCTCTAGGACACTCCGTTTCGGAGATACAGCGGTTTAAAGTTTTGAAAAATGAAAGTTGTCAGAACTGCTCTTTTTGATCACGAATCCGAGGTCCTTTTTGCTCTAGGACGCTTCGTTTAGGAGATACAGCGGTTTAAAGTTTTGAAAAATAAAAGTTGTCAAAACTGAAAAATTGTATTGGGTCCTTATAGAACTCGGCCCGAGGATCACGAATCCGAGGTCCTTTTTGCTCTAGGACGCTCCGTTTCGGAGATACAACGGTTTAAAGTTTTGAAAAATAAAAGTTGTCAAAACTGAAAAATTGTATTGGGTTTCAATAGAACTCTGCCCGAGGATCACGAATCCGAGGTCCTTTTTGCTCTAGGACGCTCCGTTTCGGAGATACAGCGGTTTAAAGTTTTGAAAAATAAAAGTTGTCAAAACTGAAAAAATGTATTGGGTTTCAATAGAACTCTGCCCGAGGATCACGAATCCGAGGTCCTTTTTGCTCTAGGACGCTCCGTTTCGGAGATACAGCGGTTTAAAGTTTTGAAAAATAAAAGTTGTCAAAACTGAAAAATTGTATTGGGTTTCAATAGAACTCTGCCCGAGGATCACGAATCCGAGGTCCTTTTTGCTCTAGGATGCTCCGTTTCGGAGATACAGCGGTTTAAAGTTTTGAAAAATAAAAGTTGTCAAAACTGAAAAATTGTATTGGGTTTCAATAGAACTCTGCCCGAGGATCACGAATCCGAGGTCCTTTTTGCTCTAGGACGCTCCGTTTCGGAGATACAGCGGTTTAAAGTTTTGAAAAATAAAAGTTGTCAAAACTGAAAAATTGTATTGGGTTTCAATAGAACTCTGCCCGATGATCACGAATCCGAGGTCCTTTTTGCTCTAGGACGCTTCGTTTAGGAGATACAGCGGTTTAAAGTTTTGATAAATAAAAGTTGTCAAAACTGAAAAATTGTATTGGGTCCTAATAGAACTCGGCCCGAGGATCACGAATCCGAGGTCCTTTTTGCTCTAGGACGCTCCGTTTAGGAGATACAGCGGTTTAAAGTTTTGAAAAATAAAAGTTGTCAAAACTGAAAAAATGTTTTACATCCTAATAGAACTCGGCCTGAGGATCACGAATCCGAGGTCCTTTTTGCTCTAGGACGCTCCGTTTCGGAGATACAGCGGTTTAAAGTTTTGAAAAATAAAAGTTGTCAAAACTGAAAAATTGTATTGGGTTTCAATAGAACTCTGCCTGAGGATCACGAATCCGAGGTCCTTTTTGCTCTAGGACGCTCCGTTTCGGAGATACAGCGTTTTAAGGTTTTGAAAAATAAAAGTTGTCAAAACTGAAAAATTGTTTTACATCCTAATAGAACTCGGCCTGAGGATCACGAATCCGAGGTCCTTTTTGCTCTAGGACGCTTCGTTTAGGAGATACAGCGGTTTAAAGTTTTGAAAAATAAAAGTTGTCAAAACTGAAAAATTTTATTGGGTGCTAATAGAACTCGGCCCGAGGATCACGAATCCGAGGTCCTTTTTGCTCTAAGACGCTCCGTTTAGGAAATACAGCGTTTTAAAGTTTTGAAAAATAAAAGTTGTCAAAACTGAAAAATTGTATTGGGTTTCAATAGAACTCTGCCCGATGATCACGAATCCAAGGTCCTTTTTGCTCTAGGATGCTCCGTTTCGGAGATACAGCGGTTTAAAGTTTTGAAAAATAAAAGTTGTCAAAACTGAAAAATTTTATTGGGTGCTAATAGAACTCGGCCCGAGGATCACGAATCCGAGGTCCTTTTTGCTCTAAGACGCTCCGTTTAGGAAATACAGCGTTTTGAAGTTTTGAAAAATAAAAGTTGTCAAAACTGAAAAATTGTATTGGGTTTCAATAGATCTCTGCCCGAGGATCACGAATCCGAGGTCCTTTTTGCTCTAGGACGCTCCGTTTCGGAGATACAGCGGTTTAAAGTTTTGAAAAATAAAATTTGTCACAACTGAAAAATTGTATTGGGTTTCAATAGAACTCTGCCCGAGGATCACGAATCCGAGGTCCTTTTTGCTCTAGGATGCTCCGTTTCGGAGATACAGCGTTTTAAAGTTTTGAAAAATAAAAGTTGTCAAAACTGAAAAATTGTATTGGGTCCTAATAGAACTCGGCCCGAGGATCACGAATCCGAGGTCCTTTTTGCTCTAGGACGCTCCGTTTCGGAGATACAGCGTATTAAAGTTTTGAAAAATAAAAGTTGTCAAAACTGAAAAATTGTATTGGGTCCTAATAGAACTCTGCCCGAGGATCACGAATCCGAGGTCCTTTTTGCTCTAGGACGCTCCGTTTCGGAGATACAGCGGTTTAAAGTTTTGAAAAATAAAAGTTGTCAAAACTGAAAAATTGTATTGGGTTTCAATAGAACTCTGCCCGAGGATCACGAATCCGAGGTCCTTTTTGCTCTAGGACGCTTCGTTTAGGAGATACAGCGGTTTAAAGTTTTGAAAAATAAAAGTTGTCAAAACTGAAAAATTGTATTGGGTCCTTATAGAACTCGGCCCGAGGATCACGAATCCGAGGTCCTTTATGCTCTAGGACGCTCCGTTTCGGAGATACAGCGGTTTAAAGTTTTGAAAAATAAAAGTTGTCAAAACTGAAAAATTGTGTTGGGTTTCAATAGAACTCTGCCCGAGGATCACGAATCCGAGGTCCTTTTTGCTCTAGGACGCTCCGTTTCGGAGATACAGCGGTTTAAAGTTTTGAAAAATAAAAGTTGTCAAAACTGAAAAAATGTTTTACATCCTAATAGAACTCGGCCTGAGGATCACGAATCCGAGGTCCTTTTTGCTCTAGGACGCTCCGTTTCGGAGATACAGCGGTTTAAAGTTTTGAAAAATAAAAGTTGTCAAAACTGAAAAATTGTATTGGGTTTCAATAGAACTCTGCCCGAGGATCACGAATCCGAGGTCCTTTTTGCTCTAGGACGCTCCGTTTCGGAGATACAGCGGTTTAAAGTTTTGAAAAATAAAAGTTGTCAAAACTGAAAAATTTTATTGGGTGCTAATAGAACTCGGCCCGAGGATCACGAATCCGAGGTCCTTTTTGCTCTAAGACGCTCCGTTTAGGAAATACAGCGTTTTAAAGTTTTGAAAAATAAAAGTTGTCAAAACTGAAAAATTGTATTGGGTTTCAATAGAACTCTGCCCGAGGATCACGAATCCGAGGTCCTTTTTGCTCTAGGACGCTCCGTTTCGGAGATACAGCGGTTTAAAGTTTTGAAAAATAAAAGTTGTCAAAACTGAAAAATTGTGTTGGGTTTCAATAGAACTCTGCCCGAGGATCACGAATCCGAGGTCCTTTTTGCTCTAGGACGCTCCGTTTCGGAGATACAGCGGTTTAAAGTTTTGAAAAATAAAAGTTGTCAAAACTGAAAAAATGTTTTACATCCTAATAGAACTCGGCCTGAGGATCACGAATCCGAGGTCCTTTTTGCTCTAGGACGCTTCGTTTAGGAGATACAGCGGTTTAAAGTTTTGAAAAATAAAAGTTGTCAAAACTGAAAAATTTTATTGGGTGCTAATAGAACTCGGCCCGAGGATCACGAATCCGAGGTCCTTTTTGCTCTAAGACGCTCCGTTTAGGAAATACAGCGTTTTAAAGTTTTGAAAAATAAAAGTTGTCAAAACTGAAAAATTGTATTGGGTTTCAATAGAACTCTGCCCGATGATCACGAATCCAAGGTCCTTTTTGCTCTAGGATGCTCCGTTTCGGAGATACAGCGGTTTAAAGTTTTGAAAAATAAAAGTTGTCAAAACTGAAAAATTTTATTGGGTGCTAATAGAACTCGGCCCGAGGATCACGAATCCGAGGTCCTTTTTGCTCTAAGACGCTCCGTTTAGGAAATACAGCGTTTTGAAGTTTTGAAAAATAAAAGTTGTCAAAACTGAAAAATTGTATTGGGTTTCAATAGATCTCTGCCCGAGGATCACGAATCCGAGGTCCTTTTTGCTCTAGGACGCTCCGTTTCGGAGATACAGCGGTTTAAAGTTTTGAAAAATAAAATTTGTCACAACTGAAAAATTGTATTGGGTTTCAATAGAACTCTGCCCGAGGATCACGAATCCGAGGTCCTTTTTGCTCTAGGATGCTCCGTTTCGGAGATACAGCGTTTTAAAGTTTTGAAAAATAAAAGTTGTCAAAACTGAAAAATTGTATTGGGTCCTAATAGAACTCGGCCCGAGGATCACGAATCCGAGGTCCTTTTTGCTCTAGGACGCTCCGTTTCGGAGATACAGCGTATTAAAGTTTTGAAAAATAAAAGTTGTCAAAACTGAAAAATTGTATTGGGTCCTAATAGAACTCTGCCCGAGGATCACGAATCCGAGGTCCTTTTTGCTCTAGGACGCTCCGTTTCGGAGATACAGCGGTTTAAAGTTTTGAAAAATAAAAGTTGTCAAAACTGAAAAATTGTATTGGGTTTCAATAGAACTCTGCCCGAGGATCACGAATCCGAGGTCCTTTTTGCTCTAGGACGCTTCGTTTAGGAGATACAGCGGTTTAAAGTTTTGAAAAATAAAAGTTGTCAAAACTGAAAAATTGTATTGGGTCCTTATAGAACTCGGCCCGAGGATCACGAATCCGAGGTCCTTTTTGCTCTAGGACGCTCCGTTTCGGAGATACAGCGGTTTAAAGTTTTGAAAAATAAAAGTTGTCAAAACTGAAAAATTGTATTGGGTTTCAATAGAACTCTGCCCGAGGATCACGAATCCGAGGTCCTTTTTGCTCTAGGACGCTCCGTTTCGGAGATACAGCGGTTTAAAGTTTTGAAAAATAAAAGTTGTCAAAACTGAAAAAATGTTTTACATCCTAATAGAACTCGGCCTGAGGATCACGAATCCGAGGTCCTTTTTGCTCTAGGACGCTCCGTTTCGGAGATACAGCGGTTTAAAGTTTTGAAAAATAAAAGTTGTCAAAACTGAAAAATTGTATTGGGTTTCAATAGAACTCTGCCCGAGGATCACGAATCCGAGGTCCTTTTTGCTCTAGGACGCTCCGTTTCGGAGATACAGCGGTTTAAAGTTTTGAAAAATAAAAGTTGTCAAAACTGAAAAATTTTATTGGGTGCTAATAGAACTCGGCCCGAGGATCACGAATCCGAGGTCCTTTTTGCTCTAAGACGCTCCGTTTAGGAAATACAGCGTTTTAAAGTTTTGAAAAATAAAAGTTGTCAAAACTGAAAAATTGTATTGGGTTTCAATAGAACTCTGCCCGAGGATCACGAATCCGAGGTCCTTTTTGCTCTAGGACGCTCCGTTTCGGAGATACAGCGGTTTAAAGTTTTGAAAAATAAAAGTTGTCAAAACTGAAAAATTGTATTGGGTTTCAATAGAACTCTGCCCGAGGATCACGAATCCGAGGTCCTTTTTGCTCTAGGACGCTCCGTTTCGGAGATACAGCGGTTTAAAGTCTTGAAAAATAAAAGTTGTCAAAACTGAAAAATTTTATTGGGTGCTAATAGAACTCGGCCCGAGGATCACGAATCCGAGGTCCTTTTTGCTCTAGGACGCTCCGTTTCGGAGATACAGCGGTTTAAAGTTTTGAAAAATAAAAGTTGTCAAAACTGAAAAATTGTTCTACATCCTAATAGAACTCGGCCCGAGGATCACGAATCCGAGGTCCTTTTTGCTCTAGGACACTCCGTTTCGGAGATACAGCGGTTTAAAGTTTTGAAAAATAAAAGTTGTCAGAACTGCTCTTTTTGCTCTAGGACGCTCCGTTTCGGAGATACAGCGGTTTAAAGTTTTGAAAAATAAAAGTTGTCAAAACTGAAAAATTTTATTGGGTCCTAATAGAACTCGGCCCGAGGATCACGAATCCGAGGTCCTTTTTGCTCTAGGACGCTCCGTTTCGGAGATACAGCGGTTTAAAGTTTTGAAAAATAAAAATTGTCAAAACTGAAAAATTGTATTGTGTTTCAATAGAACTCTGCCCGAGGATCACGAATCCGAGGTCCTTTTTGCTCTAGGACGCTTCGTTTAGGAGATACAGCGGTTTAAAGTTTTGAAAAATAAAAGTTGTCAAAACTGAAAAATTGTATTGGGTCCTAATAGAACTCGGCCCGAGGATCACGAATCCGAGGTCCTTTTTGCTCTAGGACGCTCCGTTTCGGAGATACAGCGGTTTAAAGTTTTGAAAAATAAAAGTTGTCAAAACTGAAAAATTGTATTGGGTTTCAATAGAACTCTGCCCGAGGATCACGAATCCGAGGTCCTTTTTGCTCTAGGACGCTCCGTTTCGGAGATACAGCGGTTTAAAGTTTTGAAAAATAAAAGTTGTCAAAACTGAAAAATTGTATTGGGTTTCAATAGAACTCTGCCCGAGGATCACGAATCCGAGGTCCTTTTTGCTCTAGGACGCTCCGTTTCGGAGATACAGCGGTTTAAAGTCTTGAAAAATAAAAGTTGTCAAAACTGAAAAATTTTATTGGGTGCTAATAGAACTCGGCCCGAGGATCACGAATCCGAGGTCCTTTTTGCTCTAGGACGCTCCGTTTCGGAGATACAGCGGTTTAAAGTTTTGAAAAATAAAAGTTGTCAAAACTGAAAAATTGTTCTACATCCTAATAGAACTCGGCCCGAGGATCACGAATCCGAGGTCCTTTTTGCTCTAGGACACTCCGTTTCGGAGATACAGCGGTTTAAAGTTTTGAAAAATAAAAGTTGTCAGAACTGCTCTTTTTGCTCTAGGACGCTCCGTTTCGGAGATACAGCGGTTTAAAGTTTTGAAAAATAAAAGTTGTCAAAACTGAAAAATTTTATTGGGTCCTAATAGAACTCGGCCCGAGGATCACGAATCCGAGGTCCTTTTTGCTCTAGGACGCTCCGTTTCGGAGATACAGCGGTTTAAAGTTTTGAAAAATAAAAGTTGTCAAAACTGAAAAATTGTTCTACATCCTAATAGAACTCGGCCCGAGGATCACGAATCCGAGGTCCTTTTTGCTCTAGGACGCTTCGTTTAGGAGATACAGCGGTTTAAAGTTTTGAAAAATAAAAGTTGTCAAAACTGAAAAATTGTATTGGGTCCTAATAGAACTCGGCCCGAGGATCACGAATCCGAGGTCCTTTTTGCTCTAGGACGCTCCGTTTCGGAGATACAGCGGTTTAAAGTTTTGAAAAATAAAAGTTGTCAAAACTGAAAAATTGTATTGGGTTTCAATAGAACTCTGCCCGATGATCACGAATCCGAGGTCCTTTTTGCTCTAGGACGCTTCGTTTAGGAGATACAGCGGTTTAAAGTTTTGAAAAATAAAAGTTGTCAAAACTGAAAAATTGTATTGGGTCCTAATAGAACTCGGCCCGAGGATCACGAATCCGAGGTCCTTTTTGCTCTAGGACGCTCCGTTTCGGAGATACAGCGGTTTAAAGTTTTGAAAAATAAAAGTTGTCAAAACTGAAAAATTGTATTGGGTTTCAATAGAACTCTGCCCGAGGATCACGAATCCGAGGTCCTTTTTGCTCTAGGACACTCCGTTTCGGAGATACAGCGGTTTAAAGTTTTGAAAAATAAAAGTTGTCAAAACTGAAAAATTTTATTGGGTGCTAATAGAAATCGGCCCGAGGATCACGAATCCGAGGTCCTTTTTGCTCTAGGACGCTCCGTTTCGGAGATACAGCGGTTTAAAGTTTTGAAAAATAAAAGTTGTCAAAACTGAAAAATTGTTCTACATCCTAATAGAACTCGGCCCGAGGATCACGAATCCGAGGTCCTTTTTGCTCTAGGACACTCCGTTTCGGAGATACAGCGGTTTAAAGTTTTGAAAAATGAAAGTTGTCAGAACTGCTCTTTTTGATCACGAATCCGAGGTCCTTTTTGCTCTAGGACGCTTCGTTTAGGAGATACAGCGGTTTAAAGTTTTGAAAAATAAAAGTTGTCAAAACTGAAAAATTGTATTGGGTCCTTATAGAACTCGGCCCGAGGATCACGAATCCGAGGTCCTTTTTGCTCTAGGACGCTCCGTTTCGGAGATACAACGGTTTAAAGTTTTGAAAAATAAAAGTTGTCAAAACTGAAAAATTGTATTGGGTTTCAATAGAACTCTGCCCGAGGATCACGAATCCGAGGTCCTTTTTGCTCTAGGACGCTCCGTTTCGGAGATACAGCGGTTTAAAGTTTTGAAAAATAAAAGTTGTCAAAACTGAAAAATTGTATTGGGTTTCAATAGAACTCTGCCCGAGGATCACGAATCCGAGGTCCTTTTTGCTCTAGGATGCTCCGTTTCGGAGATACAGCGTTTTAAAGTTTTGAAAAATAAAAGTTGTCAAAACTGAAAAATTGTATTGGGTCCTAATAGAACTCGGCCCGAGGATCACGAATCCGAGGTCCTTTTTGCTCTAGGACGCTCCGTTTCGGAGATACAGCGTATTAAAGTTTTGAAAAATAAAAGTTGTCAAAACTGAAAAATTGTATTGGGTCCTAATAGAACTCGGCCCGAGGATCACGAATCCGAGGTCCTTTTTGCTCTAGGACGCTCCGTTTCGGAGATACAGCGTATTAAAGTTTTGAAAAATAAAAGTTGTCAAAACTGAAAAATTGTTTTAGATCCTAATAGAACTCGGCCCGAGGATCACGAATCCGAGGTCCTTTTTGCTCTAGGACACTCCGTTTCGGAGATACAGCGGTTTAAAGTTTTGAAAAATAAAAGTTGTCAAAACTGAAAAATTGTTCTACATCCTAATAGAACTCGGCCCGAGGATCACGAATCCGAGGTCCTTTTTGCTCTAGGACACTCCGTTTCGGAGATACAGCGGTTTAAAGTTTTGAAAAATAAAAGTTGTCAGAACTGCTCTTTTTGCTCTAGGACGCTCCGTTTCGGAGATACAGCGGTTTAAAGTTTTGAAAAATGAAAGTTGTCGAAACTGAAAAATTGTATTGGGTTTCAATAGAACTCTGCCCGATGATCACGAATCCGAGGTCTTTTTTGCTCTAGGACGCTCCGTTTCGGAGATACAGCGTTTTAAAGTTTTGAAAAATAAAAGTTGTCAAAACTGAAAAATTGTATTGGGTCCTTATAGAACTCGGCCCGAGGATCACGAATCCTCGGGCCGAGTTCTATTAGGATGCTTTCCCGCTCACGTTTGCTCTCCCATTCCCGCTCACGCTTGCTTTTCCGTTCCCGCTCGCTATCCGTTCCGGGTCGCTTTCCCGTTTCTATAATAGACAAACTAACCCACAAACATTCATATATATATATATATAGTCTTAGCAAATCTATTTTACGTTTTATAGGCTAACAGAAGTTATGAAAGAATGGAAAAGAAAAAATGAGCGTGAACGGGAGAGCAACCGTGACCGGGAATGGGAGAGCAAGCATGACCGGGAACGGGAGAGCAAGCGTGAGCGGGAACGGGAAAGCGACCGGGAACGGGAAAGCGACCGGGAACGGGAAAGCGACCGGGAACGGGAAAGCGACCGGGAACGGAAAAGCCACCGGGAACGGGAAAGCGACCGGGAACGGGAAAGCGACCGGGAACGGGAAAGCGACCGGGAACGCGGAAAGCGACCGGGAACGTGGAAAGCGACCGGGAACGCGGAAAGCGACTGGAATCGGGAGAGCAAGCTTGGAAGGAAACGCGAGCAAGAGAGAAAATCGATAACAAAACTTCTGAGCGGGAAAGCGACCGGGAGCTGGAAAACGACCGAGAGCGGAAAAGCGACCGGGAACGCGACGAAAACGGGAAAGTGGAGAAGGAAACGGGAGCGAGAGGGACAAACATTAGAAAAACCTCTAAAAACCCCGGGCAACGCCGGGTAACCCCGCTAGTTTACAATAAAATCAACAAAACAAAACAATAAAAATAAAGCAAAAAAATAATATAAAACACAAAAATCAGCATGTCAGGAAAAATGAAATAATTTCTCTCTGATCATCAATTTGGATAGGATTTCGCAAACAGAAATGTCTTTAGCTCGGCCTTGAATAAACTATATTTATAGAACTCGGCTCGAGGATCACGAATCCGAGGTCCTTTTTGCTAGGGGTCCTAGAGACTTCCACGAAAAAGAAGTGATAACGATAACACGTGAACAGTATGAGTACTCCAGTATTCAGTATTAGCTAACAGCCACGCTATTTGTTATTATTATAAATCCTACTTCACCATAGTGCCTCTCAGCGCCATGCGAACTCTGCAACGCAGCATCCTCTCTCATATTCTCATCTCACTTTCCCATGTGCTAACAGGCTAGATGGAGGTTTATAGGTGGAAGTTGAAGTGAGATATTAAAATGAGACACTACGCACTACACCGAGTAGTTTGTAAATTCGAAATTATGCCGACTTGATATGATTTCTCAATTAGGATAACGTGTGTTTTTTTACTTACTTTATATACTAGTTTATGTATAATAAGTTCAGTACTATACGTTACTGATACTAATATAAATTTAAAAGTTATTGGTGAACTTTTTTAAGAAACTGCACGATTTTCTTAGTTTCGATTTTAATTAAAAGAGAGAATGAAAATGACGAAAATGACTGTTATGAAGCAATTACACAGCTTAGTTTTATCAAGACCGATTATGCTTATCCTTATGGGATTGAGTCTTGGATTTTCACTAAATATGTTATTGTCATCTATCCTGAACAATCATTGCTCTAATTTTTCCAAAGAGAACATGATTAAACAGAACAAAAACAGATTCACAGAAGATAACTTTGAACTACATTATAAAAGTAAAAGTGAAATAGAAAATGAATCACTTTTGACAAAAGATATTAAAAAACAAAAAGTTATGAGACCCAGATTTTTAAGCACAGAATTAGGACTAAAGGAAAAACTTTTTGTTTCTGTTATTACTTCACCAGAAACCTTTCAAACGCTTGGTTCTGCAATTAACAGGACCATGAATCTTCAAGAATCACAGTTGAAAATTGTTTTTTTCATGAATGGAGAATCTGAAAAGCTGCCTACAACTGACCTCTCATTGGTCGCATTTTCAGAAAAAAAGAAGCATTTGTTGGTCTTCCGCACACTCAAATATTTAACCGAACATCACGTACAAGATTACAATTGGTTTTATATTTATCCTGATAAAACAATGGTTAACCGAGAAAAATTAGAAAAGCTTATTGACAGTATTTCAGTTGGAGAAAACCTGCTAATTGGAACTCGGTTAAAGCATGGAAAAGAAATGTGTGATTTTGATGCTGGAATCTTAGTTTCTCAGGTTTATTTAAACTTATATCATTATCAAAAATTACTTACACAATCGCTGATGAGGAAAAAAAATTATTTAAAAACGAACTTATTGTTGTGAAAAACAAAAAAAGCATAAATTGTTTTTTGTCTCGTGAGAATTGTAAGAAATAAAGGGTAAAAGTTGACTAAAAAGAATAACACACTAAATAAATGACACTTTATTTATACGTCTTGTGTGATATGCTAGAAAGATCATAAATTTAGCACAGTGGAATTTTACATGCAATGTCTTTTTTTAAATAGTTCACACTCTTTTAAATCAAGTTCTTTTAGGCTGAAATAGCAGTAGGTGGGAAATATATGTAGATCCTAATTTGATCTGTATGTCTCCTTTTTCCTACCTTTTTCCAGGATTAGAACTATTAAAACTTTATATATATATATATGCACACTGGCCGGGTTATCCGGCATTGCCCGGGTTGTCAAGGGGTTTCTTTCTCTCTTTCTTCATCTCTTTCCTTCCTTTTTTTACACACTTTTATTTAACATGACTTCTCTGTCTGTCTGTCTGTCGTCAAATTTTGCAATCGATTCTAAACTAATCGAGCTAAAATTTTAAATAAAGGCTTTCTCCTCATGACAATGCATTCTATTAAAGTTTGAACATTAAAAAAAAATTTAATTAAAAATAATAATCATCTATGTTTTAAACAAAAACAAATCAAATACAATTAAATAAATGTTTATATATATAAATTCCAAAAAATTTTATTAAAAAAATTTTTTGCAATAAATGAAATGCCGGCAAATTCATAAATATAACCGATTTGTTAAAAAACCTGTTTTTTTACGTTTTACTTGTTTTCTTTTTCTTTCTCTCTTTCTTTTTTCTTTTTCTATTTTTTTCTCATTCTTCCCCCTTCTCCATATTAATTTCTTTTTGGAAATGGGGTTGGTGTTTCTCCTTCCCAGTCCGGGCGGCTGCAACCTATGTGGGTGTTTTGCCCATAAAATAATAGCAGATTTGTTAGGAATTGCTTAAGACCCTCTTTAAGCTTTTTTACTCAAGTTAAGTTTTAATTTGGTTTTGCAATAACCCTCTATTATTAACAAGAAAGCATTTCAACTAATGAGTCACAAAAGTGAAACATGTTCGTACATAGGCACTGTTGGCTTGGGATAAGGTTTTTGGCCATAAAAGCGAGTACTGAATTAGACTACTGCACGGACCGGGTCGTGATTTCAAGGTCTTCAAACAGAAGGTCGGGCCGAGATTTTTTGCCAAGTATAGGGAATTTAGGCCTGTAAAAACAGACTGGACTTGGCCCAAATTAAATGGGCTGGGCCTGAAATTTTATCCTATGAAACGGGTTGATCCACAAAAATTTGGCCTGTACAGTACTCTAGTACAGGGATGTCAACCCATGTGATCAATGCAGCCCTCAAAGGACCTTGAGTTTCACATGCCTGCTCTAGTATGTATGTATGCATGTGTGTGTGTATTAGATAGTCTACTGTGTATGTGTATTTAAATCAATTTTTTTTCACAACAGGGTGTCCTGATTCACCTTTCACAGCATCTTGATTTTTGCATAGAAAATGCTTTTTTCGAAAAACCCTATGCAGATAATTTAGATTCTTGTTTGTACCATTCATTGATGCCTCTTAACATTTCCTGTACGGAACACACACAGGTAACTTGTACGATATTAAATAGTAAAATAGTTTGATTTGATGTTTGTTATATTTACTTATTTTTAGAGCCAGACATATACATCTATCAAGAGTTCCTTTAATAATGTTGACATTTTGCATGATCTACATCTGGAATTCAATTCATACATAAGCTTTAGTCATATTACTTCCGATCTTCAGATGTACAAATTATATCGGTGAGATTAGCCTTTGTTTTATCCATTTTTGTATGTGTTATATTTGTCGTAAATTACAGAAAACTGTCAGAAAACAGCAAATTATTATATCAGAAGGAACTTCATGAAATAGAAAAAAACACTTATGAAATCCTACAATTTACACACCAGAAAAATTTGTCATTAGCTTGGCCTCTGGGTATATTATAATATATTTCATAAAACTTTAGTTTTTTTTTACAATTATCGAGGTTTTATTATAATGATGAAATTTCAAATCTAGAGTTTGTTAAATATGTTCGTATATGTGCTTTTAGGCAGTGAAGAACCTAGCCTAGCTACAAGTAGGTTTGATGTCATACGCTGGCACTATTTTGACAGCCTAATGATATTTCATGACAGGTTTGAGGAAAACTTTAAAATTCTGAAAGGTAAACTTTAACCTGTTTCCATTATATTTTACTTTATTTAAGTAATAATCTTATCAATAATATTTTTCAGGCTCTGACAAAATAGATGTTCATGACATTCTAAAAGAAGCTATGCTAATTGTTAACAAAAATGAGAAAATACCTCTAACTTTGGAAAAGCTTGTCAACGGATATCGTAGATTTGATTCCTCCAGGGGTGCTGAATATGTGCTTGACTTACTTCTTAATAAATCTGTTGCAGGAAAACAATCTTTAGTCTTAAAAAGAGTTCATTTGGTTAGACTTTTAGGCCATGCAGAAGTTGTTCCTTTACCTTATGTGACAGAGAACACTAGAGTCAATCTTGTTTTGACTGTGACGCCAGACATAGGAAATGATGTTTTGAGCTTCATAGATTCATTTTCTCGAACTTGCATTGAATCAGGTGACAATTCTTATCTGCTAATAGTGTTTGTTTATGAAACTGCCCAGCAACAATTAAATGACATTTATGCTGTTGTCAAGTCAACCGCTTCCTTCTATGAAAATAAACATCATAATGAGGGCAGAGTTGCATGGACTTTTGTTGAAAGGACTCAAACAAATCATCTCATTTTGACAGTTATGGATGCTGTTGCTAAAAAGATTCCAAAAGATTCTATTGTATTGACATGTACCATAGGTATGCAATTGAAAACTGATTTTTTGAATCGTGTCAGAATGAATACCATAGAGGGATGGCAAACTTATTTCCCGATTGGATACTGGTCATACAAGCCCAACCTTGTTTACGATAAGCCGCCGTACCCATCCTCGATTTTGATCAATCAGAAGTCTGGTCATTTTGCTGCAGATCACTATGATCATGCCAGTTTTTATTTAACAGATTATCTATATAGTCAAACACAAATGCTCAGTGTTGGAGCAGAGCAGAGTTTTGTTAGCTTATATGAAATGTTTTTGAAGTTTCATTCCATTAATGTCTTCAGGGCTGTTGATCCAGCTCTGCGCCTGGAATTTCAATCCATAAATTGCTCAAGCTCAGATGACATCTGTCTTCATGTGAAGCTACGAAGCTTAGCCAGCCGTTCTCAACTAGCAATGCTGCTTTTTGAGCATCAACAAAAACTTGACCAGTCTCAATTACATGTTATGCATCAGCAGCAGGGAGAAAATGTTCTTCAAATGAAACCCGATATGCTCAAGTAAAGTTCCTTATTCTGCTCTGTTTGGTTAAGCCTATTTTTTTACAGTTTCAAATACAACTGCTTGTCTTCAAAAGTGTTAAATGGGAACAATTCTATAGGTACTCAGCACATCTGGCACATATTTTATTAAAGGGAGAGACCGCTTTTTTTTTTCATTGGCTGCATTCATGCTGTTAATTGACTTTATTTTAAAATAAAATTTCACATTTTTTTCGTAATATTTTGTCTCATAATATACTATACATATTTATGCTGATCACTGACTGACTCACTCACTCACCTAAATACTACGCCACTGAAAATAGCGTTTAGCATAAGAATGCTTAACAGTAAAGATACGAAAGTGACTAAGAGAGGAAGATCGAAGACCAGACTTAAGGTGCGTGCGTACACACTGGCCGGTTTTTTTCACCCATCTCTATTCGCCTAAACTGTTGCATAGATCATGACACACTTTGCCAGTTTTCTTGGTAAACAACTGAGTTACGTGAACGAAAGCCCAAATATAACTTAAAACGTATTATAATTTGAGAAAAAGCGGCGGCAGGTAGTGTCTAAACTACTATTTATGAATTTGAATTTGTTTATTACCAGAACCAAAAATATAAAAAACGTCTATAGAATCTAGTAATAAAAAATTAATAAGTCTGAAAGTTATATTTTTGATGAAGAGGCTCCTCTATAGTCTATACTAACAGAAAGCGAAAACCCGAAAATGAGAAAACTTGATACCCGAACCCGAAGAGGTACATGAAGTTAGCCAGGGACGTAAATTGGGGGGGGGGGGCATTTGCCCCCTCCCCCTGATTTTCAAAATTTGAATTTTTTTACCTAGAGTTTACTATATATTTATTTAATTTTAACTTTACTTAACCTAGTGATGATGCAATGCGTATTGGAATCCTTCCGGCGTGTATAGACAATTCGCCCCCCCCCATTGATTTCCAAAATTAAATTTTTTTTTTACTTAGAGTTTACTATATAATATGTTAATTTTAACCCGTGATGATTCAATGCGTATTGGAATTCTTTTTGCGTGTGTAGACAATTTTATATCTTAGCTCGATGCTAGATTTACCAATAACTGCAGAGTAATAATTTGTGTATCAGTGTTGGTCCAAAGATTAGCTGTTTTCTGTAGTAGGCGTTTGTGAGGTACTCTGTCGAATACTTAGGCAAAATCTGTATATACTACGTCAGCCACATAGCCGCAGTGAACAGCCTCAGTGAGTATGTCGCGAGTTTCAAGTAGATTTGTCAGGCAGCTTTTTTTCTTGAGAAAACCATGTTGATGTTTGCTGATTAAGCCGTTGACGACGCAGTGCTGCATGATGTGTTCATGTAGAATGCCCTCCATTACTTTACAGGGCACAGGAGTGAGAGAGACAGGCCTGTAGTTAGATGGCTTGAGCTTGCTGCTTTTTTTGAAGATAGGGGAAACATTTGATTTTCTCCATGTGTCCGGTATAACTCCGGACATGAAGGAGCGCTTGTAGATGAGAGCCAGGGGTGTGGCAAAGGCAGCTGCGCAATTGCTGAGAACGCGTGGGTGCAAACCGTCAAGACCCATCGATTTAGTTTTGTCTAAGCTATGGAGTCTTTTATAAAGAATAGATGTAAAAAACAACTTTCATTTACATCGCAGATTGATTCGGTGCGATCTCTAAAAGCAGGCATGTAACCCTCAGGTTCGATGACAAAAATAGATTGAAAATAGTCATTGAGTGAAGGACAGATTTTTTCACGGTCCGCAGTTATGGTGCCGTCGGCTGTCTGAATAGAGTTGATGTGGTCTTTTACATACTGCTTGCTACGGACATGCGAATGAAGAAGTTTTGGATTGGATTTGGAAGCGCTGACTAGTTGTTTCTCATACGTGAGAATTGCTGACTTGACTGTTTTAGCTACACGCTTGCAAGCCTCTCGATGAGATTCTCGTAGAATAACTGCGGAGTCGCGCCCCGATGCGATGTATTTAGCCCAGACCTGGCGCTTGATTCTGATTGCTTTAATAACTTCGGGTGTTACCCAAGATTCTTTTTTCTGGACAAATGGAGTTGTTGTAGATGGGATGTGTAGTGCAACCGCTTCGTTGTATCGGTGGATAAGAAGCTGATAAGTGTCAGGTACTGAAAGGCCATCAAATAAGTTTTCCCAGTCGGTGTTTGAAATACAAGATGACAGCGCATTGTAGTCAGCTTTGCTCCATATGAAACGTTTGTGCAATGGAGAAACACGTGAATTGTTCAGACCGGCCACAGCGAACCGACCGGTTATAAAGCAATGGGATTGGCCCATGGGCGTGTATCCAAGTGAGTCAGCTTCAAGTATCTCGATAGCTCGGTCGGGGTCGTTGGTAATAATGAGGTCAAGAGTGCTGCTAGGTGCAACATAACGATTACTGCGGTACGTGGGAAACGTGACAAGCTGTGTAAGGTGCCAGTCGTTGAGGCACTCTTGAAATCTAATGTCACTAGAATGTTCGTTACCTATATGGGCAACTGTTGCCACGCCACCACCCACGTCGATTGGAGCATATTTTGTGTGAGAGAAATTAAAATCGCCATAGAGCAACATAAATGAGCAGCTCAAGGCGGAAAGTGAGCTACGAGCTGTTGTGACTGAAGCAATACATTGTGTGAGATAGTCGTCGTTTAAGTCATGAGGGCGATATAAACAACCAACGAGGAAAGTTTCTCCACCGAAACAAATGACTCGCCAGACTTGTTCAATAGCTGGAGAGTTGAGCTGAGGAATGCCGGTCTCACTGGTCACAACTTCATCCACAACATAGATCGCAACACCTCCTCCAGCGCTCCTCTCTCTGTCTTTATCGTGCAGTTGATAGTTGATAGCCAGCTATGGAGGTGTCTGAGGATTCGTTAAACCATGTTTCCACAAAAAACATGACATGTGGTCTAAGCGATTGGTCGAGGGCTTCTATTCTTGCTGTTAGCTCATCGCGTTTATCTTTATTGAGCGAGCATGGGTTGTTAGACCAAAACCGAAAATGATTTAGAGACGAGGTAGGGGAAGAGGATTTGGGCTGGCTTTTTTTGTTGGGGTGACGCATTTTCATAAAGTAGCATAAAGTACTTTGTAGCAGACTTACTGCATTTCCTAGACTTTATGCAATCGTTTTAACTGCACGTCAACTCAGCGTTTCATCCTTTAGTGGTAGATAAATGAGTACCAACTTCGGTTGGGGTTTTGTGCACTTGTGGAGCTAGCGAGTAGTATGGGTTTACGGAAAGTTCGCCCCCACACTTTTCGCCCCCGGTTTTTTGTTCCCGGGTTTTCGCCCCCGGTTTTTATCCTAAATTTTTCGCCTCCAGATTTTGTTCCCGGTTTATCTCCCCGGCCATTCACCCTTACTTTTTCGCCCCCAATTTTTCGCTCCCAGTTTTTGGCTCTCAATTTTTTGCCCCTGAGAAAATTTTATTCCCGTTTTTGCCCCCGGTTTTTTACCCCGATTTTTGCCCCGGTTTTCATCCCTGGTTTTTTATCTAAAAGAGTTTCTCATATAATTTTTTGCACGTTCTTCTCATGAGGTTTTTGACTATTTCCCTCCTACAACCTTTTATCCTTGGGAAAGTAATAATAACCCCTAAAAAATATTGTCAGCAGTGTTTCATCCAGACCATTTGACGTTGAGTGGAAAATTAAAAATTAGTGGAGGGCAAAAGCATCATTTCAGCATAAAGCTGAGAAGGCAAATATATTAAAACCCACACTTTAAAACATTTCATAGACATTTTCCCTCCCATAATAGCAGATGACGGGTTAAGTGGGAGTAGTTGTAGATACTTCCTTACATTCTTATACACTTTTCCTTTTTAAAATAGCTGATGACCGGAGGGAGGTAGTTGTTGATGCATTTTGCAAAACTTTTCCAATATTTTTTCACTTATCTCCAAAAATAGCCTGATGACTGGGACGGGTAATCGTGGGTACTTTGTTCTAAAAGCTTTCAAAAAGTTTTTAATTTTTTACTCAAAAACGGATAAAGAGTCAAATCTTCCATAGAGCGTGAAGCTGGAAACTAATTTTTACAAAAATAAAGAGTCATATCAAATAGTGAGTTTTTCTAAGGACGTTCTAAATTTTTAGAGTGATGAAAAGCCAAGTAGGATGTTCTTGGGGTAAATACTGGAAAAAAAGTCAGGAAGAAAAAACTGAAGGTGCAAAAGCAAGAGAAAATTTTCCCAGTAACAAACCTTGGGTGAAAAAAGTCTGGGGCAAAAATCGAAGTAGCAGATTTTCTCAAGAACAAAAGTTAATGTTCTCGGAATTGAGTTTTTGGTAAAAATCAGAAGCAAAACCTGGAGACTAACTTATATAAAAGCGAAAAACCAAGAGCAAACATTCTCAAGAGCAAACCACTGAGGACAAAAACAAGAAGTAAAAAACCAGGGACGAAAAACGAAAGATAAAAAGCCGGGTGCAAAAAACTGGGAGCAAATTTTACCAGAAGTGAAAACTAAGAGAAAAAACTGGGAGCGAAAAAATGGAGCAAAAAACCGGAGGCGAAAAACCGGGGGCGAACCTTTCCCAGGTGCGAAAAGCGTGGGGGCGAACTTTCCCAGGGGCGAAAAACCGGGGGCGAATCTTCCCGGGGCGAAAGTTCCCCGGGGGCGAAATAACGGGGGCAAAAAGACGAGGACGAAAAGCCGGCGTCGAACTTTTCGCATCCCAGTAGTATGCGGGGCTGCCCGCCGTAAAACACCCCATAAGTTCTTAGTCTTATCTGCAAGTTGACAACATTGCGGCTTCTACTGCACACGGCGCTGAATTGTCTAAAAAAACCGAGAGCCGCTTTTTCACCAGATTTCAAACATTAGTAGACAAATTTTGAAAATCACCCTATATCTAAGAGGTAGCCAATGGAAAAGAACGAGAGATGGAGAGATATGAGAAAAGTAAGAGGTGCGAGAAACTAAGCGGGCTGCAGAATTGAAGGCTTTAAACAAGTAAATTAAAAACGAATTTTTAAAACCAATGCTCTTATATGTAATTAAAACACAAATTTTGCAATCAATTTTTTCTTATATTACTCTTTTATTTTATATTAAAGTCGAAATATCTCAAATATATCGAAATATCAAAATTAATTAAAATTAACTAAATTAATTGACTTATTGTAAAACTAATAATTGAATATTGCATTGTCTTCTATTTTGAGCATGTATGCAAAATTTGAAAAAAATCTATCATCAGGAAGTGACTCAAAAATTGATTGCAAGATTTGAAACAGACAGAGAAACAGACAGACAGAGAAACAGACAGACAGAGAAACAGAGACGACGAGTTAATAAAAGCATTGGTAAAAATGATGAAAGGTAGTGTCATGGGGGACCATAATAGAGACAATTGCAGTAGTCTTTTCGAGACATAATGAGAGAAGAGACTAGAAGTTGTAGAGAAAAATATTCCAGAAGCGGAAGAAGTTGCTTAATATGACAAATATGGAAATAGCAAGATTTAGCAACAGATAATATTTGAGAAGTTAAAGACAAGCTGGAGTCAAAGAGAAACCTAAACTACTTAAACAGTACTCTAGTTCAGACCTGGAAATATGAGAATCTTTCAGGGGTTCACACATTTGTGACGAGAGGGTTTATTATATGTGACGTCACATAAAAAAGTTCTATGACCAAAGAACGTGGCGGAAGTAGTTTACAGGTTTTTTCACAAAAAAATTAATATTTTTTTCGAGTTCTCGTAGAAGTTTTTACATACGAATATAATATATGAAACTAGCTAGGTTACGTTGTCTCATCTTAGGCAATCCACTGTCATCGTGTTGCCTAAGATGAGACATTTTGGGACCTTTGCTAAAGTAAAAACGCCACTGTGAGCTTTCTGTTTGAGATGTACAACTTATAATTGTTTTCAGATAATACGGCTAAGATACTAAACTACAAAGCTGATGCAAAAAATTTGGTTAATAAATATAAATAAGCCAACCAACTGAGTGAGTCTGAAAATCGTCTCATTTTAGGAAACTCTTTCCTATTTGTTTTTAATTTTATATACAGTTTATATATATACGATATTATTTAACTAATTAAAATGTATACAATATTATATACAAACTGTGCGGGCGGTATTGTTCAAATGTCTTATTACACACATTGTGCGGGGGATATTGTCCGGGGGAATATCGTCCAGAAAAATATTGGCTGAGGATATTGTCCTAGAGTCAATTTTTCTTTTCTTTTTACTTTTTTTTATTCTTATACGTTATCACATTTTTTAATGTGATCTGTTTTTAATTTTCCAAATTTTAGCTATCTCTACTTCTCACTATTTCTATCAAGCAGCTTCTATCACTCCATGATGATCACACACTACAACGATTTAGAGTCTCTTCTCTCAAGAATTCTGTCTAGATTGGTTAGTGTAATTTGCTTTACTACGATTCACAAAATAGGTTTTATTGATAGATTTTAATTTGTTGCCCTCATGAAAGAAATGAAAATTTCTGCAGAATAAAAGATAGTAGACATAAAATTTCTTGAAAAGAAAGAGATAGTAGAAGTCAAGCCAAAGGTTATTATTGTTATTAAAATAAGCTCGAGCTACACCACCGACATGGCACATCCACCAGTTTTAAACGTTTGCTTTACCACATAACTTATGGCTAGATATGTGTCAGTTGTGTATGTACATATTTAAATTTAGATGTTTTAATTTTAGTTCAAAGTAACTAAATTATAAGCGAGTCTTGATTCTAAATAAATAAGTACAACCACTTTGTTGGCTACTCTTGCTACTCCTAGCAGTTCTTTGGTTGAAGCGCTTACTGCACTGCAGTCATCTTTTTGCTCGACAATTTTAAGCTGAATGTTTTACTGTGTCGTTTTATTTTCTAGTACTGAATATGTAATCATTTTCAGTGGCGTAGGGAGGATATCTTTCGCCCGAGGGCAAGGTATAAAAAATGCGCCTCCATCTTCCATTACTGTCCTCCCAATTGGATGACCAAAACTGAGGGAACCAAAGGTGCCCGAGCCATATCCGGGGCTCAGTGAACCCCCTCCCCAAAAAAATTTGAAAATCACTTGTGTGAAATAGAGCAAAAATACAATTTGTTCATTTTACATGTTTAAACATGACTGAAATTTGGTGAAATTGTTGTCCTTTCTTTTGCCTTTTTGCACCCCAAAGCCTGGCTACGCCACTCGCTACGTCACTGATCAGTTTAGTTAAAAAAGAAACAGCTGGAAGAGTGTTGAGTTGACTTCTCAAAAGCATTCAAATTATAAAGTTCTGTTTTTGACAAATAATTTAATAATTTACATTTTAACCAATCTAAAAAATGTTTTAAAAAAGAAAGCAACACTAAAATAACATTTATAAGCAAAGTTTGCTAATTAATTGACTGGAAATATCAGATATGGTAACGGTATTGGGAAAGGCCAGTGTATAATTTCTTCCGCTTGCGATTCCTTGGATTTCATCAGAATTTTGTGAGTTTCCAACGGCGACGACGTAAATCGTTGCACCCGTGTCTCTGAGTGTTTTTGCTTTGGGTTTGGTCTGGTCTCGATTGACATTTGATTCGCCGTCGGTGATAACTATGACGACATTTGGAACATCGGGTCGGTCACCGTTCTTGTTGATTTGGTTGTTAATTATGGCATCTAAGCCTGCTGCGGTGTTTGTCCTGCCTCCCACAAAGACAAAATCTAAAGAATTTATGACTGCTCTTTTGTCTCTTATGTGCTGTCCAAGATAAAACTGTCCTATGACATTGTCAGAGTATGCTGCAACTGCAATTCGTGTTAAATCCGATTCAACTGGAAGATTGTATATGACTTCTCTGACCAGGTTAATATTTCTGTGGTACTCTTCTTCTGTACTTCCGGATACGTCGATTAGAAAAATTACGTCAAGACGTTTGTTGCAAGCTGAAGCGATAAATGTAGCAATAATTATATTTTAAATTTCAAAGATATTAAAATAATACATGGAATCAAACTTACATGTCTTACAGTCCCTGCCAGCAAATGGCGCCTGACAAGTGCAGTCGAACATCATTCGGCTATCACTACAGCTGCAGCTGTTTACCACGCAATCACTGAAACCTAATTTGTTAAACTCATTAAAAGACATCTACTTTAACAATTAATTTTTCTAATGAAAATGGGAACTCACTATCACACATAATGGTAACTATGCTAGGAACGACCATTGGCAGATCTCTGAAACTTGGAGACCCGAACATAGTGGAAGAGCGAGGATGACTAGCTATACTTTCCAGCTCAATAGAATTCACTAATTGGTTTTCTACAGCAACAGGCAAAAGAAAAATACCATCAATTCTGCATTGAATGGCCTCCGGGACTGTCAAGTTGACATCTACTGTAGATGGGCCGTTTACGACAATAACTGCAATATTTTTCGCGTTTGGTCGGTCTCCATTGCCAGCGGTGAATACACTCCGCCTCAAAAGCCTTAGAGCTCCCGAAATATTGTTTCCGCCTCCCATGTAGTAGGGAAGCAGTTTAATAGCTTGTATAACGTCGTACTTTCTTTTGTATGAGTTTAGATAGAAAGCTACTTCAGCTCGATCCGCCCAGAATATTAACGAGACTCTAGTTTTACTCTCAGCAATGTCCAGTTTTTCCACCAAAGATATGGCAAAATTAATAAAGTATATAAATCTTTCCCTGTGAACCACTCCACCGCTTAGAAGCATGATAGTCAAATCAATTTCTCCAGCACAGGCTGTAAATAATATATTTGTATCTATTTTAGCTTGATGACAATATTAATTCGCATTATACAAGTTTAAACAATATTAAGTTTTAGTATATAGGTTTAAACAAATTAAATGTTATTTTATAAGTTTTGCTTAAATTTTAATGAACCAGATTTCAACAACCTTTAATTTAGTAGCTAAAATTGCTTACTCCAGACTGATATCTCAGGAACGCATATCATCGCCATAAAATATTAGTTCTAACTTATTTGCTATTCCTAAGATAATCAATACAACGAAGGGCATTTTGAATAGCAGTTAAGCTTCAAAATAAATTATTTTTGTAATTTGTTAACACAACAATTTCCAACCTTGACCACAGGTAGGTCCATTGGTAAAAGTTGGACAAGGTCCACATTTATAAGTTCCTAGTTCGTTGGTGCACATATCTTGGTATGTGCAGTTATTACTAGCACAGTAGTTATCATCTAAAAATTAAAGTAATAAAATTAATTTCTAGAAAACGATGGCCTGAAATCATATTAAAAATATACTTACTATTACATAGACGATCGGTCACAAAAGCCACATTGTTTAACAGAGTGGAAAAATTTGACATAAGAACGTTCTTTTCACCGTAGTTGGAAATGCTTGCAAGTTGTGACCACAAATAATTATTTGAGTTACTCAAGCCAACCTATGAAAACAATTTTAAAGTTTAATATTTAATTCTAAACATAAAAGCATAAATAAAAAGCACGCACTCCAATAATTTTTATTCCATTATCGCGAAGCCACATTGCTTTCTGCCAAAGAGCAATGTCTGACGACACGTTGTCGTTATAATCTCCGTCAGTTATGACAACAAGATAGTTGGGCATATCTGGACGACCTCCGTTTTGAGGTTGGAACATTACGTCATTAGCAACTCTGCGGTATGAGAAAATGTATTGTTTTTATTCAGATTCAGATATATATTTAGATTTATATGTCTAAAAACAAATAGCATGTGAGCAAACCCTAAAGCCTTGATAAGTCCTGAATTGGGTCCACCACCATACGGAACGTTTATCGCTTGAAGAATCTGGTTTTTGCTTACATAGCTGCTGAGATTCCATCCAATGTTGACCCCGTTTCCATCGAATGTCAATAATCCAACTCGACTTCTTGTGGACCCGTCACCTGTAAAACTGTCGATGTCTAAATTTTGAATAACTCTTGTTACGAACTCCATCACAGTCATGAAGTTTTTCAACTCAATGCCTCTCGATGTATCCAAGGCAAATACCACGTCACCACCTTTAGAACAGCCTAGAAAAGAAAAATTTATTAAAGTTTTTATTAGTAAATCTACACAAAATCAGCGTTTTGCTGCAAATTTTGATAATTTTACTTTTTTCGCATTTAGCTCCGCTTCTTCCAGCTGGGCAGATGCACTGCATATTATTGTTGGCGCATCTTCCGCCGTTTAGGCAGGTGGTAGAATCACACGTTGCAGAACCTTTAAATTCGAAAGTTAAAATGTTAACTAAGAAAATAGTTATAAAATAAACGTATATAATGACTTACCATTACATATGAAATTCTTTATAGGTTCCGATAGGGTCAATAAATTTCGGGCTGTGGAAACGGTTGCCATATTTTTTGTTACTGGATAATTAGCCATTGCTGCAAGCTCGAAAGTGTTGAGAATTGTTCCAGATCCTACTGAAAATATGCCAACTCCCATTTTTTTCAACGAATCGGCTTCTATTAATGCAGCCGTTTGATTGTCTGAAGCGTAATTCATGATTACAACAACGATTTTTGAGACGCTGTTGTCGTCCATTCTTGCGCCATTTTGTGTAACAAAAACAGATGAACGGACAAGAGCCAACGCGGCTGCTAAATTAGTTCCATAGCCTCCATAAGGAACTTTTCCAATGGCCGAAATTACTGCATCTTTAGTAGTGTAACTATTCAAATAGAAATTGACAAGAGCTCTGTCGCTAAAAGAAACAGCTGCTACACGGATAAGAGATGGATCTACGCTGAATTGATCAATTACATTTTTGGTCAATTCTAAGACGTAGTTTTTGAAAAAATCTGCACGCATGTTATAAGAATTGTGGATGACAAATACGACGTCTGCCGCTTTAAAACAAGAAACTAATGGATCTGGAAAAATAAAAAAAATATACATAACTAATGAGAACAAATAAAAATTGTTCGTTTATTTAGAAAAGTTTGTTTACTTGCTGTTTGGTTTTTTTCTAGAGACGACGCTTTTGTAGTAGTAGTAGGAGTGGTAGTTGTGGTTGAAGTCGTGGTAGTAGTCTTAGTAGTAGTTGTTGAAGTAGTAGTTGTAGTTGGGGTGGTTGTAGTAGTAGTAGTAGTAGTGGTCGTTGGTCTGGTTGTGGTTGTAGTAGTCGATGTTGTGGTACTAGTAGTAGTAGTAGTTGTAGTCAGGGTAGTTGTGGTTGTGGAGGTTGGAGTGGTTTTTGCAATAGTGGTTCTCCTGGTAGTAGTTGGTTCAGGTGGGAGGACAAAACAAGATGTCTCTACCAACTTCTGTAAAATGGCTGACAGTTTTTCAAAATCGCTGGCATAAAAATAGTATGACGAATTGGATGCAATAGCTTTTAATTGGTTTTCATCTATTTGGTTTGTTACACCAACTGTATAAATGGTTACATTAGCATTTTTTGTTAATGTCGCTTCGGTCATCGTTGACTCGGCTTCCCGATTAGCTTTTCCATCTGTGATTAAAATGAGCAAATGAGGAACATCCGGTCTTCCACCATTCGAAGTACTGAACAAGGCTCTTCCATTCCTGAGAGCGTCAGCGATATTGGTTTCGCCACCTTCTAAATTTAAGGTCATTATTGCTGCTTTCATTTCTGCATTGCTCATGTATTTATTTAGCGGTATTATTGTACGCTGAGAAACCTGAGTACTAAATTGAAGGATGCCCATTCTTGTCAAATTTGGAGAAATAGGAAAAGATTCGGCAGCTCGCGCAGCAAAGTCTTTCATCAGCTCCCAATTGTTGTATCCTCCAGAGGCTGCAACAATGCTTGTCGATTGATCGATAAGTAAGACTACATCGGCTTTTCTAGGACAAGTGATAGCTGCGGGCAAAAATATATAAGTTAATAAAAAAATAAAATAAAACTAAGTTATATATAACTTACCACTTTGAGCTCCACAAACGACATCCCCCAAAAGTGCTAATTTGGTTTGAAGCATATTGTAAGCTGTAGTTTGTATGTTGTCTTGTGATTTGGTTCCTATTTTTCGTAGATCCAATGTTACCATCGAACTCATAATATCAAAGGCAATAACTCTTACGCCAAGTTGGCTTAGGTTTCCAGCTGCGTAGTAGGTTTCTTGAGGATTTGGCAAAGAGTTTCCAATAAAAAGAATCAATGTTTGCTGAACGTCTCTGCTGTTTGATAAAACAGAATTTTTTACAGACTTCAGAACCACTGCAGGATTTGAAGTAGTTCCAGGCTTGAATGGAATTGAGTCTATAATGGTTTTCACTTCATCTTCCGATTGGTTTTTGTTTAAAGGAAGAACAATATTAAAATTGCTATAGTCGTAAGACACTAGCGCAATTCGAACACTGGATTGACCTATGGGCAAAAATCCAGATATGAAGTTTTTCATAAGGTTTTGTAAATTTTTCCATTTACTCTCTTCATTTGGAAAAGGAAAAGCAATTACTATTTCTTTTTCCAAGCAAGCTGCAAAAATTTATTTATTGATCAAGTATTACAATAAAATATTAATAAAATCTGTTAGTGTTGGTCAAGTTGTCTGTGTTCATTCGGTACGCATAGTTTGTTTTCTGTGTAGGGCTATTTTTCTTTTTTAAATTACAACGAATAAAGTTCGTTTTAGTATAAAAACAAAAACATTGACAAAAAAATACTTACCATCGTAAACAACCTTTTCAGGTCGACATGTAACTTTCTGAACACTGCTAGAGTACTCATTAAGCGTTGAAAAATCAGAAGTGGTCCAGTAGTTTTCATTTTCACGTCTCGGTGGTGAAGAACTGCTTTTTATCTGCTCCAGATCAATTTGATTAGTAATTCCTAAAGCGTATACCTGAATGCCGTCTTCTAAATAGGCATTTTGTGCTGCTTTTGCGGCAGCCTCTTTGTTAGTTACATCCTTACCGCTAGTCATAATAATCGCCAGTTTTTGGACTTCTGGTCGTCCTCCACTGGTATTGTTAAACATGTTTCTCATCAGAGTTAATCCTCCGTACAAGTCTGTTGTTACTCCGGCGCTTATTTGAACAGATCTTATTGCATTGATTATATCTGAACTTCGGTAATATTGAGTTAAGGAAATTTTATTTGCGGCTGGAGCTCCTATGGTAATAAGACCAACATGAACTCCGTCTGAACTAATATTTAACTGACTAACAATGTTTATTACAAAATTTTTCATGAGTTCTAAGTTGCTGGACGACAAACTCGAAAAGGTTCCTCCAGAGTTATCCAGAAGAAAAACAATCTCACTTTGAGCAAGACATGGTTCTGCAAAAATGACAACTTTTGTTAATAAAATTAAAAAAAAACATGAAAAGGTTCTTTTAAAAAAAAAGGTTATGACCTGTATTCGGTTGAACGTAAGGAAATGTATTAGTGAAGGCATTTATATCAGAAGTTGTGGTAGTTAAAATTGGCGTAGTTGTTGCTACCGGCGTACTAGAGGTTTTCGGTGGAGAACTTGATGGCAAAGTAGTAGTCGTAGTTGTCGTAGTAGTCGTAGTTGTCGTAGTTGTTGGAGTAGTTGTAGTTGTGGAAGTAGTTGTAGTTGTCGTCGTAGAAAGAACTGACGTTGCAGTCGTAGTTTTAATAGTTGTTGAAGTTGGTTTTCTGGTTGTAGTTGCAACTGTTTGAGCTTTTTCACAAGAAGTTTCAACTAAATATTGCAAAATTGAAGACAATTTTTCAAAATCGCTGGCATAGAAGTAATGAGATTGAGATGGAGGAGAAGCAATGGCTTTTAATTGATTTTCGTCAATTTGGTTTGTTACTCCAATTGTGTATATAGTTATATCTGAGTTCTTTGCTAAGTTAGCTTCGTTTATTGTAGATTCAGCTTCACGATTAGCTTTTCCGTCAGTTAACAAAATTATAATGTGAGGAGCATCTGCTCTTCCACCAGACGATGGATTGAACATAGACCTTCCACTCCTCAGTGCATCAGCAATATTAGTCTCACCACCATCGATTGACATTGACATGATTGCTGCTTTGATAGCTACGTTGTTCATGTACTTATTGAGTGGTATTATTGTACTTTGAGAAACTTGTGAGCTAAATTTAATTAGGCCCATTCTTGTCAAATTTTCAGAAATTGGGAAAGATTCGGAACATCTTGCAGCAAAATCTTTTATTAAGTCCCAGTTGTTATATCCACCAGAAGCTGCAACAATGCTTGTCGATTGATCAATAAGTAAGACAATATCAGCTCTTCTTGGACAAGTGATTTCTACCAAATAAATAAATTTTATAATAAATAAATATTATATTAAAAAACTTAATATCAGGTTAAAATAAAATTTGACTCACCACTTTGAGCACCACATACAACATCACCAAGTTGATTAAGTTTTGTTTGAAGCATATTATAAGCTGTAGATTGAATGCTATCCTGTGTTTTGGTTCCAATTTTACGCAAGTCAAGAATGTTCAGTGAGCTCTGAATATCAAAAGCAATAATTCTGACGCCAAGAGTTTTGAGATTTTGTGCAGCATCGAATGTTTCTTGAGGACTCAACAATTGGTTTCCAATAAAAAGAATAAGCGTTTGTTGAACATCTCTGCTGGCTGCAAACACTGAGCTTTTAACAGATTTCAAAACAACTGCAGGGTTTGCTGTATTTCCAGGTTTAAAAGCGATTGAATCAATAAAGGATTTGATGTTATTTTCGTTTTGATTTTGAGTTAAAGAATAAAGTGTTATCACTGTGGTATAATCATAAGCTACCAATGCAATTCGAACTTCTGTTGAACTTATTGGCAGAAAACCAGAAATAAAGTTTTTCATGAAACTTTGCAACAAACGCCATTGCTGTTCATTAGAAGGAAATGAAAACGCGATGACAATTTCTTTTACTTGACAGGCTAAAATAAGAATAAAAAATTTTATTTGAAGTAAACCAAGCCGCAAATTTAGAAATGTATATATATATATATATATATATATATATATATATATATATATATATATATATATATATATATATATATATATATATATATATATATATATATATATATATATATATATATATATATATATATATATATATATATATATATATATATATATATATATATATATATATGTATATATATATATATATATATATAAAATATATGAAATTTCCAGTAAACACGCAAATAGCTCACCTAGGTGTCGCCAGCGTCTCTTATTAAACAAATATAAAATACTTACCATCGTAAACAACTTTATCAGGAAGACAAGTAACTTTCTGAACACTTGATAAAACTTCTGTTAAAGTAGTAAAATCAGGAGTTGTCCAATAGTTTTCATATTCACGCCTGGGCGGTGACGAAACGTTTCTGATTTGATTAAGATCAATATCATCAGTTATTCCAATTACATATATTTGAACACCATCCTGTAAATAAGCATCTTGTGCTTCTTTGATTGTTTGATTTTCGTTGATATTAAATTTCCCATCGGTCAAAATAATAGCTATCTTTTGTACTTCAGGTCGGCCCCCACTGGAAATCTTAAATTCATTTCTCATTAAACTTAAACCGGCGTATAAATTTGTTTCTCCGTTTCCCGGTTGTAAATTTGTTATGGCATTTACAATATCAGATTTTTGAAAATATTGATTTAACGAAAATCTTTTGATTCCCATGTTTCCAAAAGTTATAAGGCCAACGTGAACTCCATCGGCGCTGATGTTTGCTTGGTTTACAATGTTCACGACAAAATCTTTCATCAGTTGCCAGTTATCCCATGATCCATTGGCGGGATTTTTATCACGTATACTTCCAGAGTTGTCAAGAAGAAATATTATGTCGCTTTGAACCAAGCATTGAACTAAAATTTAAGTTGTAAAATACATTTAAAATAACTTAATGAAGAGTTTTTTCAATTTATTCATAAATTACCTGTTTGAGGCCTGACCATTGGCGTTACTGAAACATTATTATCTGTCTCAACTTTTTTTGAACTTAACGACGAGGACATTGAACTTGGAATAGCAAAAACAGTTGTATTAGTTATTGGAAGAGTTGCCATTTTGTCGGATGTTGAAACTGAACTTGTCGTAGTTACTTTACTGGTTAAAATAGCTGTACTTGTTGTAGTTTTTCTTGATGTTGTAGGTATAGTTTGAGCTTTCTCACAAGAAGTCTCAACTAAATATTGCAAAATTGAAGACAATTTTTCAAAATCGCTGGCATAGAAATAATAATTTTGAGATGGAGAAGAGGCAATGGTTTTTAATTGAGTTTCGTCAATTTGGTTTGTTACTCCAATTGTGTATATAGTTATATCTGAGTTCTTTGCTAGGGTAGCTTCATTTATTGTAGATTCAGTTTCGCGATTAGCTTTTCCGTCAGTCAGCAAAATAATAATGTGAGGAGCATCTGATCTTCCACCAGACGACGGATTGAACAAAGACCTTCCACTCCTCAGTGCATCAGCAATATTAGTCTCACCACCATCGATTGACATTGACATGATTGCTGCTTTGATATCTACGTTGTTCATGTACTTATTGAGTGGTATTATTGTATTTTGAGAAACTTGTGAACTAAATTTAATTACGCCCATTCTTGTCAAATTTTCAGAAATTGGAAAAGATTCGGAACATCTTGCAGCAAAATCTTTTATTAAGTCCCAGTTGTTATATCCACCAGAGGCTGCAACAATGCTTGTCGATTGATCAATAAGTAAAACAATATCAGCTCTTCTTGGACAAGTGATTTCTACCAAATTAATAAATTTTATAATAAATAAATATTATATTAAAAAACTTAATATCAGGTTAGAATAAAATTTGACTCACCACTTTGAGCACCACATACAACATCACCAAGTTGATTAAGTTTTGTTTGAAGCATATTATAAGCTGTAGATTGAATGTTATCCTGTGTCTTGGTTCCAATTTTACGCAAGTCAAGAATGTTCAGTGAGCTCTGAATATCAAAAGCAATAATTCTGACGCCAAGAGTTTTGAGATTTTGTGCAGCATCGAATGTTTCTTGAGGACTCAACAATTGGTTACCAATAAAAAGAATAAGCGTTTGTTGGACATCTCTGCTGGCTGCTAACACTGAACTTTTAACAGATTTCAAAACAACTGCAGGGTTTGCTGTATTTCCAGGTTTGAAAGCGATTGAATCAATAAAGGATTTGATGTTATTTTCGTTTTGATTTTGAGTTAAAGAATAAAGTGTTGTCACTGTGGTATAATCATAAGCTACCAATGCAATTCGAACTTCTGTTGAACTTATTGGCAGAAAACCAGAAATAAAGTTTTTCATGAAACTTTGCAACAAACGCCATTGCTGTTCATTAGAAGGAAATGAAAACGCGATGACAATTTCTTTTACTTGACAGGCTAAAATGTGATAAAAATATTGCTGATATTATGTTAATTACCCCATTTTTTTATAAAAACTGTAACTCAATGTTTTCTCACATTCAAAATTAATGTATTTCAAATATCAAATTTTATTCTTATTGTTTTTCTTGTAATTATGTTATTTAAAAAAAGTTATTGTTACAAAGCAAAATGTTGATAGTTTTTGATTTAACAAACCAACAAATAATTTACCATCGTAAACAACTTTGTCAGGAAGACAAGTAACTTTTTGGACACTACTTAAAACGTTTGCCAAAGTTGTAAAATCAGGAGTTGTCCAATAATTTTCATTTTCGCGCCTGGGCGGTGACGAAACGTTTCTGATTTGATTAAGATCAATATCATCAGTTATTCCAATTGCATATATTTGAACACCATCTTGTAAATAAGCATCTTGTGCTTCTTTTATAGTTTGATCTTCGTTGATATTAAATTTGCCATCGGTCAAAATAATAGCTATCTTTTGTACTTCAGGTCGGCCCCCACTGGAAATCTTAAATTCATTTCTCATTAAATTTAAACCGGCGTATAAATTTGTTTCTCCGTTTCCCGGTTGTAAATTTGTTATGGCATTAACAATATCAGATTTTTGTTGATATCGGTTTAACGAGAATCTTGTAATAGCCATGTTTCCAAAAGTTATAAGGCCAACATGAACTCCATCGGTACTCACATTCACTTGCTTAACTATATCTGCGACAAAATTTTTCATTAGCACCCAATTGTCCCAAGATCCATTGGCGGGATTTTTATCACGGATACTTCCAGAATGATCCATAAGAAAAATTATGTCGCTCTGAACCAGGCACTCCGCTGAAATATGTAACATTTTATTATATATAAATGTTGTTCATCATGATTATATATAAACATATTTTCTACTTACTTTTTGCAGATTGGACGTTGATGAATAACAAAATTATAAACGTAATTACTAAAGCCATTTTCCAGTTTATCACAGAGTCGTCTAAAATGAAAAATATTGAAAATAATCAAAAAAAATTTTTAAAAGTTCAGCCACATATTCAAACTTCGTGACTGATTGTTTTTATTTACGATAATTTTTTATAAATCGTTGAAGCCGTTGTATGAACGCTTTGCTTTGCCTTTCCGTCGCAGGTTGTCGAGCGACATTCCTTATATTTACCAAGCATGTCAAGCGAGCTTGTCCTAAAAATAAAACTGCATAAGAGGACTAATTTTAATTCGACGTCATAGCAACGCAGGCCTCTTTACAACAAAAATCGTTGATGGATGCTGCCTTTCTAGCAGAATTTTTCGATTTGTATAAATATTGCTGATTTAGTGCACTCTGTTAACTTAGTTTGCCAATTTAAAAACAAAATAAATTTTTATGTAAACAATAATGCATTGTCATTCTTGCTGTTATATGATGTACATTATTCAACTAAAGATAAGGCATGTGTGTGAAAAACAATATGTTTTTTGAATTTTTATATAAGATCATTTTTAGAAAGTTTTTATGTGGCGGCATGATGATTATTTTAAAAATAATTTCATTTTAATAGTTTTTAAATGCATAAATTAAAAACATTTTTTAAAATTTAATGAACACATAAAAGTTAATCATCAGGCTAAAAATTTTAAAAACTACGATATTTTTTGTTGAATTTATTATTTTAAACTTTTTTAAACAAATAATTTTTTAATTTGATTGAAAAAAATTTAGCAAGCGCACACCGAAATTAACTTGACTGTGAATTTTAAAGTTATTACAATATTTTAATAAACTGCTTTTTAATTTGTCAAAAATAATAACAATTTTTTCAAATTCGTTGATAGTTATCACATTTTATGTTTTAATTGTTTACCAGCATTTCAGAAAATTATTGATATATTTCAGACATCCGTCAGTTTCGACAAGAACATCGCAGACCCCTTAAGTCGAACTGCAGCAAATGCATTTTTACGAAAACAGGTGTCTTCCGTTTTGTAATAATTTGCAGGAAAAACAACCTGGGACTTATTATAATTATTTATCATTACTATTAAAAATTCTGCATTGGTGGTAAACTCATTGCCGTTAAAAAACTTATACCTATTGGTATTTGCACCTAAAGGAGATTCGCACCAACAAATATCGTGATAAATAACTCAAACGTTCATATATTAACAACAATATCTATATGCTTTTGGCAAACAAACCAAAGCAAATTAAACGAAATCAATGCATAGTGCTAAACTCCATAATTTTATCTAGCAACAACTTAAATGACAATAAAGACTGACTGTAAAAGCCAATTTTGGTCTCAAACTTCTTTTTTTTTCTAATTGAAACTTCCTACAATTTTTATGAACATGTGTCTTAAATCTGATATCAAGACAAAGGGTCAATTTAGGACAGAAAAAGTTTTGTTACTGGTTTATTGCTAGTTTTTTAAACAATTAAATTAAGTTTTCTTTTTTAACTAAAAAAGATAAACCAAGTTTTTTTAATTATTTAATTATTATGTAGCTTAGATCTTTGCATGGCTTAACCACATTGGCAAGCTTTTGTTGTACTTTCTGGAGCTCATGATCCGACTTTGATGGTGGGAAGATACATTTTTTTGAAGATACATTTTAAGATAGGCGTAATAATAATTGTAGATTAGCAAAATAACTATAAATTGAGAACTTGTCTTTAAGAGCTTTAAAAACGCAGTGAAAGTACGGATACGATATCGCTCCCCGAGTTTCATGGGCTCTGGTGGAATAGTGATAAGGCATTCACCTCAGACCTGAAAGTCGGCAGTTTGAATCCCACCTCTATAGACTGTACCCATATAAATTATTGCAATCGTAGAAAAAATTGATCTAGTTACACTTTTGTGTTTTGGTACATTAGCACGTTTGATTGAAACAATTAAAAATGAAACATACCGCTTACTACACAGAATTTAATTTAAATAAAAATTAAGTTTTTTTAAAGAATTAACAGTATTAATCTGTTTACGATTATACTATATGCCCTTTGTTATTACCATCATCGTGCAAATTATCGTGAAGAGCAACCAATGTAACAGATAAACCCCAGAATAAGCTCTATAAATCAGTCAATTATTTTTCTTTACTTGTTTTATAAATTCATTTGAAAACGTCTAACTGTACTTACTTTTGTTTCTTGTATAAAAAAGCTATATCCTTAATAATTGTCGTTTGAAAGTTCTGTTTCAATAATCTCGCTTCAAATTTTAAAAATATAAAACTGACGACACTTTTGATCTTTTTATAAGCGCGGGTGCCCCTGCGTCATAAATACAGACAATGCATAGGCGGGATTTCCGATCGCAGTACCTACCAGCAGCTGGAACAATGCAACACAATACCACGAAATCTATTTTTACCCTGAACGTCACGTTTCATCATTCATTTGTGAAAAGCGCCATGTTGGAAATAATTAATATCTTTATTTGTCAATAATTTTGATTAGAAATTGTGTTTCTAGAAGTTTTTAAGAGATAAATATACATAAATCAAAATGATAAACTCAATTAGCAAACATATGGTATTATAAACAAAGTTACTGAAACAAATTATAATTAATTATTGCAAAATTACAGTGATGAATAAACTAAATTAAAACAAATATTTAAACAAACATATACAGCTCTTAATAGAATAAATTTAATTAAAATGAATATTTAAAAAAAACCTTTTTTGTCATTGTAGGAAACATAAAATAAAATAACCAACGCTGGACGCTAGACAAAAACCACAATAAAAAAAAGAGATTACTGTTGTAAGCGTAACGTTAGTAGAGGCTAAAACCAGGTTGACGAAAGTACCTACTGTGAAAATGTACTTGAGTATAAGTACAAAGTGCAGAAATAGTTCAACACATGGGCGTAGAGTTTCTATTTTCCCGGGGGGCAAGGGGCACGACTCGGAGAAACTTTCCTGTCACACACACACACACACACACACAGACGAAACTTGCGGAGAATTGTGAAAGTTTGAGAAGTGGGTTGAACATCGGGAACGATGAGATGAATTTTTAAATCAAATTATTGCAAGTAAAAATAGATATATAAATACAGTCAAACCTCGATAGTAAATACCCTGGTTATTAAATACCTCCGGTTTGTAAATACGCGTTTGCTTGGTCCCAGCCAAGTCAATTACAGTCAAGCCCCGTTAGTAAATAAATGTCAAAAATAACGTTCTAAAGACAGAAATCTTATAAAAAAAACAAATACATTACTATTCATTATTAGTTAATTTTCTGTTATGGGTAAGTGCTATAATTATTATTATGACATTAAAGTACAAACGGTGTCGTTATACATAAATCAAAATAGAATAAACAAACAACATAACTCGTTTCACAAACTAAAAGTTTAGAGAATTGTTAATTTATTAGTTAAAAAAATGATTAAAAACACATGTACCGAGCCTTTATATAACAATTCACTTATTTGGACTTTAAAAAACAGCAAATTATATGAGCATCAGCGAACAGTAGAAATGTTTGAAAAACACAGGTAACCATAGATACGTAATCAATTAAGTTGATGGAACAAAAGTTCCAGCACAATATACTATGAAAACGCAAATTTGTCAGACAAAAACAAACCATTAAATGAAACAAAACCAGACATGAAAATTATCGATATAAAAAAGCCATTTGTATGTACTTTCTGATTCATTGGTATGTACTTTCTGATTCATTGGTATGTACTTTCTGATTCATTGGTATGTATTTGCTGGATTCGTTGGTATGTACTTGCTGGATTCGTTGGTATGTACTTGCTGGATTTGATTTATTGCACCAACAGCATGTTCGAGGTACTAAAATGGGCCAGACTTTTTAATTATCTGTTATTCCTATGAACGAATTTCAGAAAAATTATATTAACGAATTTAATGTAGAAAAAAACATATGTTTTGTGTATTTGTTAGCTACATTTATTATTTCAGAGCAAAAAATTGTATTTAGACTTGTTTAAATTGCAGTTATTAATTTGAGTTAGTCTAGTTAAAGAGCTTATTATCGTCCAATAAATAAACTTCTAAAAATTCCTCATACGATTGGCAATATTGTAACAGTATGTAATTATTTGAAAAATACTGATGATAAGTTAACCTATTGGCTCCAAGAACAAGTTAATCACGAGAATTGCAATGATATACTCTTCAACTCGCTTTCAATGTTTACAATTCAAAATAAATCATTTTGTTCATCAGATTTCAATTTAAAGAAAATTTAGTAGTCAATTGAACCAAAATATAGTTAAAGAATAGATAGGATGAATTTGGATTTTATCTTCAAACAAAAGTGTCATCAGTTGACATTACTCGTGTTAAAAAGTTACCATAACTAGCTGTGATAGGCGGAATGTACAGATTTGTTGTCCTTGTATCAAAAACAGCGTGGCTGGAACCGCTATTACTGTTCGCCATACTTTTTCTTGACTTGGAGACTGTTTTATTGGCTAATTTGAACTTGAAAATGGATAGAAACATTCCCATAACAATACGATTTGAACAATATTTATTGTAATAATATTTACTTAACTTGTAACAAGTCTTGGAAAAATTAATATTTCTCCAAGTTTAAATTAATATTGATTTTAAATATTGTTTGTTTAATTGAAGCTTTGCAAACATGTTATGAAACATTAACATAAAGTACAAAAACAAGATATTTTTAAGCAAACAGTATAAGCCAATGGTGATAATTTGTAAACTCAAGACAGCATTAATAGCCAAATTTAATTTTATAATGCACCATATGTTCATTACATTGATTGGGACATAATAGTGAAATAGTAACACTGACATAACTTTAGTTGCATATACAATGCTGAATGGTGCAAGTTTTACGATTTTTCTTTAATAATTGTACTTTACGTAAAGTATAAGTGGTTAAGAAAAAGTAATTAAAAACAAGTGACCTACTATTGATATTTAGTTAACTATTAACTATTCAATTAACTGCTTTAAAAAATATTTGCCAACTAAAGGTTTAGCTAGTTTTTTAAACGTATTAAAAACTTAATTATTATTTATTATTTTTATTTACATCACTACTATTTGTATAGGAAAAACAAGGTGGATTGACACTATTGTTTGTGGACATGTATGATTGAAATATATAATCCACAGCAAAGCTCATTAATGAATCACAAAAATCAATTTCCTTGGAGTGTAATTTACACTACACAGGAATGCTTTGATCTGTCAAATTTAGATTTTTAACAACAATTTTGTTAGTTTTAACATTTTTCTAAAGTTAACTATACTCATTTAAAATTACAGCGGTTTATAGGAATTAATTACACACACATATATACACACACAAACAAACAAACACAAACCTGATATTTATGTAATGCTAACCTTTTACAAATAATTTGTTTCAAAAATTAAAAAAAAAACAAAGATGTATAAAGAAAAATAACTTTTTTAAAGATCTTATTATGACGAGTGAACAAAGTATTTGCGTATGCCACTAAAATCGACACAGTAGGGCGCTGTCAACATTTCTAATGCACTTAAATAATAATTAAATGATTTGATGAAATCAATGGTTGATTATATTATTGTATTGCTTACTGAAATACCATTCTGAGCCAAACGTCAGACTAATTGCGGGTGAGAAAAAGGGTCAAATATAGAAAACAAGATTTGTAGTCAGCAATTTTCTTTAGAACCGACCCGACCCTAACAAACATTTTACAGAAACGTCAAATTTTTAGACCTGAACAGACCTAAGACGTGATTCGCTCAGAAAAAACAGAGACCCAACCATGTCTAGCCACTTGATTTAGCTTTGCTATTCAGTGCATGTTATTGTTATAAAGGCTACACTATATAATTTAAAACTACAAAGTTTTGCTAAATGATGGTTTAAAAAGAAAGATCTGAAATTCACACGCCTTTTCTGCTATTTATTAGGTGTAGCATTAGTCTTTTGAAGCTAATATTGAAATTAATTTTGCGTTAAGCTTCGCAGATAATAAAAAAAAAAGACGTCAATGCATTCGTGGGAAAAAATTATGAAAGTTAGAAAATTAAAATTTACAAATCGATAAACGTCAACAAACATCGTTTTTAGATTTTTTAAATTAAATAATATTATTGAAGTTTGTCAATATTTAACGGGTGACCGTGCAAAATGTTTCCGGACGAAATGTCCCCGGTCGAAATGTCCATGTTAAAATTCTCCGGTCAAATATTCCCCGGTCAAAATTTCTCACAATCAAAATGAACAGCTTACAATATTTCTCTCAAAAATATCCCTGCAAAATTACTAAGAGACATTATTAGACAATTAATTACTTTTATCACGCAATCACGCAACAAATTCAATAAAATAATTCAACATTTTGACGGAGACATTTTGACCGGGACGATTTGTCCGGGGATATTTTTACCAGGGTTCGTCTGACCGGGTCATTTTGACAAGGATATTTTAACATAGTACCTATTTAATGTGATGCTAATCATTAAATTTCTAGGCTAATAAAAATTAAAAATTAATTATCAATAATTATTCACTAATGTGCCCATTTTCACAGAACAACCAGAGGCAGCCATTTATAGATGGCCACCCACATTCCTACGGACGCTGTCTAAAGGCGAATGCTTTACCGTTTAACCACAAGCACCAACGCAATTTATGTTTGTTCCATTTATTTTTTTCTTTGTACTTTGTATTTTTTTAACTTGAGTTATGTTCAACGGTTAACCAATCTTAAAGAGAAACTAGAAGTGGTATAATAAGGTTTGTCACATTCCTACTTCGTATATAACGAACTCTTTTAGATGGGTTTTTTAGAATCTTGTTGAGTTTTCTCAATAGAGCCCTGCAAGGGCCAATATTTGAGGCCCGACACAGCATGCTCACTAATCGGAAAGTGTGGAAGAAGCTGCAGCTAAAATATTGGTTTATTCAGCCACAGCCAACGTTGCGGCTTTACTGTGTAGACCCAGGTGCAAGTTTCATTATCTCTAAACACAGATGGATGCCAGAAATTTGTTAAAAGTTGCTTGAAACCTTTTTTAAACTTTTTTACGCAAACTAAATTTAAATTTTGTTAGACAACAACTTTTGAAGCTCGTAAATAGGCACTTTTAGCTCGGAACGTTTTTTGGTCATAAATTTTTCTAAATTAAAAACTACCCTATCTTTTTCATTTCTTTGAGATTTACCTACCTCCTTGCCAAATTTTGTTAAAATTGGTCCAGCGGTTTGGATTTGCATAGAAAACAAACAAGCAAACAAAAAAACACACAAACAAACAAGACAAACAGTCATATATATATATATATATATATATATATATTTATATATATATATATATATATATATATATATATATATATATATATATATATATATATATATATATATATATATATATATATGTATATATATATATATATATATATATATATATATATATATATATATATATATATATATATATATATATAGTTTTATTAAGTATTTTGTTAAGTCATCTGCAATTATGAAATTCTTTAAAATTCTTCAAACTATTCAAACTAGTGGGCGTGCCTTTAATGCAAATTAAAAAAAACCATCGTATTCATAATGGAATTTCATCAATGTCAACATTTAGCTTTTGTCTTTGAGCTTAGTTGAAATTGTGTATATCATAGAATAATAGATTTTTAGGTTGTATTTGTTTAACAATCCTAAGAATATTACCAAATGGACACTACTTTAAAATGGGTACCAAACGCTTGGAAATTGTTAATGTTAGAATATTATTAATTTATTTATTGTGAATTTAAAAAACCAGTAAAAATTGGCACTCTTTTTGTACATCACGTGCCTAGAACATTTTTTGACTGGTAATATCAATCACACTGACGTTACTCTGGACTTTCAAGAGATACTTAAATAAATAGCAAGGTTGCTAACGGTAATTTAGTGACTTCAAATGCGCATCAATCGAACTGTTTTAAAGCAAATTTTAGAACACCTTCGTGTCACGCGTTCTTAGGTTCTGCGAAAGTATGTCTGCTATGAATTGCGTATTTGAAATAACTCTGAATAATTGCACTCAGCGGCGGTTCATTTGTTTCGAAACAGATTTGCTTCCAAATTCACTTGTAATTGCTACACTAAATGACGTAACAATGTCTGCTGCAGACGCAGTCTTGAAACCTGAATAAAAATTTTATTTGGGTTTGAATTTTAAAAAAATATGAAATATTTAGAATTCCTAGATTTTCAGTTTAGTCGAAACGTGTTCAACAATAATTTGCAAAAGGCACGTATCATAGTAATAACTATTCCTGACTTCTGAATCCAGATTTTGATTGGCTGTAAAGTGATGGAAGATGAATTGTCCAATCTCGGAACGGAACATTAAGGACGTTAGATGAATTTAGATTTACTAAGTATTTTTTTACTCTGGTCTCTTCCATCATTTCCATCTCTTACTAACTCTATATTAGTCTACATGATGTATACTCCCTGTTTTGCGTCGTGGACTGAAAACATTCCTGTTTGATCAGTTCATGACCGAGCGCTATTGGACGCCACGGATGTAGCGCTATACAAATTTGATTGATTGATTGATTGATTGATTGAAAGCAAACTAATAAAAAATGCATAAATGATTTTTAGATTGTGTGAAAAAAATTTGATAAATTTTGAGCAGATGATAAATATTTCTACAACTCATTTTTTTCATTTCTGACACAATGTCTTATCATTAGTATTAAATAAATAAATAAATAAATAAATAAATAAATAAATAAATAAATAAATAAATAAATAAATAAATAAATAAATAAATAAACAAATAAATAAATAAACAAATAAATAAATAAATAAATAAATAAAGAAATAAATAAATAAATAAATAAATAAATAAATAAATAAATAAATAAATAAATAAATAAATAAAGAAAGAAATAAAGAAATAAATAACTAAATAAATAAATAAATAAATAAATAAATAAATAAATAAATAAATAAATAAATAAATAAATAAATAAATAAATAAATAAATAAATAAATAAATAAATAAATAAATAAATAAATAAATAAATAAATAAATAAATAAATAAATAAATAAATAAATAAATAAATAAATAAATAAATAAATAAATAAATAAATAAATAAATAAATAAATAAATAAATAAATAAATAAATAAATAAATAAATAAATAAATAAATAAATAGATAAATAATTAAATAAATAAACAGACAAACAAACAAACAAACAAATAAATAATTAAACAAATAAATAAATAAATATTGTCAACAGAAGTGTACAAAAGAAAAAGATTTTTAAAAACACAGTTTTATATTTTTAAATTATGCAAATCAATTTCTTAATGTAATAATAGTTTTATTATTGGTTATAGCAATGTCAACATTTTAATAAGTTTTTGTCGGTCATGATTACCTAAACGTTTATTTAATTGACGCAAGTGCCACCTAGTGAATAATTTTAAATGCGTTACAAAACAAATATTGAAATTATTTGAAATAATGATTAAATCGCTTTGTAAACTATTGAATATTGTTTTGGCGGGTGGCTAAAGCCTATGCTGAAAGTTTCAAAGTTCACACGTGTCTAAAAGTTGGTGAAAAAATCAATTCAAAAAATTTGACCACAAACAGAGAGACCGAGAAGTCAGGTTAAATAAAAGTGAATACTTGATTGTTCCACTACTCTTGAACTAACATTTTTTTAAATTTATAATTCAAAGATATTTAAATTTTTAAAGATTTTCAAAATAGCCTAATTATATATTAAGATTTTTTTTCAATTCACAGGATTATTTTTGTCTTGATGAATATGAATATGAATTAATGTTTGACTTAAAATAGAATAGTGAATACTGTGAAAGCTTAAAGCTAACATTGTTTAAATCTTCGTAATTTTATTGCAAGCCAGAATCTAACTGACTAACGATGAGTCAAAATAGATAATAAAATTGTACAAACTGATTTTTAGCTCTGACAATAATAAATTGCTTTGGCACGACTTTTGTAAAAGCGTGGTAAGAAACTGGATTGTTCTGTTTGTTTGAACTGTGATTTGAAATAAGTCATCCCGCCCATTTTGTGAACGTTCTAGACTTTAAAATGA
>OZ022246.1:6218931-6338931 GCA_963978895.1 Erpobdella octoculata
ACATTTATTTATTACATTTATTCTCACTGAGTTTTGTGGATTTTTAAAAAATTTAATACTGTTCTTTACGGTATTTTAAATAAAATTTTTGCTTGCCGCATTTTCTTTCAAATACTGATCGCGAAAAGATGGCGACAAAACGCACGCATATAAACCTACACTTTTAGTTCTTACTTCTTCATTGCAACGGGGGGAGGCCCGGGGGGCGCAAAATTTATAGTTTCGCCCTGGGCGCCAAAAACCCTCGCTACGCCTCTGAATTTGAACCGTGCATCCAATTTTTTACGACCCGGCCCGTTTCATAAAGCAAAATTCCATGCCGGGCTCGGTTCGTTTTTACAAATCTCTATATACTCCGACTCATTTTATAGGGAGAAAGTTCCAGGACTGGCTTGTTATTTAGGCATACAATTTTAGGCCTGTTTCAAGTCAAAGCCCGGCCCGTACTCAAAGCTAGGAGCGTAATTTTTCGAAAAACACTTAATTAATTTTTTAAAGAAAAATTCAACTAGTGAATTTTAATTTACATTTCCAGTTGTCTCTCAAAGTTGTTTGAAAATTTCATTACAATCGGATGAATGGTGTAGCAATGCATAAAGGACACACAGCCAGCAATTATAAATATATATACACACACTAACGGAAAACCGACGTTTTTCTCTCTCGCTCCAGTTTCCTTGCCCGCTTGCTCTCCCCTTCCCGATTGCTTTCCCTTTCCAGATCATTCTTTCGATTTTCCTTTCCCGCTCATTTTGTGACCGATCCCAATTTTTTCTATTAAACATTCTCCTATTGACTGGTTGTGTGAAAATTTCATTACGATCAGATGAATGGTGTAGCAATGGAAAAAGTACATACATAGTCATTTTTATATATTAAACCAAAACTGAATTCGCCAGCCTGCAGTTGAAGGACTGCCCCTCACTTTACCGAAAACAAATTATTTAGATGCAAAATTTATTTCAAAATATCACTAAATAATAGCCTATAAGAGTTTTTCACATAAACATACTACTTAATATAATTCTTAGGTTTTCGTTTTAGCCTCACACAAAATAACTAAACAAAAATTTTCCTAGATATTTTGCAGCCAATTTCCTATGGAACCGAGATTTATTTTTTCTTGGCATTCTCCTTTTCAAGTTTTTTAATTAGAGATTCTTTATAGGAGAAAATGTCTCCCTCCCACTTTGTTACAGTCTGGTCTTGACAGATCCATATCTCTTCTGCAACCTAAAAAATAATAAAAAAAATTTAATGTATAATTTATGAAAAAATTATGACTTTTACATTCTAAAATAAAATATTAATTGTTTTAAAGCTGCTCGTTTTATAAATAGATTCAACAAACCTGTGAAATGAGACGAAAGTCGTGACTAACGAGCATCATTCCACCCTCGAACCCGTTGATGGCTTCTGCTAATGCATCAATGGTTTCAATATCTAAATGATTGGTAGGCTCATCAAGAAGCAGCAAATGAGGTCTTTGCCATGCTAGCCAAGCGAAAATAACACGACATCTCTGGCCATCAGAAAGATTCTTGAGGGGACATGTCTAGAAAAATAAGTATATAACTTACAGAAATCAATTTCTACAGATGGCATATCGATGGAAAATAGCAAATATAAACAAACCTGTTGCTGGCCAGTCAGTCCATACCTCCCGATAATTCTTCTCATTTCCTCTCTTTCTTTAATGTCAGGATAGCATTTCATCATCCAATCCAGAGCTGTCATGTCCAAGTCAAGAATTTCTTGCAGGTGCTGTTGATAAATTGATGATATAAACAGAAATTATTTATTTTATAAAAATAAATATAAAATTATATTTATGTACCTGGTGGTATCTTCCAATCTTCAAATGTGAATGTCTTCTGATAAGACCGTCTGATGGATGTTGCTAAAAAGTAATAAGCAATTATGAATAAACATTAAAAATGCACAGAAGAAAACATGACATAATCTTCAGACTCACTTCTCCAGCAATAAGCTTAAGCAAAGTGGTTTTTCCAGCTCCATTCGGTCCTACAAGAGCAACTCTTGTATCAAGATCAAGGCCAAACTCAACGTCTTTATAGATAAGTGGCTGTACAAAAATTCAAAAAATAATCTTAATCAAACTGAAACAATATCAACTGCATTAATAAAACTTAAGCTACACTAGGATAGAAACAAGTCAGTTGTATCGCTCGGCTGTTTATGTTCAGAGCAAGCTCAACCGTTCGAGCAATGAATTGCAAACAGGAACTCGCATACACCTCGGCCTCTATTTCATCATACTTGTCAATATTATTATTTTATAATTTCTTTAATGACCAACATAATGTTCTGTATACACTTTATTTACTGTAATAACCTAAAATAATGAAATAAAATCAGTGTTCCGTCTAAGTGCCCGGGTCTTGTGAGCCAAAACTTTTTAGTGCGAGCCAATAATATGGGGCGCCAGCAAGTTATGAACAAAATATGTCGTCAATGTTGCTGATACATGAGGACAAGGTATTCAAAGGGATTTTTAGCATACACATTAAATAATGTTAGATATTATTTTAAAGAACACAAAAAAATGCATTTATTCCTAAAAACAAATCATTTTTTATTAAGATCTTTTCCGTCCACTCGCAAGCATCAATGTGATATCAACAAAAACCTTGGTCAACCATTTCTTCTGAAAGTGGCTGCGATTTTTCTGTGCTGCTACCTAACTCTGCATTACGCTTCAAAGCTTAGCGGGAACATTGAATAAAACATTAAAAAGTTTGAGATTAAAATTTCTTTTTAATTAAAATTAGTGTTAACTAGGATGAATTATGAAATCAACAAGTCAGTTGTATCGCTCGGCTGTTTATGTTCAGAGCAAGCTCAACCGTTCGAGCAATGAATTGCAAACAGGAACTCGCATACACCTCGGCCTCTATTTCATCATACTTGTCAATATTATTATTATTAAAATAACATGCCAGAATTTTTCAATATAAATGCACTATCGAAGAAAAGTTAAAAACTTAGCACACCTGCCAATCACCTAACTTCAATAAACTATTTATTATTATTAAAATGTCATCAAAAACATATTCCTGCATCAAATTACAAAGCAATCGATGGTCAAGAATTGGGTTGAATATGTAGATTATGTGATTGATTCTTGACTAAAGTTAATAAAAAGATTTTAAACATATAAAAACTCACTCCATCATCCTTATATCTGAAGCTAACATTTTGAACCTGAACTACAGGAGGAGGTATAGGACTACATTCCATGAAACAGAACGAAAGAGTCTGCAAATATAAATTATTATTATTATTAATATTATCTGTAACAATCTAACAGTCTTTAAATAAATAAAGTAGCATATAAAAAAATTAGAATAAATTTTGAAAAGAATATATATCTCAACCTTATCAGCAACAACTTTATCAGTCAAGCCTCCTTCTACCATCCTTTGTAAAGTTTTTTCTTTGCTTTTAGCTTGTCTTGCAAGTTTGGCACTTCCGTGACCAAATCGAGCTATGTAATTCTTTGAAAGAAGAAAATTATATGTCCATATTTAATTTCCGTATAAATTTATAGAAAATGAAAGTATTTTTAAAGTACCTTCATGTGAGCAATTTGGTCTTGCTCCCATTTAAATTTCTTCATTTGATTTTCTTCTAATTCAAATCTTGTTTGAATATATGAGTCATAATTACCCTGAATGAATTGATAGAAATAATATAGAAAATGAATCAAATATAATAAAAATAGATAATAAAAAATATTTGAGAAAAACCCAATAAAAATCTCAACAATTATTGGGCATCAACATACTCCAAAAGTCTGCAGTTTCTTTAAATTCATGTGAATGATGTTCGTGCAGACGCCATTGAGGAAATCTTGTGAATGAGAAATTATTACCAAGATTCTTTTATACCTGAAAAATATTATTAAATTTTATTTATAAACAAAAAAAATAGAAATTTTCAATTTAACATAATGTAGGTCAGTAAATTTTAATTGAAGAAATCCATTTACAAGTATTACTTTTAGAGTTTTATATGTATTATTAGACAGTAATTGAATCCTATTATAGTCTAGTTGAGTGCTTATCATCCAATAAAACCAAAAACATTTTATAGAACCGTTATACAAAGCTCAATTATGTAACAATTAGAAGAACAAATAGGAATAAAGACTAACGATCTGAGATACTGTTCCAACCAGACGCAAGCATCAAGATCAAGATGATTCGTAGGTTCATCAAGCAACATGAGAGCCGGTTTAATATATAAAGCTCTTGCAAGAGATATCCTCATTCGCCAACCACCAGAAAAGTTTTTTACCTGAAATACACCACAAAATACTAAGATCGCATCTTTTCTATAATGAAAAAAGTTAATCAATCAAATGTTCCTGAAGTTAATTGATAGATGATAATGTTTGATCTAACTTCATCTAAGAAACAACATTTTTCATGAACTATGCAGATACATTAATTTCATGAAATATTGTATTAATAATACACAAAAATAATAGCAAATTTTAAAATTACTTTTTGCTGCATCATTTGCTTGCTGAAGCCCAAACCGTCAAGAATTTCTGCAGCTCTAGCCTCAGCAGTAGCAGCATCTAATTCTTCCAATCTTTCGTAAATATCGTTCAGCATTTCATGAGCATCTGCAGATAAGGGTAAAAAAATAATTCATGACCACCAAACAAAAAACACAATAAAAGCACGCATAGAAATATAGTTTCATTCGAACCTTGTGAATTTAGAGTTGACAGATGTTCTGCTTCGTGCTCCAACCTGACTCTCTCCTCATCTACCTCCATGACACACTGGATTGCCGTTTTGTCACTAGGACCCATTTCACGCTGGAGATGGAAAATATCAAAATGATCAGGTATCGGTAGCTCACGATTACCAATGGCAGACATCAGTGATGATTTTCCTGTAGTTTTAGTGTTGATGTTTATAAAAAAACCGTCATAAACAATACGAACCATTACATTTCATAACTCACCACATCCATTGAGTCCGATGAGACCGTATCTTCTGCCATTGTTCAACTCGAGTTTAGTATCGGTCAACAGTTCTGCACCATGAAATGTAATTGAAAGATTAATAATCTGAAGATCACGGCTTTCAAAATGAGATCCGAGGACGCCAGTCACAGCACGGAATTGAGAAGCAGCATACAAATCTTCAACTTCTTCTTGTTTTACAATATCTACAAACATTTATATTTTAAATAAAAACATTAATTATTTTAATGCTAATGACTTATAAATTGAACTAAAAAATTCAAATTAGTAAATAAGATAAATATTAAAAGCAAAATTTGCCTCTTTTTAATGTTTAAAAGGAATGTTTAAGAAACAACCTGTTACCAAAATACATTATATATTTATATATACACAAGAAATACCCCATTAAAAATGACGGTTTTTCCATTAATGATTAAATTGGTAATTTGACATTGTGGTTGCTCTACATGGTCAGCAATTTAAAAGAACTATTCAATTCTTTGGATCAAACCTGGCTCAAGCAAATTGAAATCACTACATTTCATGCCATGCCTTCAAAAAACAGCTTCAATATTTTGCAATGTTTTCTTTTGTACAATAAAACCAGCATTATGTTTGATGCGATTGTATAACCTCTTTCATAATAAGCTTAGGTCAAACGTTTTAGATCCACAGAACTGACAGTGTACAAGTGAGCAATAACAGGAGAAATTATGTATGTATATATATATATATATATATATATATATATTAGTAACTGGTTGTTTTTCAAACATTCCTTATTGAATGTCACTGCATACTTCGAAGTGAACAGTTACTTTTAAAGGGTGTAAGTAAAACGTGATCCCTAAACCTGTGATCTGCGAACCGGTAAAACTTGAACCATTTGCGAACTCTATAAAAATGACTTTATGTCTGTATGTCCTCTATGCATTGCTACACCAATCATCTGATCGTAATGACATTTTCAAACAACCTTGAGTCTGGGGGAAGGTTTTTGTGAAAAAAGAAATTGAAATCGAATGAGCGGAGCAGGAAACAAGAATTTGAAAATGAGCGAAAACAGAAAAGCATTTGAGACTTCCAGCCCGACCCGTGCAGTACATTATTGTTCAGTACAACCAGGTTGTATTGAATGGCTAGGTCATTTTCCTGCAGAGATTGCATTATTTACTGCTTTATAAGAAATGGTAAGTTTTGCTGCACATTAGTTAGTAGTGAGCTGAATAAGTAAAACAAGTTTTATTTTAACACGAATATAAATAAAGTTGAATACAGTATGAACAAAGGTGTCAGTGTCCATTCAGCACGACTCACCCCTACAAAATGCTTAAAAATCTACTCGTGCTAAACAGAGAGTTTGTTTACAATGCCACCTTTATCAAGCATAGAACAGCCTCTCTGGTTAACGAAAAATAAAATGAAATTTTTTACATATATTTATTTGCATTCTATTTCTAAGTTCGCTTTTACAAAATGGATCGTAACAAGGTTCGCTTTCATACAATGGATCACAGTTACAAATAACGTTCGACGCAATGGATCGCAAGATAAAATGATTTTTTTAAAACATTGGACTTCATTGGAGAAACTGCTTGAGGCCTCAAAGGCCAAAGGCACTAGTTACAAAACAATAATGAATGTTTTAAAAAATTCAGCTTGTGCTAAAAGAGGACAGCTATTACTGTTATTACTTTAGATTGTTCTAAGGTTCCTTGTTTCACCGGTTTGCGTTTTACCCACACCCACTTTTATAGATGTTTTTCAAGCGTTTCCGCGACGCGATAATTTTAATATTTCAGGCCACGTGCCAAAAAAAATTTCTAAAACAAAAAATCCAAGTTATTTTAAGTTTTACTTACCTGAATTACCATCTCCATTTGTTTCTTTTTGAATAGGCTTCTTCACATCATGTTTTTTAGCGGCATCTTTTTTTTTCTGATCGCGTTTTTTTTTGGAGTCAGACGGCATTTTACTTTATTCTTGTAAGAAAAGAGAGTTATCAAAATAACGGCCTAGAATAAATTAAATATTTAATTTAAATTTAAATATAAAATATTATTAAGACTTGATATTTGATGTTGACTAGCGGCCGTTTACACTTACAGTTAGCGATAATCAAAGATTTAACGTCGACGACGTAGCGCTGAACTCGTTTAATTATCTATGTTTATATCAAACTTTTTAACTATGTATTTATTATCTTTATTTATATTATAATTTTTAATTATGTATTTAACAAATAAAATAATTATTTTTAATTTATGTTTTAATGTCTAAAAAAGCTTGACACCCCAACTGACTGGTTTTAGGGTTGTCAGTTGTCGGCTTACTTTGAATTACGGGGTTGATACAGGATTAAGGATTACCAAAAGGAGGGGAATCCAAAACGGAGTAAGTAATTTTTTGTGTGTCAAATTTATAGGTTTTGACATAAACGTTTAGTCAATATTTAGTCATTCAAAAACTGAATTTCCGTAACCGTTTTTAGCAGATAATATAGTTAGTTGAATTTTTTGAATTTCCAACTCCTTCATCAAACATACTTGATCTATTTCTCCCAAATGATGCATGCTTTTATCATAGATTGAAATAAATTGCTCAGAGTGATCACGACACCTAAGTTTTCAAACCACACCTCCCCAGACAACCAGCTACGTTCAACTGCCAAAACTATCAGCACTTAACCAAATCCTCCTATAGAAAGCTCAATAATTATTTAAGTGAAATCAGTGGAATGACTAGTTTAAGTATCGCTTCTCGGTTGATTACTGTTGAAAACTTTTTCTCAAAATTGTGACAAATGCTATCAAGAATGTTGTTCCAACTTATAATAACTAATAAACATGAAAGTTTGACGTTCGTTTTTTTTGTTTCGGAAATTTTTTTTTTAATATTCGACAACCGATTTCAAAGTTCTGGTATATTCGGAAATTTTACGGAATAACCGCGCACTTCTGCAAGTAAAACGGTTTTTACTGAAATGTTATGATTGCAAACATGTTGACTAGAACTAACGGAATTGTAAACATTAAATCAAAATTAACACTTGAACAACGGGAAACTAACAAAATCTTACGTATTAAACATAGGCGTTGCAATGGGGGGCAGGGGGCATGTCCCCCTTTCAATGTTTGTGGTGGGAGACAACACTGTATTTGTCCCTCACTTTTACAATACCAGTTGGGCAGTTCTCTCAGTTATATAATCTTGTTATGATGTAGCATAACAAGATGTGCTCATGGAGAATGAACGATTGAGACTTATTAAAAACATGGTTAAAAGGAAAAATGCTAATGTTATCAGGCAGTATAATAGGCTTTCCTTATAAAAAAATTAGATTAAGCTGGAAAAATAAGCTGCGCATGTAGAGATGGAGAGATATGTAACTAACAAGGCTAGCCGAAGAGGCTGTCCTCATGGCGAGTGAGAGAGATAGAGAAAAAGAGAGATGCTAGGAAGAGACTGTCCTCATGGAAAGTGAGAGAGACAGTGAAACATAGAAAGATACTAAAGTTATATGACACACAGAATAGGCTGTCCTTATGGACAAGGATAATGAAAAAAAGAAATGCTAAAGAAGATTAGAAGTTAGCAGAATAGAGCTGGCGTAGATGCTAGTCACCTCTTTGTCCACTAAAACATTTAACTTTCAGCTTGCTCGTACTCCCAGGCTTTCTCATAATTCTCTTGTTGCTCTACATTGCTTTCATCTAAGGTAAAAAATGATTTTTAAATATATGCATTCATGTTTAAATTATATAACGACAATTTTCGTGTACATTTAATTGATTTAATTTTTAAACACGTCTTTTAAAAGTAACAAATTAGGATCCACGACAGGATGTACTTAGGTGCTTTCTACATATACCAGCTAATTCAGTCTTAAAACACCTGGTGTAAAGGACTATAAACTATTATAAAAAATTTGATAAAGGAAGATCCGCTCCAGTGGTAAACAAAATTAACTGACTTTTCTGACCTAGGTGATCATAACTTAATGCTTTTTATCTACCCATTAGCTAGCCAGCGTTCTATTCAAGCAACTGTTCAGAGGCGCTACCCGCTTATATTGAACCATACCTAAAGAAAGAATGTTGTTCGTGAAACAATTTGCCTGGAAATGATTTTTAATCTTAGATTTCAATAAATGTACAAAGTTTTAAAAACTCTAGGATTGTGTTTACATTTTCAATGCCCCGGGTTCGGGTTTCTCATTTTCAAAATTTCGGGTTCGGGTTTTCGTTTTCTTTATTTTTTTTCAAAACTCCGGGTTGGAGTTTCAATTTTTAGAAAGTTAGGTTTGGGTTTTACGTTTTTAAAATTTTTTAAAGTTTGGGTTTGGGTATCCAAATTTAACCGGATAGTACCGAATTTTGGGTTCGGGTATCCAAAAAGAGCCATAATATATGGATATATCGGGTATCCATAATATATGGATATATCGGGTATCCATAATATATGGATATATCGGGTATCCATAATATATGGATATATCGGGTATCCATAATATATGGATATATCGGGTATCCATAATATATGGATATATCGGGTATCCAAAAAGAGCCGGGTATTACTGTGACATCCATAATATATGGATATATCGGGTATCCATAATATATGGATATATCAAAACTAGTGATGCAAAATTTCCGGAAAGTTTCCCATTGGAAGCTTTCCTGAAAGTTTCCGAATATGACAAAATTGGGTTGCTAATTGCTAATTAAATCGAATTTGAATATGCCTTTAAAAGATGCTGGTGGCAGAGCGGTAGAGCGTTCGCCTGTCGATCGTTAGGTCGGCAGTTCGAACCTCGCCGGCGTCACCAGCGTAACTCCCTTAAGCAAGGAGTTCACTCGCATTGCAAAAAGGGTAGGCGCCTATAAATGGCTGCCTCTGCAAGTACCCTTTCTCGCCTTCGAGCAAGACTTGTCTTGGAAAAGGCGTTGTGAAAGAGAAATAAAAAAAAAAAACTTTTTCTATTTTTGATCAACTTTACATGCAAATTAATTCCCTACTATTAAAGCGCAATGGTGTATGTCACCCGATTAGCATATGCAGGTCTGAAAAAACACACGTTGATAGATTATGAGACGCTGAACAAGGTTTGTTAGGGCACTTTTTTGTTAAAATGTTTAAATAAAAAGTTATTAGCCGCAAAAGTTTAACGCTTTGCGGATATATATAATGCATCGTACGTCATCGCTAAAGTTGAAAATAAATAAATCACCGAAGTAGTAGTCGGCGGGTTTTTTCCAATTTTAAACAAGTTGTAAATTATTATTATTAACGACAATTTACTATTTTATAAAACGTGTTTATATGCAACTGGCTATAACAGTCACACGCTTGGCTTGGGAAGCGTGTGTAAAGTTATTACTATAATAGCGCATAGGTGTTGTTTTTGAGCTTAGAGTGCGACTAATTTTACTATTAATATGTAAAAATTCACACGGGCGCGAAGCGTGCGTCAAGTGCTGGTTTATTCATAAAGTTTCATTGGTTTTGCAAACCAGGCAGAGGTTTCACAAGTTCAATTCACATTTTGGTAGTGTAAACTATATTGCAGATTGAATATTTCTCCTCTTCGCTTAATTGATCAACCGATTCCCAAAATCTCTACTTTACTGCTAAGGAACTTTAGTGTTTCTGGAGGAACAGATATTAATGTTAAGTTCCTTACTGTGTCATTGATGACATCAGAAATTGGTTGAAGCAATTTTTTTAATAATCCCAGTTGCAGCATAAAAGCATACTGCAGTCGCTTGTACCTATTCATTTATATTTTTCACTGCTTGAACAACTCATTTCTGTCATCATCTGTGCTGTTTTTGTTTTAATGTAGATGTTGCAAGTTTTAGGACTAACAACAGCCAAAAGCCTGAGTGAGTCACGCGAGACTATAAATTAACTTGTAAACAAAGAGCTTGAAAATTTAGTAGTAATGTTAAGTGCATGACGTTTTTGCTTAAAAATGCCGGAAAAATGGACAGTAATTGATTAACGGCTTCTAAATGGTCGAGTCATACTAAAATTCTTCTTTATAAACAGTCGTCCGAAATGATCTGATTTATGATTTATGAAAAACAAAATGAACTCTTGAAAAAATTAAGAAATATGTGATTAAAAATAAAGTTTGGCTAGGTGGGTTTAACGTTTTTACCTGTTTAATTTTTCTTCAATGAACATTGATGATAACGCCCTATAAACCGGCGTCATAAAATTTCTTTCAGCTTTCTGAAAGGATTTGTCAGAAAAGTACACTCAAACGTATTTTCTTCTTACAATGAATTCAGATATGCCTATTAAAAGCACAAACAAGGTTTTTTCAAATTAGTTACAAGCAAATCAGATTATCATAGTTTTTACGAGGAAAACGCCTACATTGTTCTATAACCACATCGTGATGTAAATTTTATTTATTTTTAGCATAATTCAATTTGATGGGAATTTAATTTAAAAGAATCTACAGACATTACAGTGATGGTTAATTATGTTTACATGGTGTACATGTGCGCTATTTTATGGAAAATAATAATACAAGGTTTTAAGGCATCATAATCCTTCCCCGAAAGTAAAATTATTTCCGAAAATATTGAGCTTTTTTTGAAAAAATTCTTTTGATTTGACTAAATTTTGTATATTGGGATCATTCGGTTCATTATCAATGTTGAATAGTTGTCAAGGTGTGACTAGGGATAAGGAGGGTTGCCAGCCTCGAACCCGGAATATCATAACAATTTCAAACAAACTTTAAAACAACCCTTTGTTTAAATAGCTTGCACTAGTTTTTAATAATTCCATAATAACAAATTGTTTTCTCGTTTGATGTCATGCAGCGTAGAGCTAAAATATGTTATCAGGAACGTGCATCTTTTATTTTCTACGTTTTGCCCCGTTTCTAAAAATACTTGAATAGTCTGGTGTATACTGAGGTTTTGTAGCTGCATTTTGTCTAGGCTGTCGAGCAAACTATAAAAAATCTTCAAACTTGTATTTTGTTTGTAACAGATTTTATGTTTCGAATACTGGGTTTTTAGCAGTTGGGTTTTTAAATTCATTGTTTCCAATGGAGCTGTATAACAACCTTCCTGTTGATTTGCTACCTTTTTGTAATCTGGTTTTTAAAAATGTTCCGTTAAATGTCAGAGTTTGGTTTTCTCAACGTTTGAATCCAGAGCGATCAACATTTGGAAAGGAACATGGAAATCTTCAAGATTGGAGAGGTATGGCTGAATGTTTAGGTTTCTCCTCGTTGGAAATGGACAACTTTCAAAGATTACCTGATCCAATGGGCGAAGTTATGAAAAACTTTCCCATGAAGACAATTGGGGCCACATTTGGAGATTTTTTACTAGCAATAATGAGTTGTGAGAGATTTGACATATTGGAAGAACCACAATTACCGATTATACTAAGTAAGTTTAGAAACCATTTAAAAAAAAACTAATTTAAACATGTTGCTGAATTATAGTAAAATTGATAAATTTAGGAAATGTTGTTTTGTATTTTGAATTCTTTCTTAGAAAGGTATCCAAAAATCAATGTATCACCACAAGTTGTGGAGCCACTTGATCAAGACCCTGAAAGTAATTTCTTGTTTATGCTTAAAACTTGCTTGTTTGATTAGTTATTAATAATAACTTGGAAGTTTAATGTTTTTTCAGTTGATTCACCAAGTGAAAATTACGGATATTTAACTGTCAAAGAAGGTATTTATTTTAATTGCCATGTATCAATTGCAATAAAACCTTAGACAGCAAAATATATTGCATATACTATTTTAAAAAGTAACTATCAGTTTTTTTAATAACATTGTTGTTATATCCAGAATACGACTATATTCTAAATTTAAAATTCATAGTATATACGTGGAAATGGGTCAAAAGTTAAGCTTTTAGTTATATGTTTCAAATGTCTGGGTCCTTGAAAAATTTTGGCAAAGCTGGGCTGAATTGAGTAGGGTCTAGTCAATTCGAAGTGGGTCGGGCTGAGTCAGGTCAAAGTGGTTTGGATCAATTTTTTGGCAAGTCGGGTCGGGTCCTTAAAATTTGAGTCGGGGACAACTATTCCCATCATTTAAACGAGCTAAAACTTAAAGTATGGAATTGCCGTCAATGACAAGAATTTCTATTAACTTTTCAAATCATATGTACAACTTTTAAATATAAACTCTGTTTTCTCAACAATTTTTTAAACGTTCTTCAAAAGCTTTTTTATGGATGTGGCCCAATTGTTATTTTGGCATCTTTGATTTTATATCTCTTGCTTTCTTTTTTTGTGTTGTTTACTTAATGGTTTTCTTATCACATTGTTATTTCAAATTTTTCTAGACATCTAAAAAGCAGAAAAAAATTGAAAATAACAAATCAATTAATGTTTTCATCACTAGTTATTAAGCTTATCATAACGTTTTCAACTTTTTACATATCTTCAGCTGAAACAGGGGAACTGGAATATTTTCATGCATTTGTTTGTTACACTTCAAGAGATTTAGAGTTTGTAAAGGAAATAATGCATGAGCTTGAAACTAAAAATGGAGTCAAACTTTGTATCCCGGAAAGAGATTTTCTTCCAGGATCACCGAAGCACGAAGCGGTTACACAGCTTATTAAGGAGAGGTAAATTTCTGTTTTATTCAAATTTATAAAACAATGTTTTTTTATTTAATTGAATCATATTTCATTGGTTTTCAGATGTAATCGAATGATTATTATATTAAGTCCTGATTTTTGGGGAACCGAAGAATGCAGATTTTTAATGCTGTTTGCTTTCTCTCTCGATCCAAGTGTGATTCATTTCAAAGTCTTTGTTCACGAAATGTTTATTAGCGATTATTAAACTTATTTTTGAAATAAATTTTAATTTTTAGGTGCCAGGAAGAAAAAGTTAATTCCCGTCGTATATAGAAAGTGTGATATTCCATCCTGCTTGAACCACATAACCCTGGTGGATTATACACGGAGTGACGTGTTAGAGTGGTTCTGGTCTCGTTTATCACGATCATTAATTCCAACTTCCAGTTTCAATTCCCAGCTTCAACAACCAATTTTCATTTCTAGCTCGGAAGGAGCTCTTAGTTCTTATTCAGGAACCCAATCTAGTAGCGTTGACTATCGCAGAAATATATCAGGCTCTGCATTTGTAAATCCAAAGAAAATAGAACTTGAGACGCGAGATCCAGTTGATGATTCCATTGAAATAAACCAAAATGTTGTTTGCTTTTCTACTAATAAAAGCTCCAGTAATCTAAGTGATAATATGTCTTCCAAGACGGAACAAGTAAATGATGGCTCTAATGATGTTTCCGAAATGTTTCCAGTACATGAAACCAGTTCTTCGTCCAAGCACTCCAGCTTCAGTTTCACAAAATTATTTAAAAACAAACATAAATGACGCTATCAAACAATTGAATTAAGATACTTTTTTAATGAACCGTTATAAAAGGATTATGTACTATACAGGAGACCAGATTTGAAATAAAAGTTTTCACAACATTTTGGAACTGTCTTTTGATTACATTACAAAAATTCATAAACGTTTAGTTTTGTTGTTTCGTTGATAGTCTTTGGTGTATATAAAGTAAAACTCAAATAAGGTTTATTCAAAAATTAGGTTATCTCAAAAGAGCTTTCTTCTTTTTTTAATCCAATTTTACTTGATTTAATTAATCTCTCTTTATCTACATTTGTGTTTCCTTCTGTTCTTAAGTCCTCTTTTATCATCCCTACTATTAAAAATGCCTCTCTTGATCCTTCTTCTCTATCTAGCTAACCTATCCTTCATATCTAAAATCATAGAAAGAGTTGTGTATAAACAAATAAATGCTTATTTCTCACTTCTTTATCTTTCTCAATCTGGCTTTAGACCTGGCCACTTTACTGAAACTGCTCTACTTAAGGTTTATAATAATCTCATTGTTTTTTTTTACCCTGGCCTCACTACTTTTCTTCTTGTCTTGATTTTTCATCTGCATTTGACGCAGTTGATCACTTACTGTCATTGGATGTACTTGATAAATCTTTTAATATAACTGGTGAAATCATATCTATCTGATAGATCTTCTTATGTATCAATTTTCTAGGCGCTGGTAACGCGGCTGCTTCAATGTTTGTTTATAACAATATTCGTCCGCTCCTATTTTTAATACATATTTTTTGGCGTCGAAGTTGATGGCTTGCAGCTAAACGTTAACATGCATTCTATTGAATCTTCCAAATCAACTGCTGTGTATTTAAATTATGGTGTTCCTCAAGGCTCTATTCTTGGCCTTTTACTGTTTATTCTATATACTTCTAAACTTTCTCATATTATATCTTCTTACTCTCTCAATAGTCAAATGTATGCTGATGACTCTTATGTCTATTCTACTTTTTCTAACTTCTTTCTTGAGTTTGTTCTTAATCAAATAACGGCCTGCCTTCAATGTATTATCTCCTGGAGTTCTTCTATGTGTCTTAAGCTTAATCCTGATAAGATTGCATTAATCTACTTCAATAAGTCCTTTAAATCTCTAACTTTGCTTTCTTTGGTTTTGCCACCTCCATCTTTTCTTTTTATTTTTTTATTTTTCTTTGACTCTAACAGCTTTTCAGTTTTACAAATATTTTTAAAAACAAAAAATAATTGACGTTATCAAACAATTGAATTAAATTCTTTTTTTAAATGAACCGTTATAAAATGATTATGTACTACACAGGAGATCAGATTTAAAATAACAGTCTGCAATACATTTTTTGGAATTGTTTTTTGACAACATTACAAAAACTCAAACAAAAATTTAACTATTTGTTGATGCTTATAAAGTCAAATTTATAAATCTGTTTTTATTTAATTATTTTTATAGCTCTAGATAGTTCCGAATTGTGCCAGGCCCATTGAGAGAGGAGGACTGGCGGGGATTTTGCCCTGGGGTTCCCGCTGGTCTAAGAGCCCATAATAAATTAAAAAAACGCCCCTAAAATTTTCTTAAAGCTTATAATATACCTTAACAATAAGTAAAATGTGAATTTTAAATTTCACATCTGTTATTACAACCGTCATACATCTACGTGATTTCTTTTGCCCACTGGATTTTGAAAACAGAACTTTAACCGATATTATAGTTAAATTTCCTCACCAAAATAAAATCCATCAGACTGTAAAATGTCTTTGTAATTTAAAAGATTTAAAGTCCCGCAAAATTAATTGTCATTCTTTTTTTTTGCGAATCAATTTGGATCTATTCAAAATTTTACTAAAGACATTTTTTGCTGAAATTCATAAGCGACCTTATGTAATGCAAATTGAAATTACAGCAAAGTCTCTTTCTTTGGGAACTTCTTTTGTACCGGCGGCTATTAGGATTCATGAGCAAATTATTAGAGATATAATGTCTAATTTAACCAGACAAGTTAGGTTAAAAATTTCTTTATGAAGCACTCCACTTTGTGCACTTTTCAGAAGGAAGATGTTCCTTCTTTTATAAAAAGCAAATGGGTTCCTGACGACAAAGATATTTCTAGATTTACTTTAAAAGCTGTTTGTGATGCTTGTCAATCTGAAGATGAGATCTTGCAGAAATATAGGGTGGCGCTCGGATTTACTGCTACTGGTAGTATATCTGATTTATTGACTTTTGTTACTTAATTGATTTTTTACAGTTTTAGGTATTTTGTTTTATTTAAACTCTGATTTTAATTGTTAAAAACTTTTATTAATATTTGACATGTAAGTTTTGATTCATTTTAAAATTATTATCACAAAAAACTGGTTGATTAATTTTATTCAAATACGTTATAGTTTTTATATAATAATGTGTAAATCTACTTTATTTCTGTTGTTTTAATAAAAACTTAAAACAACTCTATAGTTGTAATTTAAAAAATTAAAATTTTATTCAAGTTAATCTGAAAATAAAATATTCTTCAAGTTAAATCTTTAAAAATCTCTGGTTAGATCCATGGCTAGGCCTAATAAAAGCAATAGAGAAAGTTCAAAGAAGGGCAACAAGGCTTGTCCTGGCATGTAAAGGTCTGAGCTACGTAGAAAGACTAAAGAAACTGAAACTGCATTCGTTGGTGTATAGAAGGAGGCTGGCAGACCTAATCTTGCTCTATGATATAATGTCTGGTCGATTGCGGGAGGAGCACTGCCCTGCTGTAAAACTCTGCTGTGAAGAAAGAACGAGGGGACACAATTTCAAGTTGTCAACCATGTTGGCACATAAAGACTACCGAAAATCTTTCTTCAGCAATAGAACAGTCTGCCAAGTAAAGTTGTTGAGGCGTCAAACATTACTGTGTTTAAGACTTTGCATGACAATCACTATGGAGACCTAGTTTATAGCTGCTGATATTTTGCTTAGAATAGGCAGAATTTTTACTGTTTTTTGTTTGATTGTATTATTTCATGTATTTCTTTATTGGCGAGGGGCTTGCCCGTGCTGAGTTTTATAATAAAAAAATCTATGGATGAGACTGATAAGGATGGAGTTTTAAAGGCACTTGACCAGATAGGAAATCTACTCTAAACTGTAATACAGTTAATTATTTAAATTATATCTGCTCGTGTGCAGCCGAAACAACTTTGGATAAATATATTCTACTGCAATAATTTTGTTACATCTTACATTTTTAGTGCCACCTGTAATTTAATAATAATATTAATTCCAGCTAGGTGTTTAAAGGCCCACCAAAGTGAATTGCCTCGGATCTCTTTCATTGAGGTTTTTTGTTAGTTTAATATTTAATTTTATAACTACGCAAGTATTTAATTACATTAGTTTCAATTACAGTTGTTGAGGTTGAGTGCTCATTATTTTCCAATTAATTCAAAAACCTTTCTGAGGAGCCCTTATACGATTGGCAATATTGTGACACTAGGTGTGAAAAGTGGGATCTGAAAAAAAAGGTTTGGAAAGTGTTGGAAATAGTTTTTGTGTCTGATTTGATCTTGACCCAAATGAATACGAGTTTGATCTAGATGACGCCTTGACAAGATTCGAAGAAATATTGCTTAACGGTCAAGTCTGCCCTGACGAATAGTAGCGCCACGGCGTGTACTGAAGTACTGAATGCTGAATGAGTGCTGAATGTAAGAGTTTTTTTCTAGCTAACAGAGCAAATATAAACTTTCTAAACATATAGTTTTATAAAAAAAAAAACTATTGTGTGCTTAGTTCTCATTATTTGAATTTACTTTATTATCAAATTTTACTTCGTTTTTACCTGCTTCAAAAAAATTGGGGACAACCTGGGATAATGTGAGTTGATAAAAAAAATTCTGGCTCCATGTCACATTCTAGTTTTCATTAAATGATGCAATCGGCCGATTATCGGCAATCTGTCGATATTTTGTGTTTGATTATTGTTCGATTACATTATCGTTGTACTTCTACAAAATTTGATTTTTAACAAACGACGTTTTTACGGTTAATTTGTTCACTGTTCAATTCGAAGTCACAAAACTAGGATAACTTTTTGACTCAATTTTTTATGCTTTTGTTTTTTACAAACATTTATTTAGGTTACAATCTCTGTTTGTGTGTGTGGCTTTTTCTGTACGCAAATCTTGCAAGTAAAATTTAACCAGCTTTTTGACTAGCTAGGAAGCTGAAATTTTCAGCATAGATTTATATTGGATGACTGGATAATTGGATGATTACATGATTCAATTAAAAAAATTAATTTGAACATCTTTCGTATTTGAAACAAAAGTTTGTGTTGAAAAACTCGTTTTTTCTTTTATTAGTTTTCAGTGCACTTTCTGATAGTTGTCTATATTATTGAAATTTTTAAGAACATACCCACGAGACTGTTTATTATAGAATTATATAAAACATAACAAGATTGTATTTAATAATCTTATATCATTAGAACATGATTAATCAAATTATTATTTAATTACATCCAAACGTATAATTTTATAAAAAATAAATCTTGTATTTCGCTTAGCACCATGAGGAACATTAACTGTGAGTTTTCAAGTTGAATGTGTTTTCAGCCGTATCCTCATCATTCGAATTTCAAGACTGAAATTATCAACAAAAATTTTAGAATAATTAAAATAAAAATTTCAAAATGCTAAAAAATTAATTTTATGTTAAATGTTTTGTGAAAATCAGGGGTGACTGAATCTGTAGTTTAGCAACATGTTTAATTTATTGATTGCAATTTTTTAATAAATTGTGCATGATCTCATAAATGCAAACAAATTTTGAGATTTAATAATCGAGTTTGTCATCGTTTGGTTTGTGAAAATCACCATTTTCATTAAGTGCAAAGTTGCGCATACGGGGGTAATGCTCCATTGGGTAAATTGCTACATTGCTAATTTTCAGGAAATATTAGATTTTCAATGAGATTTAACCTGGCGGTGGTATGCAGTTACCATGGACTTCCTAATATAAACCTGGACGGTCAACTAATTTAAATATTTTGCAGCTCTGAGCACTCGGAGGCCCTGCGTTGTATGATAGCTTGGCTGTCAATGCTGGGCTCGTACCTAAACTTAGCATAAAGACCATCAGTGTGGTCAGTTTTGTTTGTTCGTGTTTAGTGAAAAGCCGCGTAGTTTGCTTGAGCGTAACGTATTATATAAACTACCAAAATCGGTTGTATTGTTGAAAGAAAGATTTTTAAATTCCTTATATTAACTTCATCGTCATCTAATTGAGCTGGAAGTTTAAATATAGGTTTGCTCCCTATAACAATACGTTCTATCAAAGTTTTAAAGGTTTTTAGAAAAAATTGTAATTAAAAATAATAATTGTCTATGCTTTAAAGCAAAAATTAATTAAATTTCAATTATATGGATGTTTACATTTATAAATTAAAAAAAAATATTTTAAAAGAAACATTTTTGCATCAAATGAAAAGCCGGCAAATCCTGAAATGTAAGGGATTTGTGAAAAACCTAGTTTTTACGCTTGCAAACACATTCAATGACTCTCCGAAATTGCTAAAACACCTCTGACAAGCTAACACGTGCGGTTTAAAAATCTTCCAAGAATCACTGAAAGGTTGGCTGCAGTGTTATAATCAGTGTTGGGGACTATTACTCTAAAAAGTAATATATTACTATTACAGTTACTTGGTTAAAAAATGTAATATATTGCTATTACAAGTTACTTTTTTAAATTTGTAATATATTACTATTACAAGTTACTGACAAAATGTAATACTAGTACACAGCTATTACTTATTACTTTACTTCATGGCGCTAAGTGCTCGAAGCCTTATTGAACAGTTTGCACAGGTTCAGAAACTATATAATCAAGGCTGGAACAAATATAAAATATAAATCAGAAACTACAACACAAAAATAAATTTTATTTCAGTGCAAAAGTCTAAAAATAGCTATTAAAAACACAATGTTAATCATATTCCATTATTATCGCAAAGTAGGAGTTGCATCTCTAACTTTTCATCCTAAGACGATTGCGATTGTGTGTAAGAATCTGGCTACCAAGGCTAAACAAACGTTTTACAGGAACAGTAGATGGCATACCAGTATTATACAAGCGGAAAAACAATGATTTCTCTTTTGAAGCTTCATCTTTTAACCACCGCAGACGAAATTGGGAATGTGTCAAACTTGATAAGATCATCTCTGGTAAGTAGCTTGCCAACACCGGTCACAAGAGCATCTACCAAAGAAGATGCCAATTTCAAATTTTCACGTTTTTTAGCAGCTGCTTTTTTATGTTTAGAAATTTTACAAAAAGCTAAAGTGTTGCAAAGATTAAGATTTATCTCGGGAGACTTACAAACGTGTTTACTGCGTGATAGTAAGAGCTCCAACTTGTATTATTTGAAACGATAAGAGCATTTCAAAAGCTACCTCTGCACCCTTAATAGCAACTAAATTTATTGTATGTGCACCGCATCTCTTGTGTGGTAGCAGTATATATGCTTGGTCAAATAAAGTACCTTCTTCCAAAATTAGACCTACTTTAATGAAAGCAACATCATTTTCTTCCTGGGTCAGCTGATTGTTATTGTATAATAATTTGATGTGAGATTTCCATCACTAAATTTGTTAAACGCTGTTACAAAATTAATCCTTTGTCAGTTACTGTCATAACAATTTCTCACGTTTTGCAAACCTTGCTTTACACCATCTAGTGCTTCAGCTAACACATCGTAGGTATGAGGTCCCATTAGGCGACAACAAGTAAGCGCCGCAGATTTTCTGGATAGCGGTGCTGGGTCAATCCATTGGCTCGTAACTCCCAAGTAGGGTTGTTACAGTTACTGAATCTAAAACTGAAACATTCAGTTAACTGAATCTTTTTAGATTCAGTAACTTCAACTGAAACTGAAACTGAATCTTTTTTTAAAACTGTAACTGAAACTGAATCTATTGAGAAAACTGAATATAACTGAATCTTTTAGAATGAATATTTTTTATCATTTTTTATATTATTTTTATGTTTGCGGTTAAATGTTTTGATTCTATGGCATGTTAGGAATAGTTCTTTCTTTTTGTTTCGTGTTAGTGTTCTGTTACTTGCGTTGTTTTTCGAAGATTTTCAAGTTTTTAGAATGTTATTGATAACAATAACACAAGTATCTTCCATTTTGGTAATTATAAAAACTTGAAAATCTTCGAGACAAAAAGAAAGAACTATTCCTAATTTCGAGCGAAGTTATCGTCCATGCCATAGAATCAAAACATTTAACCACAAACATAAAAATAATATATAGATGGTCTCGGCCATGTTATTCATCGGCAATGATGGGAATAACTTGCCATTATTTTGATTAAAACATCAATAAAATAAGAAGAGCTCTTCTGACTTCTAGAACAATTATGCAACCCATTACAGGCTTTGCTCTTAACAGATGTCGGCATAATTTGGGTGACAAGAAGCTGGAAGCTGAAGTCTTTTATAAATTCAAAAAGGAAATTTTATGCTAAATAAATTTTTTAAACATGTCTGTGTTACAAAGTGTTTTTTATAGTAAATTTTTTCTTGATAGTTTACCTAAAAAAATTGAAAAAAAAAACTGAATCTAACTGTAACTGAAACTGAAACTGAATCTTTAAAGATTCAGTTTACTGAAACTGAATCTTTGTAAAGTTTCAGTTACTTTAACTGAAACTGAAACTGAATCTTTTTTCAAAACTGTAACAACCCTACTCCCAAGTAGCTGCGATTGCGGTAAAGGAAGACAAAGACAGCTCAGCTAAACGGGTTTCTAGTTTGCATAGATATCTAACATAAAGCTAAACTCGACAACGAAATGTCAAATGATTTTTTTTAAATATGTAACGAAAAAAAATACGTAAATTTCGTTACAATTACTCAAAAAAAGTAATATATTACTATTACATATTACTTTAAAATAAAAGTAATCGTTACTATTACAAGTTACTGAAAAAAGTAATACTATTACAGTAACGCGTTACTTGTAATATTACTATTACATATTACTTTAAAATAAAAGTAATCGTTACTATTACAAGTTACTGAAAAAAGTAATACTATTACAGTAACGCGTTACTTGTAACGCGTTACTCCCCAACACTGGTTATAATATGTTTTTGATTTTGACTTAAAATCATTTAAAAACTGGTGATTTTGATTTTGATTTGAAATCAAATTTCCATAAGTGAAAATGATTTTGCACGATTTAAAATCAAATCAAAATATTTTTTTTAGTAATTCTATGCTATTAGCTTATGGTTTTTACCATTGTTATATTAATGGTTTTTACTAATTACTCATCGATGTATCTAATCGGTCTTTCTTGTTCTGGCTCGTGCTACTTGTTTACGTTCCGCTGTTAAGGTTGTTTGATAAATGGATGGAGCTTGTTTGCCTGTTATTTTAGATGGAACTTTTTTCAAGATTATCAAAGAGGTGGATGGAAAAGTAATCGCTAAGTGTTGTAACTGTGTCAACAACTACCAGCAATTTTTTGCACAAAGATTACCAATGTACAGTCATTTTCAAAAAACTGTTGTTATTAATTGACCAAATGTCAGCAGTGGTGTACTTTGAATCAACTGTGCTAAGCTTGTTCATGCTTAACATTAATTCTGCCTGATAATGTCTTCCTTGTCATTACTATCATACTGGTGCAAGGCCTTTTATTTTATACAGACTGCTCTCTGCAGCACCTTGATTCATACCAGATTGTCAGGAAGATGTTCGTGTACTACAACACACCTATTCTTTCATCTGCACCTGTTGAGCGTCTATTCGGAATAGCATGTTTGATTGAAACTTTTTGATTCACTTTTTGAGAAATTAACACTCTTGAAATTAGACCAAAACATTTTCTGAAATAAAGATTTTGTGACATGTAATGAATTCTAGAAGAATTATCATCAGTAGCAATTTTAATAAGAGCAAACTTTTTAGTATTGATTTCATGATTCTAGATCATCAAAATCATGATTTTTATTTAAAATCATTTTTTGGTGGAAAGAAAAAATGATTTTGATTTTGATTTCGAAATCACTCTGAAGTGAATGATTTTGATTTCAAATCATTTGAAATGTGATTTTACCCAACACTGGTTGGCAGTGATATAAAATATTGTAAGAAGTGTGGCAACTTTTACTACCGTTATGTTTTATTTTATGTGCTTAATAAAGGTAAAGTAATGCTAAAACGTCTCTCAGTCTAAACTTCTGTCACAAACAGCTATATTCCAGATTGGATTTTACAGTTTTTGAGTTCAAGTTAAAATTATTACATTCTCAATTTCTCAGTTCGAGTTCAAGTTCAAGTTATTAAAATTCCACGTTTTCAGTTCGAGTTTCAGCTACAGTTCTTTATTTCAGTTACAGTTTCAGTTATAGTTCATTAATTGGCATTCACAAGCGCAAGATAATAACAAGAATACCCCGTAGGAGAAAATACCTTATCTCATGCATTATACATAATATATGTATATTTAAACTTTAAACTCAGTTTATTTCAATTATTCAATTTTAATCATTTAGTCATAATTTTAAATAATCATTCCTAAATCAAGCAAATTTATTGACAACAAGTTAACCGTAAAAACTTAGTTTTTTAAAAATCCTTCATAATTTTGTAACCCGGTGACTAAAATTTGTGTGTAAATTATTTGTGATGACCTACGGGTTGCGTGGCCAGCTGTTCTCGAAAATCCAACGACTAACCTCCTCGACGCAGGCCGACATTTTTACGGAAAGCAGTGCCCATAAATCTGAGTGTCGTAAGTAGCACCAATAGAGAAAGTCACACATAATATTTCAAAGTTTTTTGAATATTAAAAAAATGTTTGTTCTATAATTGTGAGCAGCAAAGACACTCTTGTAGGTGTGTGTCCAGTGGTTGCAAAAATGATTGAGTTTAGTCATAAGACTTTATAGTATAGGTGCATCACATACATGTTTAATGCACAACACATGGCTTAAAACGGCTTGTCACGCTGATTAACTGCAGTGAGTACCTTGATCTAAATCGAATTCATTACAAGACATTCAAAAGTGGCAATCATAGACTGCAATTCAATCCAAGTTTTTCAGCAATGTTAAATCACCTACTTCAATAATTTTCTTAAAAACTCCAGAATAATTAAGTGTTATGGGTTTGACTACATCAAAAAGTTTGACCATGGTGAGCCAGATGTACCACGCAAGGAGCAATCATGTAGATGTTTAGAAAATAAAACAAAATTTAAATAAATCTTAATTCATGCGAAATGAAGAAAACAAAGGCGACGACGAATGATTTTGAAACAAATTTAAATTTTTGAAGATAAGAGCGGAAATAGAAATTAATAATATAGCTATCTGATTTCATCCAAATGTCAAATCAATTTGTAGATCACAAAAATAATAGAAATATTTACAATTTAATGGATTTAACTTTAGTGTGGAAATGATATATTATTGGTTAAAGTTCTTTTTTAAAACAATGGATGATGAATGACGCTTGTATAACAGAGGTTTAATTTAAAAAAATACATTGTACTAATTTTTAAAGTATAGTGAACAACCAAAGAAAGTATATATATATATATATATATATATATATATATATATATATATATATATATATATATATATATATATATATATATATATATATATATATATATATATATATGAATGAATGTATGTATGTATGTATGTATGTATGTATGTATGTATGTATGTATGTATGTATGTATGTATGTATGTATGTATGTATGTATGTATGTATGTATGTATGTATGTATGTATGTATGTATGTATGTATGTATGTATGTATGTATGTATGTATGTATGTATGTATGTATGTATGTATGTATGTATGTATGTATGTATGTATGTATGTATGTATGTATGTATGTATGTATGTATGTATGTATGTATGTATGTATGTATGTATATATGTATATATGCATGTATGTTATTTATGCATTGCTACACCATCCATCCGATCGTAATGAAATTTTCACCCAACCTTGAGAGTCAAGGGGAATCAAATATAGAAAAAAAAATGAAATCCGTCACAAAATGAGCGTAGGGGAGCGGGTGAGCGAGCGGGAACTATATATATATAAATATATATATATATATATATATATATATATATATATATATATATATATATATATATATATATATATATATATATATATATATATATATATATATATATATATATATATGTCTCAACTTCAGACTCGAACCCACGACTGTCCAATCGGCAACACCGCCTCGCATCATGCCAACTACCTTACCATCTGCGCCACTTCCACCGCCAAAAAACAGTGGTTGTTAAGCGCTTTTGTTGGGGTATGTTAAACACAACACTCGACTATGAATGGGTACGAATCAATGCTCGATAGTATATATAAGTTGGACGGCTAACATTCCATCACTAGCTAATTTAATAGCTATCGAAGATATATGTTTTATGATATATATTATAAGGAAACATAGCGTTGATATGTTTTTACGAGCCACATATATCAGAAATATATGTGGCTCGTATATTATATCACATATAACAACCACTGTTTTTTGGCGGTGGAAGTGGCGCAGATGGTAAGGTAGTTGGCATGATGCGAGGCGGTGTTGCCGATTGGACAGTATATATATATATATATATATATATATATATATATATATATATATATATATATATATATATATACATTTTTGATGGGCTATCTCTAGTAGAAACATAAAATGCAAACACCTATCTACGAAATAATTTAATAGAAGCAAATTATTATGTTTGTATCAATAACAATTATTATTTACAAAACAACTTACTCTGTTTTTTTCTTGCGATCTTTCAGTATAAAGTCACAGCATGTCAACGTCAAGCTGCTAAAAATGAGAATGCTAATTCCAAGGATTGTAATATCTTTCTGGGCACTGTTATACTGAGCTGTTTTGATTTTATGAATTATTATGGTCATTTAAATAACATTATAAACAAGAGTATTAAACGTTATAAAATCCGTTACTAAAATATTTATTGCGGTATGACTATTTGAGTTTGTTAATCTTTTTTTTTTATTCAACGTTGTCGTTGTGATTACAAATTAATTATTTGTAATTTTAAATTACTGAAAAGATTAATGCCACCACACAACCGCGTGAATTGAAACGTGTTCCTCTCAAACACGTTAATAATTAAACTTTGACAGGCCCTTCATACTTATGACGCAGGGGGAGCCAAAAGTTTTGTTGAGAGTGCCAGATTGACCTCATTGCGAGTATTGGGAGCCGACCGACGAGCGCAACGAGACAAAATTTGACCAAGGAGGGTAATAATAAAAAAATGTTTTATTTTACATTTTTTCACTTTTACAACTTCAAAAACAGTAAAGAAACAGCACGAATCTTTCATTTCAATGTTTAATTGTGAAACTGAGATCTTGACTGCAGTAATCTAGTCAGGCTCAATGACACTGGTCTTGATGAACGGTATGCGGACTTTTCATCAAAGGACGATTCATCAAGGGACTGTTCATCAAGGACTATTTATCAAGGGACTATTCATCAAGAGACTATTCATCAAAGGACTATTCATCAAGAGGACGGTTCATCATAAGGACTGTTCATCTAAAGTCTATTCATCGAGAGGACTATTCATCAAATTTTGAAGCCACTCCTCAACAACCTTTATCAATATATACCCAAGATATTTTCAGCGTAAAATAATTTTATGTATTTTTAAAAGACCGTTCTTCATCTTTGATAAAATAAATTTTAAACATCAGTAATTTAAAAAAAATAGTGATGGCAACCAGGGTTGTTAAGAGTAATTGGCTAACAAGATCGTTGATGGCAGCGCCGCTACATTTTTTAGCTGTTCTCGGCACTATTCGCTACCGCTACTTTTATTAAAAAAACAAAATAAGTTTTTATATAAATTAAATGATTTCCAATGTATTTAGTTTTTATTTGAAGTATGCATGAAATCTGAGTCTGGTTGATTTATCGACGAGCGTAAGCGTCTCTTTGAAATGACCTTTCCCGACCTCGCTAAAGCGAGCGTGTGCGTCTCTTTGAAGTTTGACAGAAGTGGTAGACCGGGTGTTAGTGATTTTTTAGGTGTATGGTATCTGGCTGTTTGAGTTTGTATAAACCTACAGTTTGTGCGAACAGTTGAAGGCAGTTTTTTTTAAACTTTTTATTCAATTGTTTTTTGCTCGTTTGATCTTAAGATCTTGACGTTATTTCTTGTCCAGTTGTTTTATTTACTGTATGTGACAAATAAAATTGCTGTATATTACAACCATGTCTTCTACAAACTTGTTGATTGCTCGAAGCATAAGTGTCTTTGAAGTATGGCCCCTTGGGGTTAAACGAACGATGTCAGATTTGACATAGCGGGCATGCATGATGCTTTGATGTGTTTGTTGCCTTTGGTGAATGTGTACATATACGGTTTACGAAAACCGCCAAATTTAGTTTTGCTGGTGCTGTGACCGGGAGCGGGAAAGCGATCGGGAGCGGTAAGGCAACCGGGAGCGGGAGACAAGCGGAAAAAGAGAGCGACCGGGAGCGTGAGATCAAGCGAGAAAAACGATCGAAAAACCTCTAAAAACCCCGGGCAACGCAAGGTACCTCGCTAGTTCTTTTATAAAGTATAAAGTATTTGGATACAAGCACAGTAGCACTGTAAAATTGATATAAATTACTCCACGATTTGGTAACATATTTTGGTTGAAAATAACATCTTAAACAATTTTATTAACTTTTTTTGATGAATAGTCCGCTGGATGAATAAACATTAGATGAACAGTCCTTATGATGAACCGTCCTCTTGGTGAATAGTCCTTTGATGAATAGTCCTTTGATGAATAGTCCCTTGATGAATAGTCCTTGATGAACAGTTCTTTGATGAATCGTCTTTTGATGAACAGTCCTAGAATCTGATGAACAAGATATCACATAAATGAGAGTCACTTAGTCTTGATGAAATTTATAACTAATGAAGTATGTTCGCACAATTACGTTGAGCTGATCAATCTGAGCATTTGCTTAGAAAATGTTTGATTTTTTTTGAATCTGTAATTATCCAGCTGACGGTAAAATTCAATGAGAGCTGCTGGTAATGTCTGCGACATCCAGTATCACTTTGCAACTCAATGAGCTCCAGCTGTATGTGGCCTGGAGCATTTTCAGAGGAAAGCTCAAGCTCCTTTTCAATGACAGCAAAGTTCTGAAAGCGTTTTTTAAACTCATCAGACAGTGACACAATATCTGAAACATAGCTCTGCATTTTTTCATTGATGCTGCTGTCTGGAAAATTTGTCATGAAATCATGACAAATTTGAAGGAAAGTGGATGGTATTTGGCTGCGTTTGAGACAGTTGGTTTTAAAAAAGTTGGAGAACTGTTGTTTTTTTACAACGCTAATATTAAATTGCTTTTTTGTTTGTTTCTTGTTTGATGTTGTTTGTTTTATCGGATTTTCTAAAGCTTTCTTAAAGCACTTTTGATGGCTGTACAAATTTGATTTTTTCATGCAGATGTTTATTTTTGGGGAGTATGGACATTTTTTCAGTTTCTATTATTTTAAACTTTTTTAACTTTATTAGACATAAAATAATTTGTTTATACTTTTATAATTTTAGTTTAAATTCAAAAACATCTAATTTTTTTAAAACGTCAAAAAATATTGTGTATTAATTAGACAAATAAACTATTTTAGTTTGATAATATATTAGCACTTTTATCTATAATATAGTCAATTATTGGTGTGGAATATCTGTTCAAATAAAAAAAAGTTAAACTACTTAATTTCGTCTCCGACGAAAACTTCTAAAAACCGTTTTTTGTCAAACATGTATATAAAAACCCTAAATATTTCTTATGAGAGTATTAGCAGTAATGTACTAAAACATATAAAATTGCTAATTAACAATGATAATTTCACACCAATTTTTCTGTGACAATATCATCAATTAAACAGTTTAATCATTTCACACAGTAAAACTTTTTTGAATATTTTTTTTGACTACAAATTTTCTCTTTGATGGTAAACAAACATAATTATTTTTACAATAATTTGTCTTTTATCTTACACTAAATCAAGCCGAGTAATACGTTTCATGCATTAAAAATATTTTTTTAATAATTTAGAAGAGGGGGTTATAACCTCATCAGACTTTGTGTGCGACCGTGGCCAGACATACATTTATCCACGCTGATTATTACGTTTCCATGCATTAAAAACAATTTTTGGGAGTAATTTCGGCGGGATGTTCAAACTGGAAACGCTCTTTATGACAAACTTTTTTTACTTCCTTGTCCATTCTAGATGACACAAAGTAAAAATTAAATAAACACCAATTTTACAATCTGACTCAAAATAACATCTGCAGTGTTCGTATTATACTTGTATCATCGCTCATATCGAATATCGTAAAACATATAATAAAGAATTATTAAATAAAGATTCTACTCAAATATTTGTATATTTTTTTCAAAGTTTCGAGGTAGGCCTGTCATAGCTACGAATCCCACCATAAAAATACCCATTTCTGTAGAACATATATTTATTAGCGCGGGCTACTGGAAAAAGTTAACGCGGGCCGCAATTTGCCCGCGGACCGGACTTTGAACATCTAGAAATGGGTTATTGTAAGGTTTATCGACAGTTGACAGTTAATCGACTTTAGTTGGAAAGTCGATTAACCTGCGAAGGAGTCGATTATCCTGCGAAGGAGTCGATTATCCTGCGAAGGAGTCGATTATCCTGCGAAGGAGTCGACTATCCTGCGAAGGAGTCGATTATCCTTCAAGTCGATTATCCTGCAAGTCGATTATCCTGCAAGTCGATTATCCTGCAAGTCGATTATCCTGCAAGTCGATTATCCTGCAAGTCGATTATCCTGCAAGTCGATTATCCTGCAAGTCGATTATCCTGCAAGTCGATTATCCTGCAAGTCGATTATCCTGCAAGTCGATTATCCTGCAAGTCGATTATCCTGCAAGTCGATTATCCTGCAAGTCGATTAACCAGCGCACGCCCTGCTGTGCATGACAACAAAACGCTTCCGCATGGGTCCACATAGGTATATTAACCTAAGTGACCATTGCACCTATTTTTTTTTTTTTTTTTTTTTATAGTAGTTTATAGTCCTTTACACCATGTGTTTTAAGACTGAAATGTCTGTATGTAGGAAGCAGCTAAGTACTTCCTGTTGTGGATCATAACTTTTCCCTCCTCCTTTCTCCAGGCTTGGGACTGGCTCGCAATTAGCGAGGCGGAGTTATTGCACCTATTCAACTCTCTGGTGTATTTGCGGGATGGCTGCCTATTCACTTGGTGGTGTTTTTATATAGACTATATGCTAAACACTTCTATATCAGCACTGTACTGCAGTATCAATATTTAAGACATATTAGAAATTTTTCTGAATTATTTAAAAATTTATTTAAAATTTTTCTAAATTTTGAATTGAGAGTTTGAAATTTTTTATAATTCAGTCGCTAGAGTTACGCGCTATAGGCAAGTTCCTGTATACGCCCAGATTTGATTATTTTCTTGTATTCTGGAGTTTCAATGGTAACATCTATATGGATTTCGGTGTAAGTGGTTGCCGTTTTGGCAAGAACGTCACCAGTTTTATTACCCTGCACGCCAATGTGGCTTAGAATCCAGACCAACTTGCTTGCAACCCTATTTCTGAAAAGATTAGTTGTAGTTTGTACGACAGATTGTTGGTAGTGAGATTTTGAAATATTGTGACAAATGTCTAGTGCTTTGACCGCACTTAAAGAATCTGTAAAAATTACAAGATTTTGTAGTGGATCAGATTCTAATGCATTTGATGAAAGTAAATGATTTCCATATAGATTAAGAGCTATTTTGATTGCTTCTATTTCTGCAGCAAAAATTGAAATGTTGTCCGATGTTCTTCTGGACATTTTGAGACCGGTCGATGGAGCATACACACCAATGCCTATCAGCTAGTAAAAGTTACAGCATAAAGAAAACAAAGAAAAGTACTCCAGTTAATAGTAGCCAATGCACTATGAATATTCAGTCGTTAATCAATATGAATAATTATAGAGCGCCTCCTGTCATTTCCTTTGTGTGCCTTGTGGGCATCTGCAGAAACTTGCCTACGGTCATCTAGCATGTAACTCTAGCGACAGAATTATTAGTCAATAAAAATTACCAACTTTGAATTAAAAATTCAGAAATTGTTTAAATTAATTTAAGATAATAATACTGCAATTATGCTGATATAGTAGTACTTAGCATACAGTCTATATGAAAACACCACCAAATGAAAAAGAAGCCATCTTTAAATAGACCAGAGACAATGATAACTTCGGTTAATATACCTATATCGACCCATGCGGATGCGTTTTGTTGTCATGCAAAGCAAAGCGTGCTCTGGTTAATCGACTGGCAGGATAATCGACTCCTTCGCAGGATAATCGACTCCTTCGCAGGATAATCGACTCCTTCGCAGGATAATCGACTCCTTCGCAGGATAATCGACTCCTTCGCAGGATAATCGACTTCTTCGCAGGATAATCGACTTTCCAATTTAAGTCGATTAACTGTCAACTGTCGATAAAAACACAGTTCCCCCTAGAAATGCACAAACCATTGTTTGACGAACTTTAGTTATTAAATTTGTATTGTATTTCAATTATATGAATAAACGACGTTTTCATTATGAGATGTGATTAATGTAATGCCATAGCGTTACACCCACACTAACAATATTTTAAAAATATTCATCAACACTTAAACAATTAAAATAAATCTAATAAATAAACATAAAACAAAACTGTTTCATGTCAAACAAAAATGATGAAACAAAGTGTTTGAATTATAACCATGCAATATGAGTCATCTTAGAAGAATCAATCTATTAGTAACGCTTTATTAATTACTTTTTGTTTTGGTTATTATTTGTTGTTTATTTTTGGAGGGAAACAGAGACTTTTTTTACCAAAACTTAAGCAAAGAAAAAACGGTCTGGTTAGTTTCAACTGAAAATCAAAATAAAGCAAATGCAAGAATTTTTGAAAAAAGTTTAGTTGAGGACACAAATTATCAATTACTCTCATCGATAGTTATTTTAAATGGGCATTTAGAGCCTCTCCAGATATAGTTCTAGATGAGAAAAGTGATAAAGTTAGTCTTTTTGGGCGATGAGTCAAATAAAGAGCAATTTGTTGAGCAAATAATGAAAAACTTTCTCGCTAATGGCCTCAAAGTTTGTCAAGCTTCATATGATGCTGACACTCATCGCAAAAACTGCTTTTGAAATATCCAGAAACACTGATATCATTGTTATACTTGTTTATCATTTGGATTCTTCAATGGTGATGTTTTCATCAAACAGTTTTAATGCAAATAACTGTTTTCACCTCGTAATATTTGCCACCGTTTACTGCTATAAGTGAATGTGACACTTCATTGTCAACATTTGACCACGGCAAAGTCAAATCTACACCAAACAAAAAATGATGTACGTTTAAATATTGAAAAATGTATCATTTTTGACGAGTTACCTCTAGTATTTTGTTTATAGCAAAGCTGTACAAGAAATGTGAAAATATGTTTATGCCTATATCCTGATGTGAATCTATTTATAAAGCACTTAGAATTTTTCCGGGAAATAATTGTTTCTTTTTTGAGTGCTATAAATGTGGCACAACCATTATATAGTTATGCATCATATGACCATCACAAATATATTTTTAATAGCCTAAGACAAGGTCCTTCGTCACGTCTGATGAAGTTCACAAGATTTTAAACAAGATTTATTGAATAAGTTTCTAAACTTGCGGCGCTGCAAAATCAATTAATACAAACGAATACTTTCATGAGCAGAAACAATTATTTTTAAAATTAAACTACTTGGATGACAAATTCAACGAACAGGAAGTAAACTACAAAGTTGGCTTGTTTAGTCCTTAGTAAGCAGGAGGCGTGTGTTAGCTTGAGCCTTTGTGATAATTACAGCTACATTGTTATTAGCCTGCAAGCAAGCAAATAAAGTAATCATCTTGAGAAACATATTTTATTGGCTGCGGAATTTTGTGCTCTATCTGTTAAAATTGTTACCAACAAAATCTTTTAAAATAATAATAATGGAACTGTATAACAACCTGTCTGTTGATTTGTTACAATTTTGTGGACTGATTTTTAAAAATGTTCCGTTAAATGTCAGAGTTTGGTTTTCTCAACGTTTGAATCCAGAGCGATCAACATTTGGAAAGGAACATGGAAATCTTCAAGATTGGAGAGGTATGGCTGAATGTTTAGGTTTCTCCTCGTTGGAAATTGAAAACTTTCAAAGATTTCCTGATCCAATGGGCGAAGTTATGAAAAATTTTCCCATGAAGAAAAATGGGGCCACCATTGGAGATTTTTTACTAGCAATAATGAGTTGTGAGAGATTTGACATATTGGAAGAACCAGAATTACCGATTATACTGAGTAAGTTTAGAAACCATTTAAAAAAACTAATTTAAACATGTTGCTAAATTATAGCAAAATTGATAAATTTATGAAATGTTGTTTTGTATTTTGAATTCTTTCTTAGAAAGGTATCCAAAAATCAATGTATCACCACAAGTTGTGGAGCCACTTGATCAAGACCCTGAAAGTAATTTCTTGTTTATGCTTAAAACTTGCTTGTTTGATTAGTTATTAATAATAACTTGGAAATTTAATGTTTTTTCAGTTGATTCACCAAGTGAAAATTACGAATATTTAACTGTCAAAGAAGGTAAATAATATATAATATACTAGAGATATCCTGTCAAAAATGACTGATTTTTTGAAATCATATTATGTATTATTTTGCATTTGCAGCACCACCGTTTTTATCTTTAGGACTGACCAAGGATATCTTGATATAACAACTGGATCCACAACCTACTCTAGTAGGCCTAGACAGTTCAGCCAATTACGTCATAGTTACATCAAAATTTGTAGAAATATGATATAACTACTATGCTTTTGTAGTTTGTTACATCAATTTATTTATAGTTATGATATAAGAAGCGATAAAACATTAGGCCTACTAGAGTAGGTTGTGGATCCATTTGTTGTATTAAGATATCCTTGGACTGACATTGTACAATTGCCTAATGTTTTTTATTACACGCCTGCGCGGACTAATTTTAGCAACTGCTCTGTGTTGACAAGCGCGGCCGCCGAGTTATGCGAAATTGCTAACATACATACATACATACATACAGACATAGGAAATTATGTATGTAGAATATATCTATATATATATATATATATATATATATATATATATATAAATCTCGTGTCATAGTGTTTGAAATTGATCTCCTCCAAAACGGCTGAACCGATTTTTATGAAATTGTTTATGTACATTTGGTAGGTCTGAGGATAGGTGGTAGGTTATTTACAATATTTTTTTAAATATTATATATATTTATATATAAATTTTAAAAATATTTTAATATATGTATTTCCCTATAAAAAGGACATAATTGAACTTTATTAGCAATAAAACGAACGGAAGAGCAAGCGGGAACGGAGAACAAACGGGAACGGAGAGCAAACGGGAGCGGGAGAGCAAGCGGGAACGGGTGGGCAAGCGGGAGATAGAGCAAACGGAAACGAGAGAGCAAGCGGGAACGAGAAACAAGCGAGAAAGGGAGAGCAAGCGGGAAAGAAGAGCAAGCGAAAACGGAGAGCAAACGGGAACGGAGATCAAGCGGAACGGGAAAACAAGCGGAAACAAGAAAGCAAACGGGAACGGGAGAGCAAGTGAGGAAGGAAACGAGAACAAGAGAGAAGAACAATAGAAAAACTTTCAAAAACCCCGGGCATTGTACACTCGATTGCTACATTAAAAACAACTGCCCATACCTCAATGAAAAACTTCAGTGGCGACTGATTGTCTTACTGTACAAAACTACCCACCAAAAATCCGGAGGCTAACCCAACCAATTTCTTGTTAACGTATTCATCCTTTTTTCTAGCTTTTCTACTGACGGCAAGCTCATCTCTTACATTGATAGAAGCCAAAACAGTCTCGGTAATAGAACAAACTGAAGTAATCACAATTTGAACCTGCTCTCGAGTGGGGCGGCATCAATTTTTTTTATATCATTAAATGCCGATTGGAGAACTTCAAAACACCGGCCGATGTTGTTAAGCGAATCGTCGTACAACCTTTCCAGGCTCTTAACGGGTTGTTCTTTCAGTCTTGGGATCTTGTTACCAGCAACTGGAAACGTCACGTTGTCGTCGATCTTGTCTCGTCGGTGTTTAAAAAAAGAACCTCTCTTTGTTAAGCGTCTCGGTCCGTGGTTCTTAAATTTCTTGACACTTTAAAAAAAGTGGGTCCTTGTCCATTGATCAAGCGGATGCTAATCGACAAGATAATTTACCAACTTCAATTTGAGTTAGCTTTTTTAACGTTTTGCAAATAATATAATTAAACAAACTTTTCTGATCGCTTCACCTTACAAACTCGCAATATCAAAGAATATTGCTTGCTTCTATGTTAATTCCCAATGGCACAGTAAGTTCACTCAGTAACAGTGTCATAGCTTAGCGGGGCTTTGCCGGAATATATATAATCTACCCTCAAACGTCTAAATCTCACAAATTCTAAATTAATTTTTTTCGGCTTCATTACATTGAAGTTGATTTTTTAAAAACTTTTATTTAGTTTACAATCTCTGTTTGTGCGTGTGCGTATGGTTTTCTCTGTACGCAAATCTTGCAAGTAAAATTTAACCAGCTTTTTGACTAGCTAAGAAGCTGAAACTTTTAGCAGAGCTTTATATTGGATGACAATACATGATTCAATTAAAAAAAACTATTTGAACATCTTTCGTATTTCTAAACCGGGTGTATTTGAAACAAAAGTTTGTGTTGAAAAACTCGTTTTTTCTTTTACTTGTTTACAGGTTTCTTTGTTAAAATCCAGCAATTTTCGAAGTACTTGGCTAAGGCGCCAAGTGTTTCTGTCCAACGCAGAGGCATCAGCGTTTGCAATCTGCTTTCTGGCTGCCCATTTCTTTCTGGACTTTACAAACAGACTAATTTTTAAAAGTCTTTAATCCGAAATTATCTAACAGCAGTCGCTTTGGGAACTTGCTGAACTTGAACTTTTCAACCAAAAACTTCAGTGGCAACCTCAATTTGGCAGTTTTGTTTTACAAAAATACTAAAGTATACTCTGGGGGCAATCCCAATCATATTTTATAAACTTATTTATTTTCAACTCATGTTGTTAGAAGTTATAAACTGAAACTTTTTCAAGCTCTTTTCAACCTTTCCCAGATAGTTAACAAATATTCGATTCTTTTTTGTACTCTTGGCACTTCTCTTTTCTAAAGAGATCTGTCGATGTGTTTCGAATAGCAAAGCTTGTCAATGACAGCAACATTATTCTCACCCCTACGTTTAACAGTGATGTTGGGAAAAATCATTGTAACGATGTCAGTTGTTTTTTTTGAGATTATAAATATCTTCTGCTTTTTGCCATTTGCTTTGAATTCCTTTTTCCCAAGAATGCATGAGTAGAGAATAAAATAGTCTCAGTATATCTTAGCGCTTTTTGTAGATAAAATATAGCACCACATTTGTTTTAGGAGTAGATCTGTTTTTTGTTTTATAGGGATTGTGAATGACTCCAAGTAACAAAAAAAACAAAGAATGGGAAGTTTGGAAGTGATATTTCTGGAAAATCAGTTTTTCACGCTGATGTTCTCCAAGTGTATCACTAAATGAAACTAGACAATTTTTGTCAAGCATATTTCTTGATCGAATAAAAGGGTTATTGATAAACTGAAACCTAGCCATGACTAACTTTTTCATTTTCAAGGCTTTTTTCCACCACCGTCGTAAAAATTTCTTATCCCTCTTCAGCTGTCTAGTTTGTTTGGTTTTTTAAAAACTAATTAATTTTTAACCTGGATTGATTGTCTCCGTTTTACAAATTCAAAATTTGAACTGCGACAGGACTGTGGTTGGCATCGGTCCCAAAACAGTTCGATGTTCTACTTGCATTGAGGTCTGCTGCAGAACCTTGATTGAATTCGGATAAATCCATTTTTTACTATGAACTTTCATACCTTGGATCCTACTCCCTGAAATTCTATTGGGAAAAAGAATCGTTTTCCGTTAATCTGCACATGAATTCATAATTGTCTCTTTCTTTTTGGTGGGCACTCTGGTAACATGTTTTCATGTCTTCCCAGCGATTTTTTTAAATTTTCTTCAGAAGCTTACTTCTTGATGTGACCCGCTTATTTTTTGGCAGCTTTGATTTTTTTTCTTTTTTTTCCTTTTGTCTCATTTATTCCATATCTCTTTGTTTCTTATTTTTTACGAGAACAGTCCATCCTGTCTGCCTCACAACATAATTCTTTTAATGTTTTTCACTTTCTTTTTGTGTTGTTTAAGTGACGGTTTTCTTGATACAAAATTATTTCAAATTCTTCTGGACATCTCAAAAACAGAAAAATTTGAAAATAACTATTTCATTAATGTTTTCATCACAAATTAATAAACTTACCGTAACGTTTTAAACTTTTTACATCTTTACAGCTGAAACAGGAGAACCGGAATATTTTCATGCATTCGTTTGTTACACTTCAAAAGATTTAAAATTTGTAAAGGAAATAATGTTTGAGCTTGAAACTAAAAATGGAGTCAAACTTTGTATCCCGGAAAGAGATTTTCTTCCAGGATCACCGAAGCACGAAGCGGTTACACAGCTTATTAAGGAGAGGTAAATTTCTGTTTTTATTTCATTTCATAAAAGAAGTTTTTTTATTTGATTTAATTTTTTTGTTGGTTTTCAGATGTAATCGAATGATTATTGTATTAAGTCCAGATTTTTGGGGCAGCGAAGAATGCCGATTTCTAATGCTGTTTGCTTTCTCTCTCGATCCATGTGTGATTCATTTCAATTTTTTTGGTCATGTATAAGTTAATTAGCGTTTGTAAATTTTTTTAACAATTTTCAAATTGTAGGTGCCAGACAGAAAAAATTAATTCCCGTCGTATATAGAAAGTGTGATATTCCATCCTGCTTGAACCACATAACCCTGGTGGATTATACACGGAGTGACGTGTTAGAGTGGTTCTGGTCTCGTCTATCACGATCGTTAACTCCAACTTCTAGTTTCAATTCACAGCTTCAACCACTTACTTTCATGTCTATTACGGAAGCACCTCCTTCTTACTATTCAGGAACCAAATCTACTAACATTGACCATCGCAGGCATATATCAGACTCAGCAACTGTTACTCCAAAGAAAATAGAATTTGAAACACGAGATTTAGCTGATGATTTTATCGAAATTAACCACAAAGTTCTTTGTCCTACTGCTCATAAAGGTTCTAGCAGTTTAAGTAATAGTATGTCTTCCCAGACGGAGCAAGATAACGATGGTTTTTGTGATGTTTCTGAAATGTTTCCAGTACCTGGAACCAGTTCTTCCTCCAAACACTCCAGCAAACAGTCTTTCAGTTTCACAAAAATATTTAAAAGCAAACATAAATGACGCTATCAAACAATTGAATTAAAATACTTTTGTAATGAACCGTTATAAATGGATTATGTACTATACAGGAGACCAGATTTAAAATAAAAGTTTGCACAACATTTTGGAACTGTCTTTTGATTAAATTACAAAAATTCATAAACGTTTAGTTTAGTTGTTTTGTTGATAGTCTATGGTGTATATAAAGTAAAACTCCAATAAGGTTTATTCAAAAATTAAGTTATCTCGAAAGAGCTTTCTTCTTTTTTTTTATCCAATTTTACTTGATTTAATTAATTTCTCTTTATCTACATCTGTGTTTCCTTCTGTTCTTGTCCTCTTTTACCATCCCTACTATTAAAAATGCCTCTCTTGATCCTTCTTCTCTATCTAGCTAACCTATCCTTCATATCTAAAATCATAGAAAGAGTTGTGTATAAACAAATAAGTGTTTATCTAACTACTTTCTCACTTCTTTATCTTTCTCAATCTGGCTTTAGACCTGGCCACTCTACTGAAACTGCTCTACTTAAGCTTTATAATAATCTCATTGTTTTTTCTGACTCTGGCCTCTCTACTTTTCTTTTTGTCTTGATTTTTCATCTGCTTTTGACTCAGTTGATCACTCACTGTTATTGGATGTACTTGATAAATCTTTTAATATAACTGGTGAAATCATATCTATCTGATAGATCTTCTTATGTATCAATTTTCTAGGCGCCGGTCACGCGGCCGCCTCAATGTTTGTTTATTTCAATATTCGTCCACTCCTATTTTTAATACATATTTTTTGGCGTCAAAGTTGATGGCTTGCAATTAAACGTTAACATGCATTCTATTGAATCTTCCAAATCAACTGCTGTGTATTTAAATTATGGTGTTCCTCAAGGCTCTATTCTTGGTCTTTCACTGTTTATTCTCTATACTTCTGAATTTTCTCATATTATATCTTCTTACTCTCTCAATAGTCAAATGTATGCAGATGACTCTTGTGTCTATTCTACTTTCTCTAACTCCTTTCTTGAGTCTGTTCTTAATCAAATAACTGCCTGCTTTCGATCTATTATATTTGGAGTTCTTCTATGTGTCTTAAGCTTAATCCTGATACGTTTGAATTAATCTACTTCAATAGGTTTTTTTCGTTTTGCCACTACCACCTTTTTTTTATTTTTCTATTTTTCTTTGACTCCAACTTGTCTTTAACCTTTCAAATATCATCTGTTACTAAATCCTGCTATTTCCATATTTGCCGCATTAAGCAGCTTCGTCCATTTGTGGATGATCCTTCACTACAACTACGAGTCTCTTCTCTCATTCTGTCTTGAATTGACTACTGCAATTCTCTATATTATTGTCTTCCTCATGCTAACCTTCATCCTTTCTCTAAAGCATTCAACTCAGCTGCACGCTTAGCTTCTCGCATCTCCTACTTCTCTCACAACTCTTCATCTCTTGTCATTCTCCATTGCCTTACTCTTAAATTTTTAAAATTTGTTTACTAACGTTTAAAATTACAAATTGTCCTTTCCCACTATACTTAACTAACTTAATACAAATCCCTCCTTAGTCTGATCTTCGATCTTCTTCTCTTAGTCACTTTCGCATCTTTACTATTAAACATTCTTTTTGCTAAACGCTCTTTTTTCTACTCTGGTCTCTTTCTCTGGAACTCTCTCCCTGTTGCTCTTACTAACTCTACTTCACTCACTGTTTTCCGTCGTGGACTTAAAACTTATCTGTTTAATCAGTTCATGTCCGAGCGCTATTGAACGCCACGGAAAATAGCACTATACAAATTAAAAACGATTGATTGTCAATTAATAAAATGCAAGTCAAGCCTAATAACGGTAGCATATATTTAATTTGTTTGCAAGAAACTGCTGGCTACCATAAATTCTCATTGAAATTATCTTTTTCTATTTTTTTGCCGCGTCTCATCTTGGGAAACAGCTAGATGTCTCATTTTAAGAATCAGTATACCATTGCACACTTAATGGCTTTACCCGAATTGAATCCGATCTATCAACCATGAGTTTGATATGTCAAACTCGACTGTTTGACTTACTGGTATTTTTTGGCTGCTTGATAAAGACTTCTGTAACCTTTAAATGATGACTCACTATAACCAACAAGAACACATTTTTGCACGAGAATCCCACATTGTTCGTTTTTCCTTTGAAATGTAAACATAGGTTTCACTTCCAAACACTCGTAAATGACAAAAATCTGGGTTTGATCTATTTCATAGCTCGTATGGGTTCTCAAAAAACAAAAATAACAACTTGTCATCACGGCCTTTTCCCAATTTTCAGTTGCTCGATTTACATCAAACAAAACAGCATACTTCTTCCACTTTCACACAAGGATCAATTTGATTTTTTCCGACACAACATTTTGTACTGGATTATATGATACAATTGGCTAAAATTCAAGGCTTTCACGTTTGATTACTCCTTGAGTGTTTTGAGAAATAAATTCTGTCCCCTTGTCACAACATAAAACATTCATTGATCTATCACATTTATTTTTTACATAATAAACATACTCTTGCAACTTTAGAGACACTACCTTTTTAGTGTGTAGCAAATAAATGTGTGGTGCGGTGAGGTGCAATGTGGTGCAGTGTTGTGTGGTGAGGTGTGGTGCGGTGTGGTGCACTGCTGAGAAGTCAACAAGCAATCTATCAAATAACTCAGGAGCAAAGACTAAGCTGGCCAAAGTAGCTGAGGGAGAAAACTTAAAGCCGATTAAAAAGTCATCCAGATGTTGGTTCAGATTTTGCGAAGAGTGTTCTTTTCTGCGAAACAGGCCAAACAAAATGAATGCGGTCATTTCACATTGATAATGATGACAATGCAACCTTCGACAACCTTCCGGCATTGAGGATTGAAGCAGATGATGGTTGTGAAGAAAAACTCAAAAGCAAGAGATAGGAAAAAGAAATAAAATAATTTTTTTTAAACATTTTCTAGTGACTTTTTCTTTCTCCTAAATTGACATTAACTTAAATTTTTTATAGTATTTATTTTTTTCCTGTCTAAATATACTATGTTAAAAATCAATAAATTTTAATAGAAAAAGTCTCGGCCTTTCTTTAGGTTACAAAAAATTTAAAACTGAATGCTGCTACATTGTAATTGCACTGTTTGAACGAGTCTTCTTCTCAATAGTTCACTTGTAGTTATTATATATATATATATATATATATATATATATATATATATATATATATATATATATATATATATATATATATATATATATATATATATATATATATATATATATATATATATATATATATATATATATATATATATATACGCTAAATAAAACAATTAATAATATTTATTTAAATATAAGCAAGATGCTTTTAATTATTTAAAATTTATCGTAGATCAAAAAAAGAATTGTTCAATTTTTTCTTACTTTTTGGAGATATAGAAATAGACTCTTCTTCCCGATTGGTTTCGGGCTCATCTGTATCATTCTTCCCATGCGAGGCTGAATTATTATTATCAAGATAAGTTAAAAACTAATAACTATTTTTTTATTATGCTGACATTTTTAATGAAATTAATAATAACATTTGTCATTTAAACTAAACCAGTCCTATAACTTCAATAATTCTTTTCTGTTTTAATTTTTTTGTTTCATGCAATCTTTTTTTTCCATAAAGATTTTTTGAAGTTTAGAAAAATGCAAACGTAAATGTTTCATGGTGTTATTTCGAAAAAAACCCAACGTACAATCTACCAAAGCGCTTTTCATCAACAACGAAACACGAATCGACAACCGTGAAACGGAATTTTTCATTTTAAGAAAATTTAAAATTAACAGAATATTTTTTGAAAAAAACAAAGAAAATTTATTTGAACGTACTGATTTGTTTGTTTGTCTGTTTTTTTAATAATAGTCCTTTGCACCAGCTGTTTTAATACAATATGAACTTTATATATTAAAAAAAAGTTATTATTGCATACCTTGAAGGAAATATTATACTCACGGTTATAGTGAACTTATGTGCATTGAAAAACTTAACTTTTTGTTTTTTCATCAGAAAAAATAGTGTGAAAATAGAAAGCATTTGCAGGCCAAAATATTACATATTTTTTTCAATATAACATTTTTGGCTTGATTTCAAATTCTTTTAAAACTGTTCAAAAACTATTTTTTTCTAAAAGAAATTCTTAATTCTTAATTATTGTTTATGTTTTTTCTATCATTAAAATTAATTTATGAGAACTTGTCATTGTTATTTCGTTCAGTTTTTTACAGGTCTTGTTTAAAATATTATTTTTTATTTTGTCTTGGTCGTTTATGATGCAAACTATAACAAAACTAATGTTTAGTATGTAGGCAAATCTGAATAAGCAATTTTTTAGGTAAGAAATTGTCCAAAAAGATCAAATTCTGCTGACAGCCAAGTTTCAATCAACAAAATCTGATCTTTTTGAATAATCTCTTACCTAAATAGCTACCTAATTCAACTTTTCTTAAAAATTTCAATTTTTTGTTTGGTAATTTGTCTATATAATTTTTTTATTCAATTTTAAGACAAACAGGAGTTTCATTAACAGTGATTGATTCATTGTTGCCAGAGTTTTTATCAACAGCAATCAATGTTGTGTTGACAGAAGATTGACTGTTACAGTCAACAGTTATCAACAGGTTCTGGACGATCTGTAACATATAATGCTAAGAACTCATCTGCATTAAAAATATGTGCATTGAAAGGCTCAATTCCAGCCACCTTGAATCCTGCTATGATGTTTGATAGAGTGAAAGCTTTTGCATAAACCTTGCTTACAATTCCAACAATATCAAATATTGTCATAGTTTTATGATTAGAAACCTTGTAAAATCTTTTCAATGAACCGTAGACTGATCTATCGATTGGTTGAAGTTTGTGGCTACAGTATAGTGTAAAAGTGAACAGTGTGATTCCAGACATCCTACAGATATAAGCAGTGTGATGCCAGACAACCCACAGATATAAACAGTGTAATGCCAGACAACCCACAGATATATGACTTTTATGGTTATCATGCAGTAGCAACACTGGATTGACGACAGAACATTTTGTGTGGAAAATGAAATGATTCAACCACTGTATGAACGTTGCAGCATTCATCCACCCTCATGGGTTTGCAACCCCGACATAGCCAGGTGGATTTATATATGATCATAGTGTCCTTAAAATGAACTCGATGAAAAGTTAAAAAAGGCGGAATGGAATTTCTGATTGCGTTTACAGCACAGCATGCCGTGATGAGAGTATCTCTTTCCGCAGATGTTATTCTGCCGACTTGCTTGTCACCACGACCAGCTATTATTTAAACTGGTTTCTGAACAGTCGTTAGGCCTGATAAGCTATTCAAAGCACCTTTGATACTATTTTCAGATATGAGTTTGCTCTAAGAAACACAACCCGACATTTGGCAGAAGCAATTTTTTGAGCAAAATTATCAACCTTTCGGTTTGGCAGTCGCTCTTCGGGACTACAATTTAATATTTGGTTTGTGTGTCAATTCTTTGACAATTTTGGCTCTTTTGGTTGTCTGTTTATTTACTCTCCTCGTTTAACTTTTGATCACGAGGATGACTGATGTAGTTGAAACGGTCCATCGGTCTGACAATAAAAGTTTAACAGAGAAGTTTTTGACTAATTGTAGTCTCCAGCAGCGATTGCTATACCGAAAGGTTGAGAATTTGGCTCGAAAAGTTGTTACTACCAAATGGCGGTGGTGTTTCGTAGAGCATATCTTAAAGGCATATATATGTATATAACGCAACAAAACAATGAAAATGATGAAACGTAAATTTACTCCATGTGGCTTGACTTGTTTTCGCCAAAATTGCAGCATTAACTGTAAAAGAGCTGTTTAAATTGTTTTCATTTAAGATTATACCATCTAAGCTGATCGTTATATCCAAATTCATACTTTCAATTAAAAAAGTAACAAAACTACAAAACAAGATTTTGAACATTTTCAAGTTTTTTATGATGTGACGTTTTGTTTATTTAATACGTTGGTAGAACATTTAAATAGTGGAGTTGTGCTCAATTACAAATACTAAAACTGCTTGTACATCAGGTTTGTCCAACTTTTTCTAAAGAACACATCAACAGTTAACCGAGCGTTGGTTCGCCAGATTTAAAATCGGGATCCTCCACAAATGATGTCACACAATCTTGAATGTTTTTCACTCCACTCTCCCTTGTCATACGTTGTCACAAAAAATCACACACTTTTCAAATAAGACGTCACAAAATCTATAAAAGATATATTTCTAGAAATACAAATTTACAGGCTCCAAATTACTTTTACTGCCAGTGCTTGACAGTAGACAAGGGTGCGTCTCTAAAACAAAAAAAAACATTAAAAGCAAATAACCTAATAATTATTTTTATACAAACGTTTTACAAACTTTTATTTATGTTACAATCTCTGTGTGTGTGTGTGTGGCTTTCTCTGTACGCAAATCTTGCAAGTAAAATTTAACCAGCTTTTGGACTAGCTAGGAAGCTGAAACGTTCAGCATAGCTTTATATTGGATGACAATACATGATTCAATTCAAAAAAACTTAATTTGAACATCTTTCGTATTTTTAAATCAAGTGTATTTGAAATAGAAGTTTGTGTTAGAAAACTCGTTTTTTCCTTTACTTGTTTATGGTAAAGGCAGACCTAAAATCGATTCTTTAAAAATAACGGAGCAGAATAATAACTCTTTTCTGTTTATATTTGATTTTTTCGTGTGAACTCTATTTTTTTTTGTAAAGGGTGACTACACTACAAGCCTTACTTATTAGTAGTCTCCCTGTTGTCATTTCATTTCATTTCATATGTAGATACTAGCAGTGCCCGTAGCGGCTTCGCTCGCATGAAATTAGAAAGTTTGAACCGTGCATCCATGGTAGAGATCATTTTTTTAGGTCTCGGCTCGGCCCGTCGACAAATTAGCCTAGCCCGTTTTAAAAACCCAAACTCCTGGCCCGGCACAGCCCGTCTGAATTAGGCCCGAACCATTTTTACAGGTCTAGAAGTTCTATATACTTGATGAAAAACTTCGGCCCGTCCCACCTTGACCTCAGGTTTAGCCCGGCCAAACTGAAGACCCTAAAACCACTAAAATATCTATATACTTGGTGAAAAGCCTCGGCCCGTCCCACTTTGATTTAAGGTTTGGCCTGGCCCGTGTGAAGACTCTAAAATAACGGCTTGGCCCGGCCGATGATAAACTGGACTTAGCTACTTTTAACCGGCACAAAACTTCAAAATACTAATTTTTACATTTGTAGCACTTACAGTTTGTGAGTAGCAGTTATTTTGAAATCAAATAACCCTTATTTCCACCCCACATTTGAGGTCCTGGAAACCAAATTTTCAAAAAATGCTAAAACACGTATTTCATTATTTTTGGAGTAGAAACTAAATACTAATTTTTACTTCTGTAGCATTAACAGTTTTTGAGTAGCAGCTACTTTAAAAACCAAATAACCCAAAAAATGATGAAACACGTATATCTTTTTTTTTTGAGTAGATACTAAGTATTAATTTTTACATCTGTGGCAATTACAGTTGTTGAGTAGCAGTTACTTTAAAAACCAAATAACCCTATTTTCCACCCCACATTTGAAGTCCTGGAAACCAAATTTTCAAAAAATTGTGAAACCCGTATATCATTATTTTTAGAGTAGAAACTAAATTCTAATTTTTATTTTTGTAACATTAACAGTTTTTGAGTAGAAGCAACTTTAAAAACCAAATAACCTAATTTTCCAACCCACATTTGAGGTCCGGGAAACCAAATTTGTAAAAAATCGTGAAATCTTTATTTTTAGAAAAGAAACTAGATAATAATTTTTACATCTGTGGTATTTACTGTTTTTGAGTAGCAGTTACTATAAAAGACAATTAGCCCTATTTTCAACCCCACATTTGAAGTCCTGGAAACCAAATTTTCAAAAAATGCTAAAACACGTATTTCATTATTTTTGGAGTAGAAACTAAATACTAATTTTTACTCCTGTAGCATTAACAGTTTTTGAGTAGAAGCTACTTTAAAAACCAAATAAACCAATTTTCCAACCCACATTTGAGGTCCGGAAAACCGAATTTTCAAAAAATGGTGAAACACGTATCTTTTTATTTTTCAAAAAGAATCTATATACCAAATTTCAAAATCTCCTCATTTTTGGTTTTCGAGATATACATTGTTTTAGAAAAAAGTTTGTTTTCCAGTTTTTTCCCCTCAGGAGCAAAATTTTCAAAAATCCTTTCTTAGCGGATGTTTACGCTATAAAAGTAATATAAGTTCCAAATTTCATGTTCCTAGGATGAGGCGTTTGAGCTCGGCGTTGATTATCAGTCAGTCAGTCAGTCAGTCAGTCAGTCAGTCAGGACATGTTCTTTTATATATATAGATGTCGACAAATAAACAAATAAGTAAATAAAATCAGAGCTTTTGTGTCCAGATAAGAGCTGTGTCCAGTCTCAACTCTGCTGTTTTGATGCTAAACAAGGCAATATGGCTCAGTCACAAGAACATATTGAAACAGCTAAAAGTCAATTCTCATTTATTTTGATGAGACGTCACATATGATAGACTCCCTCACTTTTGTCACAAATGTGTGATCCCTTTCCTCTAATCGTGTTATGTCATTTATGGACGGTCACTTACGTAATTAATCAAACTAAAAATGTATTAACTAAAAATTCATAACATTTTAAATTAAAATATCTTCCAAATTTTCATTTCTCCAACGCTCATATTAACTTGCAATGTTGTTTGTTGTTTGTTTGTTATTTCAGCGCAAACGTTGTTTTTGAAAACACCGCTACTTGTCCGATCGACGAAGTTAAGCAACGTCGAGGTCGATTAGTATTTCGATCGATGACATTAAATACAATTATCCGCTATTAGATTTATAAAAAAATTAAAAACTAAAAATATTTAAATAAAAAAATAAAAAAATTAAACACTAAAACATTAAAATAATATAAAATATAAAAAAATAGTTGTTTTAAACAACGCTTGCATACTAATGTACTAAAAGGTTAAAATAATAAAAAAATGTACATATTAACATTTTTCGCTTGGAAGATGAGAGCGATGGGCGATAGTTGGTTATATATATTATATAGATTAAGCACAAACGAAAAGTTTATTTATATATTTTTTATTATTCTTTACTATTCAGTGTTTAACACTCACATTTGAACATTAAAATTTAAAAAGCAAATTATTTTAAAACGGATTAATGTATTTAATGTCACCCATCGAAGTAGTAACCGGGCTTTACTTTGTTGATTGGACGAGTAGCGGTGTTTTCAAAAACATAATAATTTAATATTTTTAAAATGTTTTTATTACTTATGTTATTGTTTTATTAATACAATATTGTTTTATAACAATTACTTTTGTTGTCCTTGTTATATTTAGGTTTAATGAAAGCTGGAACATATCTAACTTTCAAGTACTCCATATTACCCCACCTCTAGTGGGTAATATGGGGTACTTGAATGCTACACTTTATTTAATTATTTTCTAACAAATGAAATCATATTTGCTTAAATGTTTCATTAACTCATAGTAATATGTCTGCTTGGTATACAGAAAAAAAAATTAAATTTCTGCCACTATAATATGGTTTAAATTATATTTTTTTGTTAAGTACCCCATAATACCCCACTTTCCCCTACGTTGAAATAACTCGATCAATTTATTTTCTTCGACCTTATGATTTGCATGTGAGTCAATGATTTAAATTATATTTTCAATACTTAATTTGACCGAACAAACTAGATTTCAAAACTTGAAGCACTTTAGACATTGGTTAACTGATTTTCAAAAAAATATAACTTCACGTTTGACAGGTTGGTGACAAGTTTGACATTCAAAAATAATTTAAAAATGTTTCTGTTAATAGCAATAAACGTTTTTTGACATCAAACGTGTAACTAATAAATTCAGAAAGGGTTATCTCTCTGCAACGTCCTTTCAAAAACTGGAAAAACTCTTTCGTTGTTCTTTAGTTGATCCATAAATTCTTGATTCTGGCGATGTTTTGTGTGATAAGCCGAATCAGACATGCCCCTTTTTTTCAGTCGGCTTCTGAAAGAAAATCAGTTTGATGTCAGTTAAATATACCTGTTGAATTAGATAATTTTCATTAAAACATTTCTTATTGAATACAATGCTGAATATACCTTCTGTTTTGAAACCAGATCATAATTTGTCGGTCGGTAAGATTCAATTTAACGGCTAACTCTTGTCGTTCATCTCGGCTAAGAAATGATTGTTGGAGAAATTTTTGCTCTAATGCTTCTAACTGAAATTTAGAGAAAACAGCTCTTTTTTGAGAATTTTCCTGAAGGGTGTCTCCGCAAGTTGATACAACCGGTGACTGATTGGCATAATGACTTTGATCTGTGATCGGCTGAGTGTCAAAAGACGTGGAACCTATTGATGAACATTGCGGCGAAACGTTACTGCACAAAGGAAGTGAGTGTCTTGAGTTATAGTAACATGTGTTAAACATGTACGATCCAGTATGCCCAGGCAAAGACGATGAGGGATCATTCTGCTGCTCTACACCGACTGAAGAGTGCGAGGTAGAATGCAACTGATGACTCTGGTTATCCTGGCTAAAGTAAGTTTCATAAAACTGCGTAGACAAAGCTGAATGATGAGTGTTCCAAGTGTTTTCTTCCCAGTTTTGGTTTTTATTCTTTGAAAAAAACTGTTTATAATCCATAAATATCTCCAATTTACCCTACACTGAAACTATCGATACAGAAGTAGAACACAGGAGAACAAAAATCACTACCAATAAATGACTTCTATTAAAAGGAATGCCTTTTATTTGGCCGGTTAACTCTTCTTTTCAACTGTTATGCAACGCTATATGTTTTGCTGGCTTCTTCTTACTCACCAGTCTGACTGGATCGACACTTGGTGTTTACCTTTCTGATTATATAAACGCTTGACTAATTGTATGTTTAGAACGAAACGGCACAAGTGGTAATCCTATTGTGTAATGACTTCTCAAGTTGGTGCCAGTAATGGTCAAAGGTTACTGGAAGGTAAGATTATGTAACTTTCAACCGCACCCTGCATAGCTAACATTTGTCCCTTGTTCACGTCTTGTGATATACGCCAGGTTTCAAATAAGTTGCATAAGTTACATGTATATTGGCCAGCCATGAGTACTATTAATTTGTAAACGTGATTTGAATTTACGGTTTAGCAATAGATTAACATCTTTCAATAGTGTTGATGACTTATTGAAATTATCATTTAGTTTTATAGCAAATAAAACCAGTTTCTTAAGGCACTAAGTGAGAGAATTTTAACTGGTTTTGATGACGATTCTCTACATTTTCATATGAAAAAATTGGCATCAATAAAAAGTTAAGCTTATTTTAAAACTGCTACTTTTTTAATCATGAATTTTGAAATCACACAATTATAATGAACGTCTCCTCCTGGGTCTAAAAAATTTCCAAAACAGTCCCTAATCTTAGCTATGGAAATTACATGCACATCAAAAACACAACTTAGTAGAGATATTTCACTTTACATAGAAACGACTAATCAGTGTACCTTTGTTTTCTACTTAACTCCCAATCTCTAAGTATAGCATTTTAAACATTTCTTAATTTTGTAAATACTCAACAGGATTGAAAACATATAATAAAGAATCAGCTTCTTCTGACTTCAAAGTAAAAAAAACCCTATGGTTTTTTCGACATCACTTCTCTCTTCAACTCCACAAAAAAAAGGTGCAGAACTGAACAACAAGTGGGAGGGCGAGAAGGAGCAGGAAAGCGAACAGAAGAGCAAGCAGGGAAGAAACCGAGAGCGAGAAACCCAGAACAACGATAGTGTTGATTGTTTTTATTTTTATGCCATAACAGGAAAGAGATCTACCTGTTGGGTGATTTTAAACTGCCAGATTTCAATTGGATTTTATTCTCTGCCTCATTCCGTGGTGCATACGGTATATTTATGGATTTAATTAATGAATTGGGTCTTCATCAATTTGTGAATGTCTCCACACGCGAGCGAAACATTCTAGATCTTGTGTTTTCATGTGATTCACGGCAGTAGGAGGGGCGGCGTTAAGATAGGGCGCGGTAGGAAGGCCCGCGACCACCCAGGGTGCCGGATACAAAGGGTCGTCAGACTCGTCAGCCGTATATATATACTTATTCGTAAATTTCCTAAATTTAGCAAAAAATCGTTACGTTAGCAGCACTAGAATGAATCGTAGTGTTCAATCCGTTCGATTGGAGCACTTCATGCATTTGTTCATTTTAGCGGGAATCCCCGACTATGAGGAACACATTTATCTATCTCTTTTTTTTAAATTTAATCAAAAAGAATTGGCGTTATTTTTGACAAAGAGGAATAATATTAATAATAATAATTTGATAATTTTTTACACTCATTCTTGGGGGTACTTCAGAGGTTGTTCACATTGTTTTCAGTTTCTGGTCATCGATGAAAAATTCTATTCGATCACTTGGAATTATATACTTTATAAAAGTTCAGTGACCCACAAGTTAGTGTTTAGTTATTCCGCATTCGTATAACTAAACACTAACTCGTTTAGTTTACATTACCGAGACGGTTTGATTTCAGTTGTCTATTTGATTTCTGTCTATTATTTATTTGTTTTTTTTTCTACCGTTTACCTGGGGCTCTGAAGATGAAAAGTTTCTTTTCGAAACTGCAGTCAGCCCATGTAGAGACATAAATAAAATGGCAGACATTGACATTGGAAAAGGTTTTTTGTTTTTTAAGTTTCGCCCGATTGAAAACCTGTTGCGCAAACTGATAATCGCCAAATGGGCCGTGGTTTTCAATGGAGCATGTTTAAAGGAACAAATTACGCCAAAATACGTTCAGAATAATATATATATATATATATATATATATATATATATATATATATATTAATGTAAAATCACTGGTTTGATGATCAACTTCCTATTGATAAACCTTAACTGATTCAGAATATTTATTAGGGATATTAATTATTTATTTATTTTAGTCTAGAAGGTATAAATAGCCTTAACAAAGTCTTCATTTATTATTTCCAATAAACTGCAAAAACATTCTATTGAGCCCGGTATACGATTTAGTGATATCGTAACATTGGTGTCAGAAGCAGGATACTTTTGGAAATGGGTTTAATTACTTTGGAAGAATTGAAGTGCTCAGATTTAAAAGGGCAGCTTCTTCTGAGGGGTTTATCTACTGTTGGCAAAAGAACGAGCTAAAAGAAAGGCTGCAACAATTTCTCGAAGGTGAAGGAAAAGATCCTGATACTTTTGAGTTTGAAATCGAAACCCCAATGGAATTGATGACATTGATGAGAGAGGAAAGCATAGCAGCACAAGAAGAGAACAGAGCAGCGCAACGAAGAATTGAAGAGCTAATTATTGACGATCGGCTTCGTTTATCAGAAGTTGAAAACAGAGTCAGTAACCTAGAGAAGCTGGTGAAAGAGAACGTCGGAGAAATCAAAACAAGATTGAACAATATGGTTAAACAAGTACAGAATGGTTGCCAAGTCCAAGAAAGAATTCATTCCGTTGAACATGCCAAGACCCCGGCTTTTGATGGCACTGTGTCATGGTCCGTCTACAAAGCTCAATTTGAAATTGCTGCCAGGAAAAATAATTGGTTAACCAGCCAGCAGAAGGCAGAAAATCTGGTATTTTCTTTGAGGGGAGAAGTTTTACAGCTTCTCGAGCTTATTGCAGATAGAGATGATTACGATTCAATCGTGAAGGTTCTCGAGAGCAGATTCAGTAATCAACACGCGCCAGAAATTTTTCGAGCTGAACTCAAGAGTCGACGCCAGAAACCCGAAGAAAGCTTGCAACAGCTGGAAGCGGATATAGAACGACTCGCCAATCTGGGATATTCCTTGTGCCCTCAAAATGTCCTCAATACAATTATTGCGGATGAATTCATAGCGGCCTTGAAAAACTCCGAAACCCAAAAAGCTCTTAGGGTCGCCCGAGTAGCTGGTCCCAGTGAGGCTTTGGCATTTGCATTGAATTACGAAGCCTCTGAAGAATTATCTGATAGGTCTTATCGGGTAAGAAAGGTGGGAATCGAAGAAAATGACCTGGATGATTGAGTCCGAAAAAGTATGGATGAAAGGCCTAGCTGGAAAAAGAATAACAACTCACCGCGTTGCTGGAATTGCGATGGGTTGGGACATCTACAGAGGGACTGTAGATTCCAGATGTTTGGACACGGGCAACGAAAACAAGGGGATTCCAAAAAGCACGATGATGTCAGACAAGAAGACCCATAGTGGTCCGTTCCAACAAACAAAATCCAGACTTTGTTACAATAAACGATATTTTACCTTATAAAGTGGTACCAATTTTTATTTTGAAGAAAGGGGCAAGTATATTTGTGGAGGGCAGACAGAATAAAAAAAACTGTAAATTTATCATTGATACTGGAGCTTCTTCTTCAATTATAAGGCCTTGTTTGGCGAAAGGAGAAGTTTTGCAAAGTCGAAATGACATTCGTCTCAACATTGGTGTCAGAATTGGGATATAAGAATGGTTTTGAAATCATTGAATGAGCTTTGGGTGAGTGAAATGAAAGACGAGCTGGAGAAACGTGGCCTGAGCGATGCAGGTAAAAAAAACGAACTTATGGAACGCCTCTTAGCCGCGTTAGTGAATGAAGGCTATAGGCCTGACGACGATGAATATCTATTCGATATTGACGAGGAAGCTGTGGATAGGCGGAGAAAATTGAAAAACAAATTGTTGGAAGAATAAAGACAACAAGCTAGAGAAAACATGGCAGCACAGCGGAAGGCAGGAGAAGGAATGATTCTTGGCCACAAAAACAAAGTAGCAGCAGCCGGTACAACTGTTGAGAGTTTGGTCGCAGGGTTGGCTGAGGCAGTGGTGGACACGGTTCTGGACCAGCTGGTGATGTGGGTTGCTGCGACGAAACCCAATTTGAACTGGAGTCCACCGGCTGTGTCTCAGAGCATGTGACGGATGATGGCCGTACAGACTGCACAGGTCATGTGGGTCATGATGATGAGCCTGTCAAAGACGGTCATGATAAGGAAACTTGCAAAGATGTTCAAAATGAACCATGCAAAGATGGTGATGACGAGCCTGGCAAAGATAGTGACGATGATACAGTCGGTTTGGACGTCAACAAATCTAAAGAAGATGAAAAGAATGTTGAAAACGAAATGCAAAACGATGAGGATGAAAGTGACGATGATGATTATAATAATGGCAATAACAGCGATGGCTTTTACCCATACAGCGACGGTTCTGAAACGGAAGCCTCCATAACAGACGACGGCACCGAATATTCAGGGTCAGATTTTAGTGACTATTCTGACTCGGATGAAGCAACCGATGATTTAGAAACGGACGAAACTCCAATGGGGAAATACGACAGAGCTAATTTGACAAAAAAAGAAGACACTGATTTGAGAGACGATGGTGATAATTTGAAGAAAGATCCGCTGGACGATACGAAAGTTGACACCGACGAAAGAGCCGAGTTGGAAGAAAACAAACATGACGGCGATGAACTTCTCCAAAACAACAATAGCAATGCAGCCAGCAAAAATTCTGAAAAAGATGAGCCAAGAACAGAGAACGGTACCGAAGGTTCTAAATCAGATGAATCCACAGAGGATTCTAGATCAGATAGACTAAGAGTCATTTTAAAATCAAATAACAGTTTGATGAAGGGAAAACCTTTTGAAGAGTTTCTTGAGAAAGATCTAAAAGATGTGAAGGAAGAAGAAAAAGCAGACAGTTCCGATAAACCGTGCAAAGATGTTCAGGACGAGGCATGCAAAAAGAGCTGTGAAGAACCGTGCAGATATAGCGACGATGAGCCAAAGAAAGACTCTGTTGATGAGCCAAAGAAGGACTGGAATAAACTGCATCAAACGGTCAAGGGACTTGACCATGTTGTTTGCAAATTGCGGTCAAAGCCACGAGTAAAGATCGAGGTATTTTGGTATTCGTGGCCGAGTCGCATTTCTCAAAAGCGACTATGCTGTTCGGGACGAACAGAATTAAGAAGGGGGTAATAATGTAAAATCACTGGTTTGATGATCAACTTCCTATTGATAAACATTAACGGATTCAGAATATTTACTAGGGTTATTAATTATTTATTTATTTTAGACTAGAAGGTATAAATAGCTTTAACAAAGCCTCCATTTATTATTTCCAATAAACTGCAAAACCATTCTATTGAGCCCGGTATACGATTTGGTGATATCGTAACAATATATATATTAAAAAAACAATCTTTGTAAAAGAAAATAATTTTAATAAATGGAAAGTCGGCCAATCCAGAAATATAAGGGATTTGTGAAAAAAACCTGGTTTTTTACGGCTTACTTGTTGTACAATATAAAACAGATTCCAGAAAAACCAGAATTTGTCAAACTTTGTGATCTCCAATTGAAATTAACTGTGGACTCTTAATCAGATATAGATAATTGTAGGTTGTATGATGAACTCTTAAGTCTAAAGTTTTTTTTTTTAGAATGTGGTTGCCCCTGTTTTTTTTTATTTATTAAAGCCTAGCTGTGCCTGTCGCGGCTTTGCTCACTTGTAATTAGAGAATTAGAACCGTTCATCCATAGTAGAGTACTGCACGGGCCGATTTTTTACGGCTCGGCCCGTCGAAAACTTGGACCGGTCCGTTTCATAGACCACAATTCCATGCCCGGCACGTCCAATTTGGGCCCGGTCTGTTTTTACAGACCTAAAATATCTATATACTTGGCGAAAATTTTGCCTCATCCCACCTTAACTTTAGGTTTGGCCCGGCCTGTCTGAAAACCCTAATATCACGGCCTGGTCCGGTCCGTACAGTATTCTAATCAATAGAGCCCTGCACAGATTGTTTAGACCTGGTCCGGCTCATTTCATAGCAGAAAATTCCATGCCTGGCTTGTTATTTAGGCTCAAACAAAACTTCAAAGCTTTGAAGCTAATTTTTCGACAAATAATGACACACGTATCTTATTATTAAAAAAAACTAAATACTGAATTTTAATGTTTTTTTTCTCCATTATTCATTTATCTTTTTGCTTTTTTGCTTTTTCTCTCATCTATTGTTACTGTAATAGTCAACCTGCTTAATTTTCAAATTATGACAAAAAATCAGTTATTTGATGTATCGTATATTTTATTAAACAGATAATTCTAAATAATTTGGTTGGAAAGTTGTTGACAGATTAGAAAGCACAAGACCAACAGAAGCATTGCAACTATGTTCAATCAATCAATTCTTTCAAACACCTAAAATGCTGAAAAAGAGCTAGCTAGCACGAAAATGAACTTCTTTCCCAGAACGATGACTTGATGGTGGACAGTTTGTAGAAATAAATCCAAACAAGCACACAACATAGTAGGTGCACATGCAATGAAACAAGTCGACATAAACAAATCATCGGTTACTGTGATACAACGCTGCTTATGTCTCTTTGAAACACGATACAGACAGTAGTACTTCAAAACAAATCGTAAGCAGGAAATGTGGAAGCAAGTAACTGTTACAAATACATAATAAGAAAAAATTCGAAAGAAATAATTGATAGAATTATATAATAAAATAAATAAAGTTATATTTTAACAAAAATCAGGCTACGATCATATCTAGTATCTTCATTTTGGCGTGGGTGTTCAAGGAAAAAACGCAAAACATTCAAGGCTTTTGAGCGTTACAAACCAAACAAAATAAAAAAACTTTAAAAACAAAATAATGCTTAACTGTAACAACTAAAAACAGAAAACATATAAATATTATTTATAATAATAATAATAATAATAATAATAATAATAATAATAATAATAATAATAATAATAATAATAATAATAATAATAATAATAATAATAATAATAATAATAATAATAATAATAATAATAATAAAAATAATAATAATAATAACTGATTATTATTTTTTACAGTAATTTTGCGAGCTTATGTGAATGTCGACGTTTTTTTAATTTCTTATTTTTTAGAAATTTAAAAAAATGAAACAATGATTTTAAATTGTTTTCAAGTTTTGAATCCACGAATATGCAATGTGACTCATCATCATTAAGGTCACGTGAATGCAAGTGTTAAAGATTCATCAATTTTCTAGAATTTGTTTTTAAAAGTGCAAAAAATGTTATTTAAAACAACATTAAAGTTTTCACTGAACTTAAATAAAACATTTAAAAAATGTGTCAGAAACAACTAACAAATGAATTTTCTGAAACAATTTAAAATTTCAACATCTTTTGTTTCATTTATGTAATTTGAAAACATGTTTACGGCAAGAAAAAAGAGAAATGTGAAGGTTGAAAAATTCGTGTTGTTGAAAAGTCAGCGAGCAAGTTTTAAGGTGACATCTACTTGAATTTTCGTTTTCCAGTGCACGAAGCATCAAGAGTCAGATACAACACTAACAACAGCGACTCATGTGAACATCAACAACAACCGACGGAAATGGAATAATCTTTTATATGGAAAATAATTTGTCGAAGAGAGGCCTTCTGTTTGGTGATTAGGTACACCCTGTTAATATTAACATTCAAATTTTGTTGAATGATGGCAAAGAATAATTAATTGATTGCAGGAAATTTAAAAAGAAATAAAACAAATTAAATTGACATTTGCTCACTCTTCTATGCTATTTTCATTTTTTTAAAGCCTGTCAACACTGGACTGCAGAGAATTATTAGCAGCCTCGATATCGATCTTTTCAACGTGAAGATTTTGGTCCATTTGAGTAACAGACTGGATGGCTTCAGCCAGAGCCTTCAATTGGAAGACAAACACTTAAGATAAACTTTTATTGTTTACGTAATGGTGTGTTTGCACGCTTTAAAAACTGTTCTTAATATACTATAAAATATTCAAAACAACTTGAAATTTTTTGCACTTAATACATTTTTGAGCTATTTATATTATAAACATTGAATTAATTAGTTAAAATATTTTAAAATTACGTGATCGTGGTCATCACTTGCAACAGTAACAATTTTTTCTGTTGTTTCAATTATTTCACCATTCGGTCCAACAACTTGCTGTGAAGTTAAAATAGATAGAAATTTCAAGTTTTATTTTAACTTAATAAATTTTTTTAATACAATTTTTTTAAATTCTGTTTTTTCATCTAATTTTAATTTTTTAACTTGTCGTATAGGAAATAAACTATTTGAAGGAATGAATTCTCACTTCTGTAATGATTGTTGTTTGAATCACGTTTTGGTCTACACCTGTATTATAATTTCCGCCTGAAAATGGATGATTATTTCCACCAATATCATCTCTGTTACCTGTGTTACCTTGGTGATAGGGATGGCGAAGATTTGGGTTGCCTCCACGGGCAGAATTCGGCGAGTTGTTTTCGAGACTGACGTCGTAGATGAACTCCTGGTGTGAATATTACGTTTTTTATTTATTAAAATTATAAGACTGCTTTGAAAATTATAAATAAAAAAATTTACATTTTAAAATTTCTTTTGTTTTTTTTTTACTATTATTCACATTGATTGATTTGAAAAAAAATTATTTTCCTAACTAATTTTTTCAATGAATTGAAAGAAATTAAACGTTTCAGCTCAGCTGTGTATTAAAAATTAAAATAATATTGAAATAAAACGTAAAAATATATTTTTTCATTTTATTTTTACAACGTTGACCGCTAGGACCAATTGGTATTTATTATTTGAAATAGTATAATTCGTAATAGCTAGTTTACAAAATTGCAAACCAGTCTGAAATACGATAAAAAATATAAAAAAGTTGAAAAGATTAAATTATGATCCACGACAGGAAGTACTTCGGTATCTCCTACATACTGCTATATCAATTTAAAAAATCCTGGTGTATAAGATTATTATAAAAAAAAGCTAGCCTATATTTCAGGATTTAAAGTAACTCACATTTTTGTTTAAAAATTTGGCAGTTGGTTTAGCACTGACTAGGACTGTTTTTTTGGCCGTTACAGTCATCTTCGTCTGATCAACACTTGGTCCATTTGTGCTGTTCATTTCACCATTAGCCAAACTTCTGAATCCCGTTGAAGGTCCTCTAGCAGCAGCAGGCTAATATTAATAAAATTACTTTAATAAAAAATGTAATGATCTTTAGGCCTTAAATATTATTCAGAAAAAAATTATTTTTGCATCTTTGATTAAGTTAGTCTGCAAAACTATGTAAACAGCCATGCTTAAATAATTGTTTGTTTTCATACTTTAAAAATAATCTATAGTAAATCACATTCACTTGTTGCTGTTTTGCATCTTGCGCAATTTTCTCTTCTTCTCCACTGGCAAATGGAACGTTGGATGAAGCACTTTTGACATGCTTTCCTCTCATTTCCAGTGTTGCCGCATCAACATTTTTATCCCCTTCCATTGGAATGCTACCTATTAATAATAATCATAAGATATTTTTTAATTTTAAACTTTTATAATATTTAAAAATTTAACAAAATATTCACATCCGTTGAACTAATTTGTTTTATAAGCGCTCACCTGCATCAATACTTCTTGAACCAATAAATCTTTTTTTTCCACTTCTGTCGACGAAAGGAGCTGGTCTGTCAATGAGAGCTGCAGCTTGCCTAATCTGGTACTCGGTTCTTCCTTCGTACTGGAAACCTGCTCCCAGTTTATTGATGACACCTTGAGGTTGGGGGTCTGGCTCTCTCAATCTGAAAAAAACATAGTGATTTCCTTTAATAAAATGTAGGTACAAATTAACCCGTTTAACACATTAATTAAAGAAAAATTTTGAAAGTTAAACCTGAAAAACGTGTGATGTTCAACAGCTGTCTTCCACAATCTCTTGGCCATTCTGTGATTTGGCAACTTGAAACCAATTGTATTTTCTATCTGTTCAAACTGAAAACAATAAATTCAAATTCAAATTTGTTTCAATAATAAAAGACAAACATTTTTTGCAATTTATTTATTGATTAGAATTCTTATATTTTTTATAACAACACAATATAAGATAACAAAACATTGGCTCGAAATGATTTTGGAACTTTTATTTACTTGTTAGAAGCTAACTTTTTTAAAAATCAAGAAAAATAAACCAATAATGCGCTGTGTCCTAATTAAAGCTTTGAACGGTCCGGTTCGATGTTATTGTGCCAAACCAAGGAGTTTCGTGCTGGTAAAAACTGGCCAAGCAGTCGAAAATCGGCCCGTATAGGGTTCTCATCCTAATATCAATTTGTTTATAACTTTGTTTGAAAAAATAAATTGTGTGGGAAACACTGTTTTTTTTTTATAAATTCAGAGGCCAATTATTCATCATTTGAAAAAACGCTGTTTTCTGATTTTAGGTTTACGTAGATTTTGTATTTGTGACCAATGGTTGAATATAACTGATTGAATAGTAGTTTTGTGACATCTGTTCCTGCATGCGCAATGCAATGAAGTAATTTTTTGCTCACAAAAGATATGTATGAAATAAATTGCAGATATTTTTGTTTCAATGATTCCACCAGCAGTTCAGGTTATCGTGTCTTTTCTAGAGAAAAAACTTTGATTTGCGGTGTCAGAATAATTTAAAAATTCACTATCATAAGTTTGTTTATCAATGGAATCAAAATTGTCATTGTTTGAATCATTTTTTTTCAATTCTTACTAAAGAACTAAAGCTTATTTTTTGCTCTAGAAAACATCACAAATTGGTCAAAGCTTGTGTTGAAGTGGAATCAACTGATCATATTTTAAAATGACTGAAATGGATTCACTTGTGCAACAAGATTGCTGTTATAGTGAGCACTATAAACTGGTCAAAGTTGGAGTTCAAATGTCATAAATGCACTAAATATTACTATAACTAAAGTAGAATCACTGATGCAACAGATGATATCGGTTCTTATATTTAACAGAAAACTTGTAAAAAAACATTTGTAATATAAATATAGTATGTCTAATAATATGGACTGAATACCGAGATCCCGACGTCTATCCCCCGGGATTGCAATCCCGCCAAAAACAGCTAAATTCCTGGATCCCAATATGTTAATCTTTGGTTTTTACGTTCAACAAAGGCTGGTCATATGGTCAACAGCAAGTTGTGCAACTTAGCAGCTTAGTCATTCGTTTAGAGTTGCAGCAGAAGATCCTTTTCCTATAATTGCTATATAACAGTGTTAGCCGACGTCTTGTTCCGTCAACTACAATTTTCCCAGGGTCTAACAAACAAAAACTAAAGACAATGTTTTGAACTTATGGGATCAGTTGCAGCCTGTTGATGTAGAGAACAATGTCTGTTAACATAAACACGACAGTAAACCGCCATCTTCAAAGATTTTTTATTAATGATTGTTATAAAACAAACGGGGGAAGATTTTTTACTTTTATCACACTGCAAAGGATTTTTTGCTCCTGTCATTTTGATTGTGCTCATATCAAGGATAGCTTTTTTCTTCTGAAATATTTTATTATTTACTAGCGGGATACCCGGGGTTGCCCGTGGATTTTACAGGTTTTTCTATCATTTTTCTTTCTTGCTCCCGTTTCATTCCCCGATTGCTCTCCCGCTCTTGGTCACTTTCCCGTTCCCACTTGTTCTCCCGTTCCTGGTCGCTTTCCCGTTCCCATCCACTTTCCCGCTCTCGCTTGTTCTCCCGTTCTTGGTCCTTTCTCCTTTCCCGCTCGTTCTTTTGCTACCGGTCGCTTTTTCGTTCCCGCTTGCTTTCCCTTTAACAGTTCCCGCTCACGTTCGCTCTCCCGTTTCCGTTTCCGCTTGCTCTCCCCTACCGCTCTTTAGTGACCGATCTCAATTTATTTCACAAAAACCTTCCTCTTAAGGTTATGTGAAAAAAAAGGGAGCGGAAGAGCAAACGGCATCGGGAGAGCCAATAGACGTTGCAGAGAAAGCGAGAGCGAGAATGGTGTAGCAGTGCATACATACATACACACATACATACATACATACATACATACATACATACATACATACATACATACATACATACATACATACATACATACATACATACATACATACATACATACATACATACATACATACATACATACATACATACATACATACATACATACATACATACATACATACATACATACATACATACATACATACATACATACATACATACATACATACATACATACATACATACATACATACATACATACATACATACATACATACATACATACATACATACATACATACATACATACATACATACATACATACATACATACATACATACATACATACATACATACATACATACATACATACATACATACATACATACATACATACATACATACATACATACATACATACATACATACATACATACATACATACATACATACATACATACATACATACATACATACATACATACATACATACATACATACATACATACATACATACATACATACATACATACATACATACATACATACATACATACATACATACATACATACATACATACATACATACATACATACATACATACATACATACATACATACATACATACATACATACATACATACATACATACATACATACATACATACATACATACATACATACATACATACATACATACATACATACATACATACATACATACATACATACATACATACATACATACATACATACATACATACATACATACATACATACATACATACATACATACATACATACATACATACATACATACATACATACATACATACATACATACATACATACATACATACATACATACATACATACATACATACATACATACATACATACATACATACATACATACATACATACATACATACATACATACATACATACATACATACATACATACATACATACATACATACATACATACATACATACATACATACATACATACATACATACATACATACATACATACATACATACATACAAACATACATACATACATACATACATACATACATACATACATACATACATACATACATACATACATACATACATACATACATACATACATACATACATACATACATACATACATACATACATACATACATACATACATACATACATACATACATACATACATACATACATACATACATACATACATACATGCAGACAGACAGTCATTTTTTTATGATTATAGATTTTTTGGTAGGAAGTCGGGCTGTTTATTGGCATAAAAAAGTTTTGAAATAGTCACAATTTGTTACATTCAACACGTAATTACAATATAATCATACTATAACGTACTGAAATTTTGGTCCCGTCACATTTGCCCATCTTCCTTCTCCCATGTTAAATTACATTTATTTACACCGGGGAAATAAAAAAGTAACACTCAAGTTATTGAACGTTTGTTTTCCCAATTTCAAGGCCCAGTTTTCGACGCATTTTGCATCTATTAGCCGAGCATGGCGTTGTCGTCTGTCAGCACGTGTTTGAAACAGCGGAAAGTGCGAGCTAGTATTTTATTTTATTTTAATAGTTTTTCTAACTTATCTCAAAACGTTAAACAATCACGACTGAAAAAACAGGTGTAAAAACACTTAGTTAAATAAAAACTATGCACAGGATGGAGTTTTCTTTGACACATTGTAAACACATTGTAAATCAATAAACATAAACTGACTCAGTTGTCGCGTCAGTAATATTCAAGAAAAATCTTCGTCGGTCATTCAGCATTTCCATGTCAACTTAAAGTTGGCGAGTCAGTCGTATTTCTTGCCAGTCAGTCGCATTGGAAAATTATTGGAAAATGCGACTGACTCCGGGGAGTAATTACAGTATGTTACAATTTTTATATTCAGTTAAATTAGTCCTTTAGTTAGCTCACAGAGACAGTCAATCGGATAAAAAAAACTACGAGTACATATACACTGAATAAAAACTGACTCAACCTTAGTTGGGTTTAAATTGAATGACCACACTATAAAACTGTACATTCCACTCTTTTTCAAATAAATCCTTATATTCAGTTAACTCAAGTTAGCTGGTAATTTATTGGATATGTATGTACATTTTTAATTAAATAAAACACTTCTTCTTATTAAATAAAATAACTAAACTATAATTAAATTTAAAAAACGACAAATAGGCAATTACCGGCTGATTGATTATGAAAAAATTTGTTAAAAAATTCAACATTGGCTATTTTGATGTTACTTACTTCCCCAGGTCTGAGTTTAATGTAGAAATTGTTTCTTTTGTAAGAAATCTTTTGAATCTTTCCCCACGCGAATCTATTTATTCTCAAACGATCTCTGTACACTACTAGACCGCTTGCACTCACTCCAAGTAATATTTCCACACCTTCTGAATCCTGATTATAAAATTAACACATATTGACTTAAAAAATAATTATTTTTAATAGTAGAAAATGTTTTTCGTAAAGCGAGTTTGATTAAAATATTATACCTTTGCGGGATGAAGATCCATTCCGTACATGGCCAATTTCTTAGCATTTTCCAAATACCTAAGTTCTGCTTCTGACGGATTTTGACCTCTAAAAAAGTAAAGATTGTTTTGGTTTGCAATACAAAAATAATAACAAACTGAACTAATTCAATTATGTCTCAGATGCAGTTTAAATTGATGCCCCAAAAGTCCATAATACTTTAAATGGATGTTGAAATAAAGCTAATTGTTAAAGGATTGTTTGAAAATAATATTACATTTGTTTAAAAATAACATTTTATATATTTGGGATTTTTTAAAAACGTTTTTCTAAATTGAAATTTGGCTTAATCATTTATCACAAATAAATTAGGATTTATAAAAATTTACTTGTGAGTCCGATGTAACTCAGCAATTTTTTCCAATAGTTCTTCATTTTGATTTGGAGCAAATTGAATGTCTTTGATATAATCAATGCCTCTTCCGTGTTCTTCAGGAATGTAATCTCCTAACTCTGATTGAACTGTGTATGACCCGAGGAGGGCATGAGTTACAAATGAGCAGGGCAATCTAAAAATATAAAAACACGATTAACAATTTATTAATTCAATTATTCTAAAAGTTATGTTATTTATCATTTAACTTAATGATCATTTGAACGCTTGATGGTTCTAATTAAGGTATCTGTAACGTTGTTATGGCTGATGGGTCTTAGTTGTCAATTTCATCTACTACATAATTGTTATATTAGTTTAGATAAATAATTGAAATCAATGTAAAATTATAACCAGAAATTAAAATCGGGTATTGCCACCACCCCGAAGTTTTTGTTGAATTTGAAGAAAACGCCTTCAAAATTAAAATCAAACAGCACATCACTGCACTCATTATTTCTTTCTACATCTCATATATTTCTAGAAATTTTTTCTAGTGCTACGATTTTACACTAGATTTTAGATCAGGTGACCTTTTTGTCTCGATATTTTTTTTATGCAGGCTCCCAGCTTTTCTAAAAATTTTAGATGATAATAAATCCACTGTTGACGACAGCAACAACTACTAGAGATTCGTCACTCCACTTCCTACGTTTTCTCAGTATATTTAGTTCTGAATATTATAATGAATAGCAAATAGTTCACAACAATGCAAATTTTATTGAAAAATAAATAACAAAAATCTAATTGAAACGATAGATCGTTTGAAAATAGTGAAAATAAATTTTTGTGGATTACAAGAAGAGGGCTGGCAAAAATACCCGATGAGTACCAGTTTACATTAAAATGATTTTAAAAATATATAGAAGATTTTGGATACCAGCAACAACAATAATAGATTTATTTTATTATATATAATTATATTTTAAATGTTCAAGCAGTCCAAAAATCAATTCATCTTGTTTTTTCAAACCCCTTCTGGGGCTTTGAGTACGCGATGGACACAATTGGAACAAACAATTTTATCCTGCTAAGTGCTGAGACTACTCGGAATAAATACACAAAAAAGATAAAAAAGCAATCTTAGCTATTTATAAAGCTCAAAAATTTATCAATAATTTTGCTTATTTTTGTAGAGCGCAATAAACTGAATTTTCTTGAACGTGGCGAAAACCCGCTCAGGCGGTAATATCCGTAACTTAACCATAATGCAAGATGTTGAAAATATCCGACTTTACCATAACGCAAGATGTTGAAAAGCTACTTACTTTCCTGTAAGAATATCTCTTCTTAGCTGTAGACACAACTGGTATCTAATTGTAGTAAAAAAACTCTTTTATTTTCAAGTAATTTTAGAAACAAATAAAGGAAAAAACTAATTTTTCAACACAAACTTTTTTTTAATTGAATCATGTATTGTCATCTAATATAAAGCTATTTTCGTACAGAGAAAGCCACACACAGAAACAGAGATTGTAAGCTAAATAAAGGTTTGTAAAAACTGATCTTTGTTAATAATAATTACTTGTAATAAAATCAATTAATAACCTCGTGATGTCTTCTTGAAGAACTACAGGATCAGGTGGATAGAACTTCACTTCAAATGCACACATACAAGGATCGCCTTAGTGATGTTATAAATATTATTATGCACATTCAATTTCATAATTTGAAGAAAATATTTTTTTACTTGTCAGCTGTTTGTTCACTCTTTTTGTTTTATTTATCCAAAACTGAAAATAAAAATGTTTCATAGCTGTAAAATGCAAATTCATCAATATTTTGTTATTGTAATATTTATAATAAATTAAAAGATATTTTCGTGTTAATAATTGCATATAATATGACAACTAATTTTCTCATTAAGTACATAACAAATTGACTTTGAATAGCATCAGTCAATTTTGTTTCACAGGAAACAAACAAAAATATGAGCTATCAAATCGTTTTTAATATCACTGCATTTATAGTTGCGTTACAAGAACATTAACAAATTTAAAAAAATGACTGTTTTATAACTATTCTGTGCGAATTTTCTAACTATATTTTGCAATTAAAATCATGATATCTTTAATCTCAATAGATTTTCTCTTTTAAAATCACCGTTTAAAGCAGAAATTAAAGATAGAGATTAAACAAACTTGTATTTTATTTTTAAAATATTTATTTATTTAAATTTTTTTATATGATAATTTTCAATATTTTTTCATAAAAAAAATTTATTAAATTAATTAATTTTTATTTTTTAACTGAATTAACCAAACATTAATTAGGGTATTTCCTAATCTTGTGACTAATTAGGGAGTTGCTTCAAAAATACCTTAACGTCATTGCTGTCTCTATAAGAAAGCGAAAAATAATCTTTTTCCATGAGGTTCAAATGATCGAAAACTTTGTCCATTAGTTCCTTTCCCATTGTTTTCTTCTACATTTTAAAAATAAAATGAGTCACGCTTAACCATCTTATTAAATTTAAATAGCTTAAATTACATTGATTTAAAATCAAACTAGTTATAATTATACTTACTTCGATGCTGACTTCAAGTTCAGAGCCATCGAGTAGCAGAATTTTACAGCTTGACATTTTGACAAGCGACAATTTTTGTTCTAAATGTTTTTCCTGCTCCAAGGAATGATCACAAAGTGTTCGCTGTATGAATATGTACACGTACGTAGACGGTTATTTACTTATAAACACATATAAAGTATGGATAGCAAGCAGCCCCACGTTATGTACAGTTGGAAGTTGTGTAAAGTAATAAATATGATTATTTAGTCATAAATTTATAAAACAACTTTAGTATTAGCTTGCATTATAAATCAAAAGTAGCAAAATCACGTAAGTATTAAATACACATTACATACATATTTACATTTATGCAAACAAACATATATAAAATACATACTTACATTTGTGCAAAAAAACTTGCCTAAAATACATACTTACATTTATACAAACAGACATATACTACATACATACTTATAATAATGCAAACGCACATACATAAACTTGTTTGTTCTACGAACGTGTTAAACACACTGTTTTTCATGCCACATGCCTTTCTGCAATGATTTCCTATTGCAAAATTTGGCTTGTTATTATTATCTGTTGTTTTGGTTGCAATAATAATTGCTCTAACGAGTGCAGCCGTTGGAATAGCAACATTTGTCAAAACAAAAATACAACATAATGCGATAAAATGTTAGAGATCCTCAGCTAGAGAGTTTGTACATTATAAGAAGCTAAGTAAAATTCTTTCAACAAAAATCATTGCAAATTATTAGATGAAAAATTGCAAACTATCAATCAATGTCACCTCAGCTTTGTAAAGAGTGTTTCGATTATCCGCTTTGTCTCAAAAATCGGAAGTGGCGATTGCGAGAGAGAAAAAAAGTTTCGTATCCCTTCTAGACAACTGCTGGAGCAAATGTGCATTCCTTATTATGCACACAAAACCATGGCGTGCACCGTGGCGAAGCCTACTGCACTGCACCTACCAGCTGGAGAAATATAAATCGTGCCGGGGACAGCTGTACGACACTGCCGCTAATTTGACACGACCTTAGAATGAAAAGGTTACGCAATTCATCAGCTGTGATAATCAATTATTTGTTAATTATTTTATTCGTATTGATTTTTCTACAAAGTTTATCAATTACAACCATTTGATGAATTCTACAAAAACAGTACAAATCTTATGCTTATTTTCAACTGCGAAACAGCTAATAATTAAATAATAATTAATTGCTGAATAATTAATTATGACTCATTCATGTACTGACCTGCTCAGACTCACCAGCCAGGCACCGCTTTCCTGTCTGTTATTGATTTTCTTCAAAATGCCTGTACTATGGCTCGTCCAAAAAAATGATTCAATAATAAGCAGAAACGTAACAAATTTGTTATATAAAAACAATAAATAAAATACAAATTAATTCAAATGATTTTCAAGTATAAATAAACAAACGTTCGTTTTTTATGAGGAGAGCATTGTTGTGTTTAAAAACACATTTGAGCAGCTACGTATTCAAACAACGTGAAGAACTTCAAAATTCTTATTTCATGGAATAAATGATTTTTTAAAAATTAAAATTTAAACACAAACAGAAATCGTAAGCTATTAAGTTTGACCAGTTCTAAGTTTTCAACTTCCACTCTGATTGCGACTGCGTCATTGGTTCAAAACCTAGTCCAAACCTTTTCTATTTTCTTATGCTTTAACCTGGCTCAATCACTTTTTGAATCACTTCAACTCCTTTCAAACCTATAGCACAAACATTGTTCACCACTAATGAATCCAGTATTACAAAACTATTACGAAACTCAGCAGATGAAGGACTTGATATTTTATTGCCAGCTGTTCACAAGGGCTGACTGCAGTTTTGAAAAATAATTTCCATGTTCCGAGTCCAACAAAATATGTAAGCAAATAAAAATTTAAACTAGGTAAACACGAAACCAGAGACTCAAACAAACAGAAAACAAGTAAACCATAAAAAGCTTCGTTTTTTTTAAATTCTTTGTAATTTTAAAATCTTATCTGGGTCCTAATAAATTTTAAAAATTAACTCTGCTGGCATCTAGCTCAGAAGTGGCCTATTATTGGCATCCCAGTCCACCATTTACTCAACCCAACCCAGCCCAACCCGACCCACCTGAAAAGTTAAGTTTTCTAACCCATCCCAACCTAACCCACAGTTAAAACTTTACTTCCAAGGTTATAAAAAAATTTAAAATTGCCTTCAACCCAACCCCTGCTTGTTTAAAAAAATAAACCCTACCCAACCAAACCCAAACCGACCCAAACATTGCATCAATCTAACCCATGCCCACCTCTGATCTAGCTGAATCTATATAACTAAAAATAAGTTGCTAAGTGCTAAACTCAAGAACAGTTGGAGCAAATGCTACGAAATGTTGACACAACATGGTACTCATTAAGAAGAAGTTTTTGGTCTAATTTTTGACAATTTGGCTAATTATTTTATTTTTCATGAGTGTAAAACCTCCTAGGCCAAAAATCCCTATGTACGAACATCAAAGGTTATTGCGTAACAAAATTCAAATTTAGTTTACATAACAAAATTTAAAAAAGGTTTCAAGGAAGTTTTACCAAATCTATTTTACGTTTTATGGGCAAAAAAAAGTTAGAAGGGAGATGAAGAGAGAAAAGGAACGAGGAAGCGAGCGGGAGCGGAAGAGCGAGCGGAATTGGGAAAGCGAGTGGGAACAGGAAAACGAGCGGGAACTAGCACGGGAGAGTGAGTGGGAGCGGAAACGGGAATGGAAAGAGTAGCAAGAAAAAAACGATAGTAAATCTCTAAAAAACATCCCGAGTAACCGCGCAAGTTTAAAATAAAATTTGTATCGGATATATTAGATAAACAGTATGTAGAGTTTAATAGAAGCTTCTACTTAAGAAACCACCCAACCGTCCATCCGTTCGTCTCTCTCTCCTTTTATCCATCCATGGACCGAACCCCCATCCATTCATCCATCCTTCCGCTCGTCCGTTTTTTCGCTCTATCGTCAATATCAATAATTTACTATTTTACAAATATCACCGAGCTGAAAGCCGATCTGAGGAACAATCAAGCACTAATAGTTATATTATAGTCATCTAACACTAAATTAGACAAAAAATCTTTTTCTTCTTAACTCATTTTAGACCCCACTGTCGCTAATCCTGTTTCCGTTCCTGTAATAGATTTTGTGTCTCATCAAAATCCACTAACCACTTTTTAGTTACAAATTTTTTCCATCTGTACTTATGTCAAGAAAATACGTATGTACTATTCAGCGTCGTATAAGCGCGATCGCGGAAGGGCTGTTACGAAAACAAATTAAACTTCCTAGAAGATGTTCCATATGAATACTACAAATACGGGAAGATTATCAGTTAATAAGAGATTGAATAATTATATTGCTTCACGAAAAAAACTAGTTGAATAATATTCACAATAAATAGTTCACACCACCCGTTCACACTTTATAAAAAATACTAGCGGGGTTACCCGCGTTGCTCGGGGTTTTTAGAGGTTTTTTATCGTTCTTCTTATCCACTTGCTCTTCCACTTCTAGTCGCTTTCCCGTTCCCGGTCGTTTTCCCATTCCCGGTCGCTTTTCTGTTCCAGCACGCTTGCTCTCGCGTACCCGTTCCCGCTTGCTCTCCCGTTCCCGTTCCCGTTCCCGCTTTATTTTTCTTTCTTTCTTAACTTTTTTAGTCCATAAAACGTAAAATAGATTTGCTAAAACTGGCTAAATGTTGCTTGAAGCCTTTAAACGTTGTTACGTAAAATAAATTTGAATTTTATTACGCAATTACTTTTGATGGTCGTACATAGGCATTCATGTCTGGAAATTTTTTTGGCCTCCTTAACCGGGGGATCGGAGTAGGGAGTCCAAACCTTTTTAACTTTTTTCCCTTGTATGAGAACAACCTCTTTGCCAAATTTCATCAAGATCGCTTTAGCGATTTATATATATAGCGATATATATATATAGAAAAGTTTTCTGTCTCTAAAGATTTTCGCAAGAACAAAATTGCACTTTATAAAAATCTCGACATTCAAGCAATTTAGTATACGATTTTGTGTTTATTTGTTTAATCTTTTGAGTTCGTGATTCCAATCTGTTGGAATAATTAAAACTGCGCTTTTGTCCATAAAGGCTTCGATCTAGAAATTATGGCTGGATGAAAAGCAGATGGTTGCGGTATTTATTTTATGAGGAACAATAAAGAACAAAACTTCTTTCACTTTATAAAAATGACATGTACTTGATAATATCTTATAAATTCTAAAAATGTATGTCATTTAAATATTTGATAACATGGACTTGGGGGTCACTATCTTCCTGGTGTCAACACCAGCCAGTTCTTCTTTTCTGTGTTGATGTACTCGATGGTGTGAGGTGATGCAGGTATTGTTTTATTAGAACAATTGTTTTTGCAACTTATAAATGTTGTGACTTTCACTGTCTGAACTTTCAATATCGATGTTTGATAGCAAGGATATTGATTTAGTTAGAGTTTTTAATTATAAATTTGTATGCCAAGTTGGAGAAGTTTTTGTAGAAACAATAAAATTTTCGTAACATGCGTAACAGGCGAAACGTTCAAAACGACTTGGTGGACAGTGGATTTCTATCTGGAGACCATACAGGTGACGATGATGCCATCAAACGAGAAAAAAGAAAAGTTAGAAGCAGTTATTTTTATTAACATAATTGATGCAAATTAATTATTATTTATAATTAATTATTATTACATTTTGTAAATGTATTTTGTAAAGTTTTTAAATTTCATTTTCATAATTGAGTTCTTTTTTATGATAAGTATAAATTCAAAACCTGATAAATTTGTCACAATACTTAATATTCAAAATGAACAGCTGATACTTGTCTAAAACAATATTGTTGATGAATGATAAAAATATAATGATAATAAAACGCTTTTTACTTGTCTAAAACAATATTGTTGATGAATGATAAAAATATAATGATAATAAAACACTTTTTACTTGTCTAAAACAATATTGTTGATGAATGATAAAAATATAATGATAATAAAACACTTTTTACTTTTGGCTGCAATAAATAAACTGTTGTTTCTTTTCAGATGCAAAAAGTCATCGCTGAGAGAAAACGTCGCCAAAGAATTGACATTTGCTTAGAACAATTGAAGAGTATTTTACTTGCATCATCATCGTTCTCTTCTCAAAATTTCATGAAATGTAGTAAAACAAATTTAGAAATCGAGAAGACTGACATTCTAGAGTTGACATTGCGTTACATTAAAAACTTACAGTCCGACATTCAAGCAAGAAAAAGAGCGGGATATTTAGCGTGTATTGAAGAAATATACAAAATTAAACATCAGTTTCAAAACCAAGATGACTGGTGCAAGTTACTGGAACATCTTCAACATAAAAGTCTCTCCATTTCGTATCCATGTTCTTCAAATATTGAATTACAAAACCTAAAGTATGAAACACTTGAACATTTTAGTTTGAATAATCAAAGCCAAAGAGAAAATCAAGAAAATGTTCATGATAATCCACATTTCTCGTCTCAGCGAACTTTTCCATCTTCATCATTTCAAGCAAATGGAATGTTCACATCAACGCCTCTGGCCAAAATTTGGACAGCAAACATTTCTTTATTCTCTAACAGCACAGCACATCAGCAATTTCCAGTGGAATGTTTATTCAACCAATCTCTGAGACATGAAGTCAGTCCTATCTTCAAATCTTGTTCAACTATACGGGCGTGTTCAATGAAAAAACATCAAAGTCCATCTCACAGTTATATTACGTCATCATCAACTAAACATAACTTTCATCTTTCGCAAGCTAACAGCCTTAAATTTAGAAAGAGATGGTGCAAAAAGATTGAATTTCAAAAAGTCTGGCGACCATGGATGTAACAAGAACTTTGATGCAATGCAGTTGTTTTATTCAAACATTTTTTATAACTCAATGCACGTGATTTTGGGCTCATTGAAATTTAATTTTATTTCAAATTCAAACTTTTGAAGTTTTCACAATTTTTTAATTTTTCATGTTACTATGTATGCTTTTTCCTGTTATTTGGGAGACTTTCGTAATTTTGTGTTTACAGTAGAAAAATAATTTTTTAAATACCATTGTAATGCATTTTTACGTTTTAATGATATTTCAATGTACCTGTAAGTAAATAAAAAATTGCTTTTAATAACTGATTTTTTTAGATTATTTTAGACTATTTTTGTTTTTGTGCAACAAACAAACACTTAAATACAACTCGGATATATTGTGTAATACAAGCTTTTAAAAAAATAGCCACTGTAACGAAATTTCTTTATTATGTATTTATATGAAATAGCATCTCGCGCGCAGAGCATCTGCGTGTTTGGGAGTAAATATAGCTGTAAAGATGATTATTTTATTGTAATTTTAACAGTAATGTTGTTTAAAGTAAGATTAAACCAAGTGTAGTCAAAAAACAAGTAAAGGAAAAAACGAGTTTTTTAACACAAACTTTAATTTCAAATACACTCGATTTAGAAATACGAAAGATGTTCAAATTAAGTTTTTTTTATCGAATCATGTATTGTCATCCAATATAAAGCTATGCTGAAAGTTTCAGCTTCCTAGCTAGTCAAAAAGCTGGCTAAATTTTACTTGCAAGATTTGTGTACAGAGAAAACCACACACACACAAACAGAGATTGTAACCAAAATAAAAGTTTGTAACAAGTGAATCGAAAAACAATGTTTTTTGAAAACACACTTTTATATAATAGACTAGCAGTGCCCGTAGCGGCTTCGCTCGCATGAAATTAGAGAATTTGAACGTGCATACATAGTAGAGTACTGCACGGATCAATTTTTTAGGTCTCGGCTCGGCCCGTCGACAACATGGCCCAGCCCGTTTCAAAAACCGAAATTCCTGGCCCGGCACGGCCTGTCGACAACTTGGCCCAGCCCGTTTCAAAAACCGAAATTCCTGGCCCAGCACGGCCCGTCTAATATGGGCCCGGCCCATTTTTAAAGGCCTAGAAGTTCTATATACTTGTTGAAAAACTTCGGCCCGTCCCACCTTGACTTCAGGTTTAGCCCGGCCCGTCTGAACACCCTAAAATCACTGAAATGTCTATACTTGGTTAAAAATCTCGGCCCGTCCCACCTTGATTTAAGGTTTTTTTTTATAATAGTTTAGAGTCCTTTACACCATGTGTTTTAAGACTGAAATGTCTGTATGTAGGAAGCAGCTAAGTACTTCCTGTTGTGGATCATAACTTTTCCCTCCTCCTTTCTCCAGGCTTGGGACTGGCTCGCAATTAGCGAGGCGGAGTTGATTTAAGGTTTGGGCAGGGCCGTCTAATATGAGCCCGCCCGTTTTTACAGGCCTAGAAGTTCTATATACTTGATGAAAAACTTTGGCCCGTCCCACCTTGATTTCAGGTTTAGCCCGGCCCGTCTGAACACCCTAAAATCACTAAAATGTCTATATACTTGGTTAAAAATCTTGGCCCGTCCCACCTTGATTTAAGGTTTGGGCAGGGCCGTATGAAGACCCTAAAATAAAGGCTTGGCCCGTCCGTCCGGTGATAAACTGAACTCATCTACTTTTAACCGGCACAAAACCTCAAAATACTAATTTTCGCATCTGTAGCACTTACAGTTTTTGAGTAGCAGTTATTTTAAAATCAAATAACCCTTTTTCCTCTTTACATTTGAGGTCCTGGAAACCAAATTTTCAAAAAATGGTGAAACACGTATATCATTATTTTTAGAGTAGAAACTAAGTTCTAATTTTACTTTTGTAGCATTTACAGTTTTTGAGTAGCAGTTACTTTAAAAACCAAGTAACCCTATTTTCCACCCCATATTTAAAGTCCTGGAAACCAAATTTTCAAAAAATAGTAAAACACGTATATCATATTTCTGGAGTAGAAACCAAATACTAATTTTTACTCCTGTAGCATCTACAGTTTTCGAGTAGCAGTTATGTTAAAAACCAAATAACCTTATTTTCCACCCCACATTTGAGGTCCTGGAAACCAAATTTTTAAAAAACGGTAAAACACGTATATTTTTATTTTTAGAATAGAAACTAAATACTAATTTTTACATCTGTGGTATTTACAGTTTTTGAGTAGCAGTTACTTTAAAAAACAAATAACCATATTTTCCACCCCACATTTGAAGTCCTGGAAACCAAATTTTCAAAAAATGCTAAAACACGTATTTAATTATTTTTGGGGTAGAAACTAAATACTAATTTTTACTCCTGTAGCATTCACAGTTTTTGAGTAGCAGCTACTTTAAAAACCAAATAACCCAATTTTCCAACCCACATTTGAGGTCCGGGAAACCGAATTTTCAAAAAATGGTGAAACACGTATTTTTTTATTTTTTAAAAAGAATCTATATACCAAATTTCAAAATCTCCTCATTTTTGGTTTTCGAGATATACATTGTTTTAGAAAAAAGTTTGTTTTCCAGTTTTTTCCCCTCAGGAGCAACATTTTCAAAAATCCTTTCTTAGCGGATGTTTACGCTATAAAAGTAATATAAGTTCCAAATTTCACGTTCCTAGGATGAGGCGTTTGAGCTCGGCGTTGATTATCAGTCAGTCAGTCAGTCAGTCAGTCAGGACATGTTCTTTTATATATATATAGATTCAATTGTGTAGGCCACATTCTGTTACATAAACAACGAGCATATTAGCATAGACAATAAATAGTTCGACGAAAATATTAAAAATACTTATTTCATTAAATTTTGTCGGGAAGTTAGTTTAAAATCTATTGCAAAATTTGACGACAGACAGACAGACAGACAGAGAAGTCAAGTTAAGTAAAAGTGTGTAAAATAGATACCGGTCTATTAAAGCTGGTATTAAGACGTACCCTAGTGCAGTGAAATTCTCTTTTTCTCTCCCTCTTTCTCTCTTTTTTGCTTTCTTTATCTCTTTTTTTTAATTCTCTTTTCCCCTTATCTGTCTTTCTCTCTCTTTTCCTTTATTTTTTCTTTTTTCTCTTTTCCGTTCTCTTTTTTTTCTCTCTCTCTCTCTCTCTCTCTCTCTCTCTCTCTCTCTCTCTCGGATAGCTCCCAACATTTTTGTAAGTTAATGTAGATGTAAACAGAGAATCAATTATTTAGTTGGTGTGGTAAAAAATCAATAACAAAAATAATTTAATCCGACTACAAAATCAGAATATAAACCAACATCTAGTTCAAAAATTTGCTTTGGGTGGCATTATTTAATGAACCGTTTAAACTCAAAGCAAATGTTGTTTACATATTTCATGTTGGTTATCAAGAAAGCTATGAAGCTGCCATCTGGCGACTGTATTTTATTTTATTTTATTTTATTTTAGCGTAAAGGCGCGTTTACACAGGCAATGTCGCATGAAATTAGAAAAATGCACGTGTAAACGTTCTCACGCATGACAGTGACATCTTGGCAGCCAAGATGTTTAGATGTAGGTTACCTACCAACTTTCAATGCTCCAGTGAATAATGTATTCATACGCGCAAGAGACATGACATTACTAATTAGATAAAGGATTTGTGTTGGTCGACTATTCCGCAAGACAAAAATAAATGCTTTTTAATAAATTTTAATTATTTAAAACATAGAGATTGCGCTTGCGTCAGTTAATTGAACTTTTAAGTAATCATATTTATGACAACAAATTATTAAAATGTTGACTAAAAATGTCGATGACGGCTTCTTAACTAATGTGAAGGTCGCGATTGATGGTCATCTGACCAAGCCCATTCAGTCTTGTTCATAGTTTTTGTTTATTTAAGTCCTTGTCACTTTTTCAGCGTTTAGGACCAAAATATACGTCGGCCACCGGGGAAGGTGGGTTTTATGCCCAGACAGACCCGGGATTGAACCGGGGACCTTTAGATCTTCAGTCTAACGCTCTCCCAACTGAGCTATCTAGGCCGACATTGTTCGTAGTTGTTGTCATAGCTCACGCGCGCGACTTTATATATAACAAGCCTGAACGGAGTCAGCCAATAAGAAAGAAATTTGCAGATCACACAAAATATTATAGAAATAATAGAGAATATACATCGAGAAAAAAATTAAAAAACAACCCAATACACGGGCACGCTCGTCACTTCAAATTCAATTTCAGCAAGTTTTAGGAGAGGGAAAACGGGGAGCGCGTGCACCCTCTTCCGGCTGCGCCTCTGGATAGTAGTGAAAACTACAAATATATTTGCTAACAACTGTTTTCTTTATATAATGTCGAACATACCAGCGGTCGCGGTCAGTGAAAGACCAGGGCCCCGGGCAGTATGGGGCACCCATGTAGGTTTGTGCCTTGGGCACTAAAATGTCTTAATCCGGCCCTGGCATTATGGGCTTAAGTTGTATATACGAAAGTAAAAATGGTTGCAAGAAAAACACAGAAAAAATAAAAGAAAGAAAAAGGGAGAGAGAGAGAAAGAGAAAGAGAGAGAAAAAGAGAGAGAGAAATATACTGTAAAGATTTACTAATATTACACATCCAGGTTTAAACAAAGGTAGAAATTGGTTTATTTTTGGTGACCCAACCCAGTTCAACAATCACTCAACTCAACCTAACTTGACCCACATCAAATTTATATTTTCTAACCCAACCCACAGTTGAAATGTTTTTACACACTTTTACTTAACTTGACTATTCTGTCTGTCTGTCTGTCGTCAAATTTTGCAATCGATTTTAAACTAATCGATTATAAAAAAAGTATGTTTTTAAAAAACTTTGTTTTTGCTTCACTTGTTATGTAATTAAAACATTTTTTTAACATTTTATTTGAACGCAACCCAACTCACGCTTGTGTGAAAATTGACTTAACTCAACCCAACCCAACCCATGGGTCAATCCAGAGATGGACATAGGTTGAGTTGACTCATGGGTTGTGTTGTGTCTTTCAGAAAACTTTATTCTTTCTAAACACAATATAAATAACAAGAAACATGTAATGTAAATACCGCGCAACTCGCAAAACACTCAACAGAACTTTCTCGCAACAACTCGGTAGCTAGCTAGGAAGGCGCACCTGACTACACCTGGTGTGTCTCGTCACAACACCTTCCCACAAGCTTTTGAGTCTTTTCAAAAGCGAAAACTAAATGTAAAAATGTCTTCTAACGAAAGAAAAAAAATTGTGTCAAAATCTTAAATTCTTCAACCGCAGGCGCTCCGAACGTCGTGGTCCGGTTTCAACTGAAGTATTCGCTTGCGTTGCTGATCTTGTCAGATCCGTCGGTAGAATTTCTCCTGGTACGGCTGTCGCACTGGATGGAGAACTCATTGGCAAACTGGTCGCTTGATTTCCTGTTGACACGGTTGCCGGACTTTTCGTCGTGATTGGACTCTTCGTTGACGTGGTCGCTGGACTCTTCGTTGACGTGGTCGCTGGACTCTTCGTTGACGTGGTCGCTGGACTCCTCGTTGACGTGGTCGCTGGACTCTTCGTTGACGTGGTCGCTGGACTCTTTGTTGACGTTGTAGCTGGACTCCTCGTTGACGTGGTGTCAAATGCGTCGTCTCCAGGACTCGATGATGTGGAGTAACGTGTAACATAACGTGGGCGGAGTTGTTCCACATGGCGTTTCCAAATCGACCCATTTGAGCACAATCGTACTTGGATGTTTCGTGCTCCCAATATTTTCTTGACGATTGCAGGAATCCATCTTGGTTGTTTACCCTGTCTGGGACCACAGTGAAGAGCGTAACAAAAATCTCCAATTTTGTACTTGTGTTGTATTTGGAAAGATTTTTTGTTTGTTCTTTGACTTCGTTTATCCTGCATCTCTCGAACAAGGCAAGGAGGACATGGCAAAAGAGAATCTAATTTGCTTCTGATTTGTCGTCCATTCAAGAGTTCACTTGGGGAAAATCCAGATTCCAAGGGCGTTCTCCGATATTGCAAAAGAAAATCTTGCAAAGCTCTTCGGAGAGGATGTGCCGACTTCGTGAGTGATTTTTTAAAAGTTTGTATCAATCGCTCAGCTGCCCCGTTGGTTGCAGGATGATAAAGAGCTCCAGAAAGATGAATGATGCCTCTTTCTTTGCACCAATTCTGAAATTCTTCAGAAGTAAAGGTTGGAGCATTATCAGTCACCAAAGTGTGTGGGAAACCAAAATGTGCGAAATCTTCATCCAAAAACTGAGTTGTTGTTTTTGCTGTTATGGAATTTGTCGGATGTATACACGGGTATTTCGAATAGGCATCTACTATAACCAGCCAATTGGTTCCAAAAAAAATTATGGCGTGATCCAGATGCACTCTGTCCCAAGGCTTTTCAGGAATCATCCACGGGTGATTCATCATCTTTGGTGGCTTGTTTTGCTGTTCAGCACAAGAACTACATGAGCGACTTAAATTTTCAATATCGTTGTCAATTCGAGGCCAATAAACTATAGTTCTTGCTAAACGCTTCATTCTTTGCATTCCGAAGTGTCCTATATGTAATAATTCTAAAATCTTGCCGCGTAATTTCTTTGGTATCACGATTCTTGCTCCAAAGAGTAGACAACCACTTTCTGTTGAAAGAGAATCAGAAAGTTTCTCATACAGTTTTAATTCCGGTTGCATGATTCTGTGAGGCCAGCCGTCTCTCACAAATCGTATCACTGTAGAGATAACAGGATCTTTACTTGACTCTTTTGATAACAGTCTGGAATCGGACATTTGTTGGCTGATTGTGTTAATAACGCAAACTGTTGAAACATCTGCATCTTCTTCTGTCGAGTCAAATTCTCCGTCTTCGCACGCTGGTAGGCGACTGAGGGCGTCTGCATTTCCGTGTTCTCCGGTTTTTCGATATTCAATTGAGTAGTTGTACTGGCTCAATGTCAGGGCCCATCTTACTAGACGATTTGCTGCCAGGACCGGAATTCTTTTTGACGGACCAAACAATGCGAGGAGTGGTTTATGATCTGTCACCAGGATGAATCTACGCCCGTACAAGAATTGATGAAATTTCTGCAGACCAAAAATGATAGAAAGTGCTTCTTTTTGAATCTGGCTGTAGCGTCGTTGTGTGTCTGTCAATGTTTTAGACACGTTGTAAAGAGGACGTTCAGAATCATCGTCATATCTGTGGAACAACACTGCTCCAATTCCTACTTCCGACGCATCGCATGACATTCCTAAGGAAGCCGTAGGATCGAAATGAGCTAGACTAACTTCATTCGCAAGAATATCTTTAAGATGTTGGAACACTGCATTTTCTTTGACGCCCCATTGCCATGGTGTGTTTTTCTTTGTGAGACGAGTTAACGGTTCGGTTAAGGTCGAAAGGTTCTTGATGAACTTTCCGTAGAACTGTACCGATCCCAGAAACGATCGCAGAGAAGAAACGTTTGTTGGCGGTGGCATCTTCGTCACTGCATCTACATGTTTTCCTTTTTCCCTTTTTCTATGCCGTTTCTGGTGAGTCGATGTCCCAAGTATTCCACTGACGGTTGAGCAAAAACGCATTTCCTTTGATTGCACTTTAAACCTCTTTCTTGTAAACGTTGAAAAAGATTCCGTAGGTTTCTCAGATGCTCGTCAGCTGTGGTTCCACTCACTAGAATGTCATCTAAATACACCGCTACTCCTGGTAGATCACACGTTAATTTGTCCATTATTTCTTGAAAATAACCTGGAGCTGAAGTGATGCCAAAAGGTAGACGTGTTTGTAGAAGTACACCTTTGTGCGTGCTCAACGCTAGTCTTCTTTGACTTTCTGGTGCCAGTTTAATCTGGAGGTATGCATCTGCGAGATCGATTTTACTGAAGCAAAAACTTCCTCCTAGTTTTCTCATCAGATCTTCTGGAAGTGGCATTGGGTAACGATGTGTTTCAAGTTGAGAGTTGATCGTTACCGAGTAGTCTCCACAGATTCTTAGTCCTGCCTTTTTCTGATTCGGTTGAATCCGTTTTCTGACTGGAACTACCGGAGTTCCATAATGATTGAACTGAGCTGGAATCCATATACCTTTTCTTATTCCTGCATCATACACACTGTTCAATTCTTCCAGGATAGCAAACGGTACTGTCCGGGGCCTGCAGAAAATCGGTTCCGAATCTGGTTTGAACTTTATTTCTAGTTCGAAATCTTTAAGACACCCCAGTTGTTGATCGAACAATTCGCTGTATTCAGAGCACAAAAGTTGACATTCATTTTGAAGGTGGTTTTCTGTTGTTTCCGTTATAAGTTGAACGGAATTGAAGTTCTTTGACAGCAATGCGGTGACGTCAATCTTCATATCACGTATCGCCTCAAATCCCAGTAGGTTGAGATCATGTGTTTTTGTGACATTGAACCACACTCTTCTTTGGATGTCTGAGTTTTTCAAATTTACTTCTGTTTCAAATGTGCCCATTGTTGGGATGTCATCTCCCGTTGCTGAACAATATCTTTTATCATTCAGCTGCAACTTCGGTTTCCCCAGTTTGATCCATGCAGCTCGTGAACAAAAGTTGTCTCTGGAACCACTATCAATGAGAAAACTGAAGGGTTGACTGTTGAGAGTCAACTGTTGCAACAAAAGATTTCGTCCTTTCATGGTGAACACGTGTTCTTTCACGAATTCATCTTTTGCAAATACACACTGAACTTGTCTTTTCTTTTTTAGACAAACAGCTTGCAGATGTCCTTTCTTTTGACAGAAATTGCATATGTAGTTTGCAAAACGACATTCTTTAAAAGTGTGGTTGTTCTTACCGCAACGTCGACACTTTTCTTTAGGAACATTTGGCGTTTTATCAGTTGCGTGCTGCTGATGATATTCCGTATGTTTCTTCTGCTTTCTTCGATCAACTTTGAATACCTGAGACGTTCTCTCAGGTGATGGGGCTTTTTCGCAAACGGTTTCTTTTGCAACTTGAGCTGCATCTTCGGTTTCGCATGCTATCTCTATTGCTCTTGCAAAAAATAACTCATCGTCATTTATGCGGAACAGAGCTCGGAGGACTGCTTCATTGTTGACGGAACATATGAATCTGGTCCTCATTGCTTCGTCTTGTGGATTCTCGATGGAAACGAAATCACAAGTTGTCGCTGCTTGACGAATTCTTGCCGCCAACTGGTTGATGGTTTCACCTGGTTCTCGTTTCATTCCGGTCCAGAATTTGTACCTTTCTCGGACGACAAACTTTGATGGGTTAAATTGATTTCCCATAAACATTTCGATTTCTTCTATCGTTAGGTCATTCGCTTTTTTTGGCGGTGTTTGCTGACTTGCTAACGTATCAAGAAACTTGTATGTTGACGAAGTTTGATTAGTCAAGAAAACTTGAGGTATTTTTCGACCAGGAACCGAATGAGCACCAGTGAAAGTTTCAAACCTTGCCCAGTAATCTTTCCATAATTCTTTCAAAGGGTCGAAAGCTTCAAAACTGGGAATATTTGTTGCCGATGGTTGTAAACTTAAAATCAACCTCTCCATTTGTTTTATGTGTTCTGCTCGTTCTTTTTCGCGAAGTCTTTCTTGTTCTGAACGATATCTCTCTTGCTCAGCGAACAATTTAATTAATTTATCAACTTCAGACATGTCGACTGCGCCAATTGTTGTGTCTTTCAGAAAACTTTATTCTTTCTAAACACAATATAAATAACAAGAAACATGTAATGTAAATACCGCGCAACTCGCAAAACACTCAACAGAACTTTCTCGCAACAACTCGGTAGCTAGCTAGGAAGGCGCACCTGACTACACCTGGAGTGTCTCGTCACAACAGGTTGGATCAGTGGCATAGCGAAAAGGAGAGGGCAGAGAAGGGCATCTGCCCCCGGGCACCATGCTTTGGGGCCACCAAAAAGCAAAAAGAAAGACAACAATTTCACCAAAGTTTAGTCATTTTTGAACAAGGAAAACGTGTAAAATTACCAAATTGTATTTTTGCACTATATCACACAAGTGATTTACAAAATTCTTTTGGCTTACCGACCCCCGAATATGGCTCGGACACTTTCGGTTCCCTTGGTTTTGGTCGTCCGATTGAGATGACAATGGAAGATGGGGCGCATTTTTTATATCTTGCCCCCGGGTGCCAGATACCTTCGCTACGCCACTGGGATGGATTGGGTTTGGTTAGGTTGAACTGTGTTGGGTTGACTTGTGGGTTAGATTGGGTTTGGTTGGGTTGGATCCATTTTTTAACAAATGTGTGGGCATGGTTGGGTAGAGTAAAAAAAATTTAAAAAAAATTATTTAAAAAAATTTAAACGGTGGGTTGGTATCGAAAATTAAACATTTCAGTGAGTTGGGATGGATTGAGTAGTTGGTGGGATTGCTTGGGTTGGACCACCAAAAATGAACCCACGTCCACCTCTGCAGTCGACTGCAGTGAGAGTAGGAAGATTCTTTGAAATGAAGAAAGAAATCATAATGGTCGGCAAAGTCAGATATTTTAGTGCAATGAACTTTTGTAATTTTTTAATAATCATCTTTAATGCTTAAGTTAAAAGACATTATGAAACTAATTATTGATACAAAAAAGATGCTAAATCGTTTGAATGACCATATGCTGCTGCGGGCTGTCAGTAATTTGAAGGCCACGCCTACAAGTGGACTCGTACTGGCCAATGTGTATCTACGCGCTTTTAAACTTGAGTTAGGTATTAAGCTTAATAGATTAATTAAGTAACGAACTTAAAAATTGTGTTATTGTAAAATACTCATTTTAGTTACAATTATGTTCAGAAAATATAAATTCATATTTTAAATGATGAAACTGATGGTTGAAAAGTAACAAACTCAAGCACGGAATCTTATTTAAAACGCTTAGAATGAGGGAATGTCAATTGGAGGACATCGCTACTTACTTTTTAAATCCTTTATATTATTTTCGATTGTCTTCCCGTCTGTCTGTCTGTCTGTCTTCCTGTCGGTCACAAACTTTGAGTCTCAAAATTAACTCACTTCCCGTTATCCGATCGAGCTGAAATTTGGCACATCGACTTGGGCGGCGAGACAATTGAATCTATCAAAATTTCAGTTTGATCGGATATTGTATAATTAAGTTTTTCAAAAAACACCAAGTGATGATGAAAAATAGGCAGAGAACAAAAATTCAAATAAAATAAAAATCTAGGATCTTATATAAAGGATTTATAATAAAAACTTTGTTTTTATGGGTTAGTTTTTACTTATTTAAACTATGTAGGTGGGCTTCTATGACTGTGAAGTTGGCCCCATAAAGATGCGATTTGGTTTTTGAAAATTTTGGGAAAGTAGGTCTGACTTCCCCTCCTACCGGTCATCATCTTTTTTGGAAGCAAAAAAGTTTTTAACATTTTTGGTTTTTGGGAAAAATTGGCCCTGAAAACAAGTTGCCCCACCACAATTTTATTGAAATGACGTTCCAGTTGGAAGCTTGCTAGAATATTATGAATAGTACAGTTTAAGTGTACAACTTTTATTGTAAAGTGCCTTTTCAATCCGTTAGAATGTGACATCTACGTTGAAAAAAAAAACGGTTTACAGCAAGAACGTTTAAAAAGATTCTAAACCAGAAAATTTAACGTAGCCGTTCATTCGTTCATCTCAAGCCAACAACAAATAAATGATAAGCAAATTGAGATTTCATTTGCAACATTTTATCACAGCTGCAAAGTTAATTCGGTCTTCAGCCACTAAGAACGCTTATGAAACAATTGAGCAAGTGGCAAGTATCTCTTGGGATCTTCGAAGGAGATATTTGACCACGTTAATGAGCCATCGAGCAAATGATTAGATATTTAATCAGTGCCGTCAATTACAAATTATGAAACCACTATGTGTGTGTGTGTTTTTGTATGTATGTGTGTAATAGTATGTATGAATGTATGTATGTATGTATGTATGTATGTATGTATGTATGTATGTATGTATGTATGTATGTATGTATGTATGTATGTATGTATGTATGTATGTATGTATGTATGTATGTATGTATGTATGTATGTATGTATGTATGTATGTATGTATGTATGTATGTATGTATGTATGTATGTATGTATGTATGTATGTATGTATGTATGTATGTATGTATGTATGTCGTGTGATAAAAGTTATTACGCAATTGTACAATGTCAGTCCCAAAGATCAACAAGTGAATCAAAAAACAAAGTTTTTTAAAAACACACTTTTATATAATCGATTGTGTAGGCCAAATTTTGTTACATAAACAACTAGCGTATTAGCACAGACAATAAATAGTTCGACGAAAATATCACAATAGTTATTTCATTAAATTTTGTCTTATCAATCCGAAAATTTGATAGAATGCATTGTTAATCAGTTCGGAGGTATGTTTAAATTTTTAAGTCTCTAGCTCATCGGGAAGTTAGTTTAAAATCGATTGCAAATTTTGACTACAGACAGACAGACAGAAAAGTCAAGTTAAGTAAAAGTAGGTGGCGATGCATATATATATATATATAATTGATGAATTAAAAAAAAAGTCTGCTGCAATCAAAAGACGTCATTTCAGCAAAACCTTGGAGGGGCAACTTGTTCTGAAGGCCCACCAGTTTGTCAAAAGATCTATTTTTTTCAAAACCATTTTTTTTTGTTTTTTTTTGCTAAAAAACTTGATAACCGGGAGTATTCCGTTGCAAGACAATTTCAGGGCTCACACATTTTTTAAAAGACTATGTACAACGTACTGTGGTGGCCACTTCACGTCACAGGGGGCCCGCCTACATCTCAAGCTTCAACTTTACCTTTTTTAACCTATTTTAAGGCACATTTAAATTTTTTGAGAGCCGCGAAAACTACCTCTGGGAAACCAAAAAAACTACCTCAGAGGGCCCCTATGCTCCCCACAATTGACTTTCTTGGCTGCAATGATTTTCCAGCCGCTTTTGAAGTAGAACAAAGAAAATAACCTGTAGTTTCATACAGGAAAAAGAACAAACAATTCCTTTTTAAATATTAATTTTTAGCACCGTTATTTGTTTTCTTGGAAAATTTTTTCGTCGGATTTGCACTTTGGTTATTAGTTGTAACTATTTTGATGTTTCATCGGATTTGCACTTTAGTTATTAGTTGTAACTATTTTGATGTTTCATCGGATTTGCACTTTAGTTATTAGTTTTTTGCATACATAATTTCCGATGTCTGTATGCATGTACGTATATGCATGTATGTTAGCAATTTTACACAACGCGGTGGCCAGCAGTCAGCAGTTGAAAAAATGGGTGCGCGCAGGCGTGTAATAAAAGTTATTGCGCAATTGTACACTGTCAGTCCTAAAAATTTCAAATGTTTTTACTGGATTTATTGTTCAAAAGAAAACATCTCAAGATATTAAAGCTCTCTTACGAAGACCTATCATGAAATGTAGTGATTTTAATTTGCTTGAATCAAGTTCGATTGTTGAGCAGCGTAGAGTATTGTCTAATTCCCACATTAATTTATTTACAGCAATTAAGATCCTGACTTGTTTGAATTTCCTATAATAATGGTATAGAGAAGGAAAACGATCTTTATTTAATGTCTGACAGTTTGATGAAAACAAAAAACCGTCATTTTCGACGGGGTATTTTTAGTTTTTGGATATTTTTTGTAGCCGGGGCCGTTCGAGCACTGGTAAATGAACATGACTAGCTCAACCCGAAATGTACTTCAATTTGGCAGACCTTCCTATAGCATGGGGGCTGACATCTTGTGTTTATCGCTTGAACCAATGGAGGCTTCCAAACAGTCAATTTTTATATAATGTTATTTTTATTAATGTATACGGTGTTACAAAAAACCTTTAACTATTAGCTATTTGTTCATACATTTTTTTATATGTTTAAAAGTATAAAAATTACTTTTTGGAATTAAAAAAACATTTATTGGCAATATCCATTTCATCTGATTTTCTGGCAAATAAAACATTTATTTAGCACATTATTGTTTTCATTATAAAAGAAAAGCTAATTTTACGGTAAATTAATCCGATAAGTTGTGGTTCATTTAGAATGATTGGCTCTCAAAGCGGGCGTGTCAGTTTCCGTTACGCACCGAATACAGCATCAGCAATGCCCTTGTGTTTTCCTAACGATATGACGAAACTGTCATTAAACCTGTCCAACCAAACTGCATCTCCTGGCGGCACAAACCGCTATGGATCCGCTTCGTCGAGGGCGCCATTAATAGCGGAACTTTTCTTATCATGTCTTCTTGCGTTCATTTTGACACCTTATTGTCTACTGGACACCAGATGAGATAATTGATTAGTGTACTACTGGAAATTAAAAATCTAACCAATAAAAAAAACATGGGTGATGTTTATTTTGATCTCATTTCTTGCAAATTATCTTAGTTCAAAACATTTAAGATTAAAATAAGAACTAAATTGATAAGCAAAAAATTTTTTTTATTTACATTTATTTTTCTTTTTTCTAATCACAGTTAATAAACGTTTCTGAATCAAATTACTCTTATAAATTTTATTACATTATTTAACTTTAAAAAAAGATAATGTAATTAGTTGAAATATTAGCATTAATATTGTTTCAACTTAGGTTTTAGAAAAACTAATTAGTTAGAACACGTACAAGTAAATATAAGAATATTACTTAATTATAGCGAATGTTTAATAAGGCGTATGATGAAACTGATGAAGATAGTGAAGATGACTGTATTGAACATCATTAGCCAAAAGAGCGTCCGGCTACTCTGATTGGTCAATAGTTTATCGGGTTATGAGAGTTCATTGCTAGTGGACAGCGGATTGTCTTCATCGGGGTTAAAACTTTCATGGAGTGAGTCATTAAGTTATAACTAGACAGATTTTGAGAAGCACACATTCCTGTTATATTTAATATTTATTGAAATTATTTTCTTTGAAAAATAGAAGATTTTGGATAAAAATGGATGATAGGACTTTGTGCGATCTGTCGATCTTGCGTTCCAAGGTTCACGAAAGTCTCATGAAAATGCGAAAATGTGACAAAGAATCGCCGAGACATGGAAACTATCATGGAAACTATCACGGACATGACGTAACAAAAGACGAAGAACGTCTTCAGCTTTCAAAGGAACAATTGCCGATTGATCGACCTAATGACTACGGTCGGGCAAACAAAAGAAAATGCGTTAAAAAATTACGACGTTCCGGCAGTGAATCTTCAGTTCAGGAAATTACAAACGAGACATTAAAAAATGTGGCAGTTTTCAACGAGAAAGAAAATTTCTTACATCTGCAAGCAGCCAACTTATCTTCAATAACCACAACATCAAAAACAACGCGTCTGAAGTCATTTCTTATTGCCGACATTTTGCAACTTGGCAGTGAGAAAAACAATGACGAGAAGACATTCATTGATCGCAAAAATGTGATAGACGATTGTGATACAAGATCTTCTTCAGTTGATGAACGTTCTGACTATACCTGTGAGTTTAGTTTTAATTTTTTTGATTTTATGAGAAATCACGCAATGCAAAAAATAGTGAGATATAATAATGGCTACAATAATGTGTCGCTGCCTTCTGTTGCAACGATGCGATGCAATACGATTCTTGTACGTACATGTTGCATGTCGGGCTACAAAAAGTCATTGTTCGTCTTCATTGAAGTCTCAGAGACTAATTGTACAAGCAGCAGAGGACGAGTTGATTGAAGACTATCTTTGATATCTTTGATTCCTGCATTAATTGATTGGGTCATTATGTCTCCACCGACGTTGGTGGTTGGTGTTATTGATATAATTTGTATGTGATGCGCCGGGTTCTGGAAAAAACACTTAATAAAATATCTTGCTGTTTAATATTATTACAATGTTTTTATGTTATATAATCAACATTTTTATTAATGTGTTTTAAATATTTCAGATGACACTGAACAAGAGAACGAAAAAAACAATCTTTTGTACGATTACGACGAAGATGAATGTGCCACGAACGACTTAAATTTAGAAGAACGACATAGAAGGATGAGAACAGCCTTCACCTACGAACAGTTGGTGGCCATGGAAACCAAATTCAGACAGACACGCTATCTTTCAGTGAGAGAGAGAAAAATCTTGGCTGAAGCTTTACAGCTGAGCGAAACTCAAATAAAAATCTGGTTCCAGAATAGAAGAACAAAATGGAAGAAACAAAACCCTGGAGAGGACATCAATAACCACCAACAGACATTTCCAGCTTCGTCGCATTCTAATAATTCTTCCCATTTGATTCCTCATTTTCACTTCCTGCTTCCAAAAACGAAAAATGACGATGAAAATATTCTACAGAGCTCCGTTCCAACCGTGACCCCCTTTCACATTTCCAACTCCTCCGTGCGCTTGATGTACTCACAGCCCCTACTCTTCGATACCAAACATGCTCCAGTGAAACCATTTGGAAGTCCACTCGGCTTCATGTACCCTAAAGTATGACAGAGAACTGTACAAGTTTTGTTGAAACAATATAAAAAAAATTTACTTTTATTGATTTTTTTGTTACATTAAAGTTATACGATTACTGAAGTACCACAGTTTACAATATTCCCTCATTAAATTTGAGCTACTTTGAAGTTCTGATGAAATCAACCTTTGATCTCTACAATATTTGTTGCAATATTCATATAACGATATACTTTTTGATAGCTTTCAATAATGATCTCCCCACAACTAAATAACAAAGCGTATCCTCTTTATAGGGCATATGATATTGATCGTCATCAAAAAGCTTCATTGAAGCTTGCACAGGCTATCATCATCAGGCTTTGTTTTGACTTATCCAGTAGATAACTCAGCCTTGTGGACATTTTATCTATACAAAACTAGTTGTAACTTGCTTTGAGTTGCGTTCCATGAAAATTACAAATATTGAAAAGAAAATTCTAAGCAGAAAAATAAGTAATGAAAAATTCAGGCGTTAATGGAAAAGGAAGTAAGAAACTACTGTTAATTCTAGTCTACAGTTTCAAACAATAGATTTTCAAAGTATTTTGTATGTGACTGTAAATATTTTTCATTTCTTTGAAAACGTTGCATTTCTAAATGCGATACTACAAACTGAAACAGGACCATCTAAGTAAACTTGGGTCACAGAACATCTGCAAATAATTAACCACACACACACACACACACACACACACACACACACACACACACACACAAACACACACACACACACACACAGCATTTTTAAAGTGCTCTTAATTTTCTACAGTGATTATTATTAAAAATAATAATTATCAATGTTTAAAAAACAAATCAAGTACAATTTCAAAATGTTTATTTACATAAATTCAAAAAAATGTCATTTTAGAAGATTTTTTTTAACAAATGAAAAACTGACAAATCCAGAAATATAGGGATTTGTGATAAAATCTGTTTTTTACGGATTATTTGTTTTGTTAATTGAACTATGGTAAGCATCACCTTGCGAAACTTCCCTAACCCATACATTCCACTTCGTAATAACAAGTCATTTTTTTATCTTTGAATGACAATCACGTTGAAAACTTTCCATATTCCACGCTGAGAAATTAGTTCCTACCTCGAAGTAGCGAAACGTCCGAGGATGTCCTAGGACCTAGGGAAAATGCCTAAAAAGGGAAATATCCAAAATAAAAAAATCCGGGAAGATGATCTAATGACAGGATAGGAAGAAAGCCCAAGCCTGAGAAAAGTGGCAGTATTACTTGTCTCCTGGTATGGCTTAAAATCCGCATAAGATTTATCCATGAGCTCCCACCAGAACGAAATAAATTGATAAACATTTAGCAAATGAAATCGGATTGTCTTAAATTTTGTTTTTTTTTGCAGCCTAAATAATAAGCCAGGTAGTGCTACAAGACGGTTACAGTAACTTACAAGTTTCTGCGGCTTTATTGATAAGAGCGGTCAAAGGATAATGCCGAGAAAAGACCGGATTTTGATATTCAGGACAGCAAACTGAAGGTCGGGAGAATGGTAAAGAAGTTCAACTATCACGGCAGGAAAACATTATTGATTGGTGGGATACAGTTCAGCAGTCAATATTATGAAAAACAACAGCTGGTGTTATTCAAGGATATTTTTTCGTTATATCGATTTGTAACAAGCTATTAAATGACAGCAGTTTTCAGCAATGGAGGTCGGTTGATAGTTATGACAGTTAACTCTGTAGACATGTAGACAGTAAAAGTTACTCTTTCATCTTATTTCCTGATCTTTAGTTTCATATACATACATCTATACATGAATACACATGTACATAAGTACCGTATTTTTTCGCATATAACGCACGTAAGCAGATAACGCGCCCCGCAGATAACGCGCGTTTGTATGAAAGATTGGTATAACGCGCACACGAATATAACGCGCATATGTAAGTAAATTCTGGTATAACGTGCCCACGCATATAACGGGATATATACATATATATATATATATATATATATATATATATCTATATATATAAAAATGAATGTTTGTATATATGTATTTATGTATGTTAATGTCCTTTATGCATTGCTACACCCTTCATCCGATCGTAATGAAATTTTCACACAACCTTGAGAGTCAATGAAAATCAAAAAAAAAAAAAAAATTTTGAAATCCGTCACAAAATGAGCGGAGCGGAGCGGGTGAGCGAGCGGGAACTATATATATATGTATGTGCGTATGTATGTGTGTATGTATGTATGTGTATGTGCATGTATGTGTGTCTGTGTCTGTGTTTATGTATACATATATATATATATATAAATATATATATATATATATATATATATATATATATATATATATATATATATATATATATATATATATATATATATATATATATATCTATAAAGTTCAAAACTATTTCCTTTAAAACATCGTCATAAATTGAAAATTGGCTGAAAAATTACAATTTCAAATTTCAAATTTTTCTATCGAATTAATTATGCCACCTAAACGAAAAGCTATTGGTCAACTTACGCTCCAAGCAAGAAAGAAAAAGGCATTACGAAGTTCAGAAACAGAAGAACAGCGGGAAGCAAGACTTGAAAGCCTTCGATTATACAATGCTCAAAAAAAAGAAAGCCTTCGATTAAACGCTGCTCAATACCGTTCATCTGAAACAGCTGAGCAACGGGAAGCAAGACTGGAAAGCCTTCGATTAAACGCTGCTCAATACCGTTCATCTGAAACAGCTGAGCAACGGGAAGCAAGACTGGAAAGCCTTCGATTAAACGCTGCTCAATACCGTTCATCTGAAACAGCTGAGCAACGGGAAGCAAGACTGGAAAGCCTTCGATTAAACGCTGCTCAATACCGTTCATCTGAAACAGCTGAGCAACGGGAAGCAAGACTGGAAAGCTTTCGATTAAACGCTGCTCAATACCGTTCATCTGAAACAGCTGAGCAACGGGAAGCAAAACTGGAAACAATAAGAGTAAGCAATGCTCAATCCAGACAAACACTACGTGACCGGGAACGGGAGAGCAAGCGTGAGCGGGAACGGGAAAGCAACCGGGAACGGGAAAGCGACCGGGAACGGGAAAGCAACCGGGAACATGAAAGCGACCGGGAACGGGAAAGCGACCGAGAAAGCGGAAAGCGACCGGGAACGCGGAAAGCGACTGGAATTGGGAGAGCAAGCTTGGAAGGAAACGCGAGCAAGAGAGAAAATCGATAACAAAACTTCTGAGCGGGAAAGCGACCGGGAGCTGGAAAGCGACCAGGAGCTGGAAAGCGACCAGGAGCTGGAAATCGACCGAGAGCGGAAAAGCGACCGGGAACGCGACGAAAACGGGAAAGTGGAGAAGGAAACGGGAGCGAGAGAGACAAACATTAGAAAAACCTCTAAAAACCCCGGGCAACGCCGGGTAACCCCGCTAGTATATATATATATATATATATATATATATATATATATATATATATATATATATATATATGACAATAAAAGTTTAATGGAAAAGTTTTTGGCTAATTGTAGTCTCGAACAGAGAGTTTGGTGCCGAAAGGTCGAGAATTTGGCTCGAAAAGTTGTTTCTGCCAAATGGCGAGTTGTGTTTCTTGGAGCGTGTCTCAAAGATATATATATATATATATATATATATATATATATATATATATATATACATATTTATTTATTTATTTTGAACATATTTTGGCGTAATTTGTAAAACCGCATTTAACGCGCACACGCATATAACGCGCTTAAGGAGAAAACTGTATGTAAAAACGCATATAACGCGCGCGTTATATGCGAAAAATACGGTAATACATACATACATACATACGTAATACATACATACATACATACATACATACATACATACATACATACATACATACATACATACATACATACATACATACATACATACATACATACATACATACATACATACATACATACATACATACATACATACATACATACATACATACATACATACATACATACATACATACATACATACATACATACATACATACATACATACATACATACATACATACATACATACATACATACATACATACATACATACATACATACATACATACATACATACATACATACATACATACATACATACATACATACATACATACATACATACATACATACATACATACATACATACATACATACATACATACATACATACATACACTTGCATTAAAAAGCACGCAAAGGTCGAGAATTTGGCTCGAAAAGTTGTTTCTGCCAAATGGCGAGTTGTGTTTCTTGGAGCGTGTCTCAAAGATATATATATATATATATATATATATATATATATATATATACATATTTATTTATTTATTTTGAACATATTTTGGCGTAATTTGTAAAACCGCATTTAACGCGCACACGCATATAACGCGCTTAAGGAGAAAACTGTATGTAAAAACGCATATAACGCGCGCGAAAAATACGGTAATACATACATACATACATACGTAATACATACATACATACATACATACATACATACATACATACATACATACATACATACATACATACATACATACATACATACATACATACATACATACATACATACATACATACATACATACATACATACATACATACATACATACATACATACATACATACATACATACATACATACATACATACATACATACATACATACATACATACATACATACATACATACATACATACATACATACATACATACATACATACATACATACATACATACATACATACATACATACATACATACATACACTTGCATTAAAAAGCACGCAGGTGTAATGCCACAGTAATTCATGCATTCATTTTTGGTGTTGGCGCGCCTCGTGGTTATTGCTGCTCTTATAAGAAGCATTTTAACTATGTCTGATTCAACAGCAACATTTTCTTTTTAATTTGCCGTAAAGTTTTGAGTTAAAACGCTTTAATTACTATTCGAGATCAATTTAAGATGGTTCAAGGATGATGGGTATTTGTGTGGGCAAATGGCCTTGATGAGCAGAGAAGTTTTTTCGTAACTAATTTGAGGTGATGTCTACGAATGTAGTAGTTTATGAGGTAAGATTGAAAATCAATTTATTAATTTGGAATTAAATTAAATTACTCAATTAAAAATCATACAATTTTTTCTGCAATAAATAATTAGGTTCTTGTTTGATCGATCGATCGATTGATTTATTGATTAATTAGTTGGTTGATTGATTGATTGATTGAGTACTTAACTGAAAAGTCATTTTCTTGCTGTACATAAATTGTTTTTGTTGTTGTATATGAATTGCTTTTTGTTATATATGAATTGTTTCTTGTTGTTTACGCATTGCTTTTTGTTTTATATGAATTGTTTATTGTTGTATATATATATATATATATATATATATAAGAAAAATTTTAAATATCACATTTGTAAAACAACAATTACATTTCCATTTGTTTTTATTTAAATGTTTTGTAATTTACTTGAGCAAAATTCCTTATATAAATAATCACATACATTTTTGATTCTTTTTTTATTTTTTTCAGACTAGTCTTATAATTTTATTTTAATTTATTTAGATAATTTTAGATCATTCACTTAATTAATTTTTTTGGTTTTTAACGGTTGCAGACACTTTAAAAATGTTAATTTCATTCCAAAGAAAATTTTAAATTTTATTTTTCTGAAAGTTTTTACTCAAATTATTTTTTGAATTTATGCAAGCAAGTTTTTTAATTTTTAAATGTCTGCTTAATGTTTTCTTTCTTTTTTAAATTCAAATAGAATTTTATTGATTTTTATTAGAAGTGAAACTTTTTACAATTTCAAATTCTTTTAATTAAACTTTTTGTTTTTCTTTTAAAACTAATGGTTGAATTTATTCAATTTAATTTAATTGAAGTTTATATTTTATTTTGATATTATAATTGCAATTTTTTTTAAACTTACAAGCATTCAAACAAGTTTTTAGTTTTAAATAAAACAGTATATAACAATACTTGATTATTATTCAGACACCTAGACACAAACCAATATACCTACAAAGCCCAACGAACCTTTTTTTCGACGTCGCTGTCAAAACCTCTCCGTGCAGTAGTTACAAAATCGATCGATTTCCATTAAAACCGTGTCTAAGTACTGCAACTCTTTGTTTACGTTTGCAGCCGAAATTGACAGAAAGTTAATGATGAAAACAAATTAACTCAAAATTTTGAAATGTTTTTCAAGGTATCGATGTTTATAGGAATTAGTAAGTAACGTTAAAAAATTTTTTTTAAATATGTTTAGGCAATACATTTTATTTAAATTTTAAAGTAACAAATCCATGATTGTAACAAACTCAATTCTGAAAAAACAAAACGTTGGAAAAATTATTTTATACAAATATAATAAACCGACATTTTAAATAACTTTTAAATAAATTTATTTTTATTTAAATTCCTTATATTAACTTCAGCACCTCTTTTGCTTGATTGCTTGCTTGCTTTCCTGCTTATTTGTTTGAATGTTTGCAAACCTCTAAAGTGACAATTAACTAATAGTCCTTAGGCTGGCTATAGACCCTGCTTTCTCCCGGGGAATGCTTATGTGGAATTTGTAGAGGTGGCCCAACAGTACAAGAATCCACTCGTTTGCCTTAAATTTGGTAGTGGCTCTGGCGTTGGCGGTCATTTTAAAAATGGCCAATATCGGCTTTTACAAATTCTTAAAGTAGGTAAAATACTAGGCATAACTCAGCTGAAATGTAGATTATAAATTTGAATTAAATGTTAAATAGTCATAAGGCACTATAACTTATTTTAATTTAAAAAAAAAATAGTTTTTAAACTAAAAGCTTTGAAAAATGAAAACAATAAGTCAAAAAATCACAGAAAGTTATAGACTCTTTTCCCATGAGTGATATGACGCTGGTAATGAGAGCCTCTTAAAGCTAGTCCAATTGAACATAGATTCACTTGTATAATTTGATTTTGATGATGTATTTTGCCCTATCGGCCATTTTCGAAATGGGCTGATTATGGTTTTAAAAATTCATCACAGTCAAAATTGAACCTATGAAACAAATAAAAATAAAAATTAGTCCCAGAAGTTGTTCATTCACTAAAGTCATAAATAATTTCTAATTTTAAGATACAATAAAATAACAGAGAAAACCAACAAAAACACTTAAAAATAACGTTTTTTATTTTATTTCTTGGCCTGACATAATTTGTCCGTGCGTCTATATCCTGTTGTTTGGTTATATGAAGCAGTTGCAGTAATACACTTTGTTTAAGATAATGAATTGGATTGGTTATTCACAAAAAGTGTCACGTGATGGCAATTGATTTTGATTCGTCTTTGGTAATACGTTTGTAGAACTGTTCCGTGTGTGGTGTGCGTCATGCTTGCACCTGAAAGAATCTATGAACAAGAATCAAATACAAATATTTCCCAGAAAAAATTCATTCACATAATTCATAAATAATTTCCAATTTTGACATACAATTAAAAACACTGAAAAACAACAAAATCACTTGTAAAATAACAATTTTTTTATTTCCTGGTCTGGGATCCTTTGTCTGGGTGTCGATATCACTTTTGTTTGGTTATATAAGGTAGGTCCAGTAATACAATTTGTTTAAAATAATTAATTAGATGGTTATTCACAGGCAGTGCCACGGGAAAGCAATTGACAAGCAAGTACTGTGATGATTTTGATTTGTCTTTGGTTATACTTCTTGTACGACAATTCGTGTATGGTGTGCGTTATGCTTGCAACTGACAAAGTTTCTTTATCATTGTCGAAGTTGTTCCAAACCATATGATTTATTTTGGTTGCATGTATATTATTGTTGCTTAGAACTTGTCATTGTAGAAGTTGCACTTGATTTGCCATTGAATTGTCAAGACTGACCAAGTCTGACACAGCGTCCTAATCCATTTAGTATTCTTTAAAATTTTGCTCCACCATTCAATGTTCGGATCTTTGATGCCAGCAATAAAATGTTTAAAGGGATTTCACTTGCTTTGAGTTGTTGCAGCACACATGATTTGATAAAGCTGACAACATGCCGTGATTCAGATAGGGCTCACGCAACATTGTCATTCGTTCCACACTACCTCCTTGAATAATGTCAGTGTTAATGTGCTTACAAAGGTCTTGGAATGCTGCATCATATGCTCGCGCTCATTTTCTCTTTTCCACTTTTTCCTAACTTCTTTTAGCCCATAAAACTCAAAATAGATTTGTTAAAAATTATTTGAAGCCTTCAAACGTTGTTACGTAAACTAAATTTGAATTTTATTACACAAATTACGTTTGATGGTCGTACATAGGCACTTTCGGCCTGGAAAGTTTTATAGCCTACCTGAGCCGGGAGATCGGAGTTGGGAATCTAAACTTCTTCAACATTCTTTCTCTGTATGAGAGCTACCTCCTTGCTAAATTTCATCGAAATCGCTCTTCCGCTCCACTCCGCTCATTTTGTGACCAATTTCAACTTTTTTGTTTACAAAAACCTTTTCCCATATATATATATATATATATATATATATATATATATATATATATATATATATATATATATATATATATATATATATATATATATATATATATATATATATATATATATATATATATATATATATATATATATATATATATATATATATATATATATATATATATATATATATATATATTGAATAATGTTTTAAATGTTGCTAGATAACTTTTTTTATTATCAGATTTTTGTTGATTATTGCAGATATTAATTTTACACTAAAAAGATTTTTTTTCATTTATTTAGTATTTAGAATACTGTATCCCATGTTTTTATATATTATAGACTTATATCTTTATGGAAAATACTTGCATTAAATTGGTATTTTTCTATTTCAAATATATTAAGGATTTTCAATAAACGAAGTTTTTACATTTCACTTGTTTACGACTTGCTTGTTATTGTACAATATTCAATTTTTGGATGACTTTTGATTTAAAATTTTTATTTTTGCAGTTTGAAACATAAAAAAATGAAGCTTTTGTTATGTTTCACCTTGATTGGAGCTTTAACAACATTTTGTTGTTTTTATTTCGTGACGGAAAAGTTTTACAGCCTGAATATCAATTCAGAAATTCAAAAATATCAGAGCCGTGTCATTCCATCTCATGTAACAGAAATGCCTTTCGATTGGTTAAACACTCAATATGAACCACATTATAACCAACAAACAAATCAAACTAATTTGCAACTTAGCAATGACACTTTCAAGTACATGTTTTACAATTATTCTCATAAATACAACCATCCAGTGGATCTAAGAGCCATTGTTATGACCATGAATAGGTCAGACCATCTGCAATCACTTCTAGATTCTTTACAACTTCTTGAAATGGGTAGTGCTACGTTAGCTATTGAAATCTGGATTGACCCCAACGAAGATAATCTTGTTGATTCTGAAACGCTGATCACATCTAACAGTTTTGCCAAAACAAACAAATATGCCACAGTCCATATACATAGCACTCATGTAGGGTTATACGGTCAGTGGTTGACTACTTACAGTTCTGATCACTTAAAGGCTAGCGACAAAGAAATAGTTTTATTTCTTGAAGATGATCAATTAATATCAAAGCATGGTTACAAGTGGTTAAAAGCAGTTCATGAAAGTTTTGGTAACCGGTCAGATTATCTAGGCTGTGCCCTCACTCCATTGGGAAAAGTTCACAAAATGTTCAGAGGACTCCCGCGAACACATACAGTTTTTATGCATCAAGTTTATTCAACTCATGCATTCAGCCCTAAAATTGAAGTTTGGAATGATTTCCAGAAATGGCTTCCAGAAAACTTGTTCACTCTAAAACCGTACATTCCTCATTTTATTGCAACAACTTGGTACCAAGAATTTGAACAGAAAAGAAAAATCAACACAATGTGGTCAATGTGGTTTATATATTACACTTACACAAAAGATTTATATGCAGTTTACTACAATCCTTTGATATTTAAAAAATTTAGAAAACTGAGATCTATAATTTGTTTGAATGTGAATAGGGACGCTAAAGGACTTCATTCAGATGGACCAAAGAAAATATTTGGAAAAGAACATTATAGATGTTCACTATTGGAGTTTTGGAATGAGAGTTTTATCAAATTTCCTGCCAATGTATTAAAAATTCGTTTTAATGGTCTGCCAACTAGTCATAAGTTTTAATTTAGTTAAAATTGTAAACCTATCTGATTTTTAGATAATTTGTTTTATTTTTTTTAACCTAAACTTGCATGTTATTCAAATTTGTTTGGTTCAACAGAACTTCAATTATAATTCTAAAGCTTTTTTGACAATGCATCTGCTGGGTTCTGTATGTTTAATGTTTATATTACTAACTATAATTTATTATGAATTTGTTATTCTGTTTCATATCTGTCTGAATTTCTGTCAATTCAATAACTTGTTGAACTTTAATTATTTAGCAAAAACGTTATACTGAAAGCTTTTTAACATTGTAATAAAAAATTTAAAAATTATTTTTATAGATTTTTTCAACTTTGCAAGGCCACAATTTTAGTTATCCAAAGCAGTTGTTGTCAATATTTAAATATCTTGACCACAACAAATTCTTAATATAGCGTCGGAGAGACAGATAAAGAAATGATTATTATAAAGTAGTTTAAAAAAAACAAATTTGCAATTGTTTTAATGACATTATGACTTGAACAAAATAATTGCAATAATATTTTATATTAACGACCGACCGAGACGTGTTGGTCTAGTGACTCTAGTGGTTGAAACATCGACTTGGATATCCGGAGTATTGGGTTCGGGCACGTTGGTTCCTTGAGCTAAAAACCACCGTGCTAGGTTCGTTGAGTTGTTAGAGTGTTAGCCTGCTTCACTGTTTGACTCCCACTTACATTCGAATTTATCAGAAATTTTATAATTTTTTAATAACTAAAAAACTTATTAAATTTATATCAAATGTTTTTAAGAGAAATTGTAGCTAAATAGTGTATCATAAGATACAATTACTAAAAAACAGCAATTTGTAAATATAAAAAAATTTGAGTTTTTGAGTAGAAAGCAGTTTTACTCTCCCGCACTGCCCCTATTTCTTCTGCATCATTCTACATAAAATCAACAATCATGTGCTTCCTCCATCAAATTCCAAATAACCCTATTAACATCTGTGGTGTTAACATCAGCCCCTCATCCGCAGTTGGAAATCTTAGTATCTTCTTAGACTATGACCTCTCCATGCGGTCGCAGGTCTCCAGTACTGTCTGCTCATGCTTCTCCATCCTCAGGCAGATTAGGAGCGTGGGCAGATCCTTACCCATCCCTCGTGACTGCCCTCATTTTACCACGAATCGACTACTGCAATTCAACACTTGTTGGTCTACCGAACTTCCAACTCAACAGGCTCCAGACCGTCATCAACATCGCCGCTAAGATGATCATCAACAGCAGGAAGTATGACCACGTGACAACTATTCTCGAAGAACTCCACTGGCTTCGCTTTCCGGAAAGAATAGTTTACAAAGTCGCGCTGCTCGTGTTCCAGTGTTTGCATGAAAATAATAATAATAATAATAATGATGAATTTATATAGCGCCAGATAAGTCAGAGGCGTGTAAATAATCCGTGTTATCACAGTGAAGACCTTCAACTAACCAGTTCTGTCACCGGCAGCAGGAGACTCAGATCTTCGTCTTCTGGAAAACTCGTCGTGCCCACCTCTCGTCGAGCAACACATGGCGACAGATGCTTTGGAGTCATTGGTCCCAGGACTTGGAACGACCTTCCGACATCACTTAGGCTTACAGCATCAGAAGCGGAGTTCCGTGGAAGGCTGAAAATGCTTCTTTTCACCAAATCTTTTGGATGACATAAATATTCAGCGGCTCCGAGGTTTACGTGACCATGGCGCCACTAATAAGATTTTTTTCAAATATAATAATTTCAAATATATCATTATAATTATGCTGATGCAGGTTGTACTGTCTACTGTCGTGGCCAGCCTTTTATTTTATAATGGGACATATGAGTTCATCATTCATGGCAGTGTTTTTCTCTGAGAAAGTTTGAAAATTTAATAACTGCATCTTATTTTCTGTTTTTCAAAGTACATGTCTTTGAAACAAGGGTTCAGTAAAGTTGCTGCGAGAACATGTAGATTTTTAACTGAAACAAAACGTTGCAGCTGTTGTGCTATTGCATCAAGAAGTGCTGCCTTTATTTGCATGAGGCCTCGATCATCAGAAACTGGTTCTTACGTAAATTTCAGCATGCCAATAACAGAAATCACGAAAGAAATGCATGCATCATCAGAACCTATTTCGAGTATTGCATCATTGAACGGTTTTGGCACTCTAATCAAACGTTCAACCAACTCCAATTCTTTTTTGACAAGTTTTCAATGTCTACGTTTTCCAGATAATATATACTGATTGCTTTCCGCTGTTCACAAAGTTCCCAATGTGCTTCCGCAACTGGTCTGAACCGTAATTTAAATTTTTTACGTACTAAACCCATAATTTGTTTCAAATAATCTGTAACGGTCTCAGTGAACCAATTACATTAAAGCACTAGATTTTTATTCCACAAATTCTGAGCTTATTCTAACGTTATCAAATAGCTTACACTAACTATTGTTCAACAATTTTAAACGTAATTTGAATCCTCTAAAACCACCAAACAGCTTTTTGCTATTTGAATTAAAGTTCTATTCTTCGTAGAATCTTTTGTCAGCTGTGAGTTCACAAATTGAATTCAGAGTCCCGGCAATACAATAGTACAGCTAATGAATAGTTTCAAGCGTATTGTGCTTTTTCAATGCTTTGGCTTTTAAATTTTACCTCTCTTGAATCTGGAAAAGACATACATTACAACCTATCCATCGTCAGCTGATTGAATAAACTGAATAGGTGTTAAGTTAGCTGAGCTGGTAAAGTGTTAGCCTTGAATGTGGGAAATTTACGATTCGACTCACACTTGCTGCCTAGTAGTCCATTTTTTCGAAACCTTAGCGAGTAAAATATCTTATATAAGCTTCACCTCCGGTCTTGCTTGCAAATTTTGCAAATTAAAATTAAAAAACTTACCGTTATGCAATCAAGCTGAAACTTGAAATATAGAATTGATCCTTATGAAAGTGCATTTCTTAGATTTAAAAAAATCAATTTTTATCAAGAAAGTTTTTTTCTTGTTTTAATAAAACAATAAATCTAAAAAATTATATAAATACTAACATTCATGATTTTCAAAATTGTTAGAGTTTTTAAACATACATTTGCCTTGAATGAAAAGCAGCCGAGTTCCGAAATATAAAGGATTAGTGAACAAACGTCGTTTTTTAAGGTTCGCTCGTTTCAAAAGGTTTTATGGAACTGAAAAACGTTTGTCACTAAATTGTCACAGTAGCATGTTCTAATTTTGCTCTACTCTCGTTATTCACCCAGGCTATTAATATTAGTATTTTTTTCTTCTTTTGACACTTATAACAATGTTGTTCGGCGTTTGATTTTATTAAAAAATAAGCTGAGTTAACTAAATTAAATTAAACTAAATTAACTATTTATTGTGATATTAAATTGTATCAAGTACATGTTTGTGCATATACACTCCATATTTGTAAATTGTAGATGAAAGAAGTCTGCAAAATTAGTCTTATAGAAGCTTTTATTTAATTCAAAAGATAGTTAATCTACCAATGATTGCTCAAATAAATAAAATCATCAATCATCTAGATAATAACACCAAAAAAAACATAACAAGGTGCTGGCAAAAATTATTTAGTGTTGGGTCGAAAAGATGATGATGTCTATGACGATGACGATAATTATGTCTATGACGACGATGATGTCTATGACGACAATGATGTCTATGACGACTATGATGTCTATGACGATGACGATGATGATGATGATGTCTATGACGATGATGATTATGTCTATGACGTAGAACTGACCTCATGACGAGAAGGGCGTATGTACAAACATCAAAGGTTATTGATTAACAAAATTCAAATTTAGTTTACGTTGCAAAGTTTGTAGGTTATAAGCACTTCAAATGGGAAAGGAAACGAGAGCGAAAGAGAGAAAAAGCGAGAGAGAAAAACGATAGAAAAACCTCTACGAACAACAGGCAATGCCGTGTAGCCCCGCTAGTAGTACATATTTTCATTAACATCAAATACGTTCAAATTTGTGTTGCTTTATTCCGGCCAACTCGCACACATCCCAACTTGAGTTCTAACATTATAACCCCTATGAAATCCTTAAAATAAAATTTCAAATCTTGGAAAAAAAAATTAATCAAGTTATTTTATTTAATTAAACTGAAACTTATATATAACTAAGACTTTTTTGTATGATAATTATAAATTCTATTAAACTTTCAGAGGGAAACTTAAATTTTGTGAACGTCAATTCATGAACTTGGTAATAATTAAAATAATTATTTGATTTTTCAAAATTATTTCCACTGTTGACCTTTTGAATCTTTCACATTACCTTTTATTAAGTTTGGATAGCTAAAACTTATGAATACTTAAAAACAATTTTATCGTCACCCATTCATTCATTCGATGGAATTTCAAAAACCTACGAACCTTCTCAATTTTCAAGTTACTTTTAAAAGTTTTCGACTTTTGTGAGGACTTATTAATCCCAACGAGTCATATAATATAATTAAAACTTAGAACATAAATGTAACTGTTTGTGTGTCTGTGAATGTACGTGTGTATTTGAATAATTGTGGATGCATAGATACTATACTGGCTTGACAATAAAATCAAAATAAGCCTAAAATCAAATCAAATAAAAAAACTTATAAAATAAGAAAATCGAACTTATTAATTAGCATCAATTTAATCATTTTCACAACAGATCAATAATATGCTAAATCCTACACTGGCTGTTCAACTAAATCTGTCACAATTAATTTAACCCATTAATGGTCACTATCGTAAGAAAATACTAAAAATGACGTTGCGTTTTCGCAACCGTAACCGTTAATGGTTTAATGGAAATTCAATGCAGAGACGTAAATTGGGGGAAGCAGGGGACATTTGCCCCCGCCTGATTTTTAAAATTTGTTTTTTTTACCAAGAGTTTACTATATATTTTTCTAATTTTAACTTTACTAAACCTAGTGATAATTCAATGCGTATTGGAATCCTTTTTTGCGTGTGCAGACAATTTTCTATATGAGCTCGATGCTAGATTTACCAATAACTGCAGAGAATAGTGTATCAGCGCTGGTTCAGAGTTTAGCTGTTTTCTGTGCCAAATTACAATCAGTGAACTAGCGGAACTTTACCTTATTAGTGGTATTGGTTGATACAATGTTGATTTCCTCATAGTTGTCTACATCAAAGTTATTAGTTATCACACAAAAATTAAAAAACACACCTACCCACCCCATTTTGGACATCTTTATTTTTTTGCTAATCCTGTACTTGTCTTTGCAATATGATTAAATTATTCAGTACCCAGTTGCAGATCCAGAAATATATAAATACTTCAAGCCCTCTTTAATCCTCACACTCCATGACAGGTGCGAGAAAATCCCATGTAAATACGATCTTCCGATCAATACTTCAACCATCTAGTTTTTTATCATTTAATTCCGGTTTTCGAACACAAAGAAATTACATCAAGACTTTGTACAGCTTTACTGTATACGATTTTTCACTGCAAAATATTGCTTAAATTATCGTTTTATCACACTCATTAAACAATTTCTAGGTGTTTTAATATATATTTTTTTGTAATCATCAACTGAACTATAATATAACATAAATTTTTAATGTAAATTTTTTATGCCTTTCTTTTTACGACAATTTTGATAATGAAATTTCAATAAAAATCTTTTTTTTATACAAATCTACTGTTTATTTCCCATTATTTTTATATTCCAGCTTTTGCTGCAAATTAATAAAATGTTTTCTTTTTCTTTTTTGAATTCAAGGCGTTGTGATTAATTTCAATTTTTGTCTTTACAATTAGTTTCTATTGCTTATGTATTTTTATTGTTCTGTCGATATTTATGATTTGCATTTGCTTACAAATTTCAAAAGAACTAACTTCCGCCTTGGCTAACAAATCAATAGTTTTATTCAATCGCGGCTGGGCCGAAGGACAGTCTAATAAATTATGGAAGTCTTTTCAAACAACACTGCGCAAAATTAACGCACAGTCTTTGTCTTTCATTACACGACGGTGCTTTAAGATTTTGTTTAAATGTCGGACAAAATGTATGCGAAAAACTGCATTTTTACTGTTTACTTGTTCTACGATAAAATTGCAATTTTTACTGATGAAATAAGGTACCTACTCTCAAAAGTGGGGGAGTAAACAATTTTTTTTTAACCCATATAAACCTACAATCCTTTATAAAGTATATATATATTTCATATATACTTATATATTATAAATTTTATATACATATATAAACGGCTTATATGGGTTAAATATGTTCTGAAATTTTAATATTTTTATTTCTGCTATATTAGCGGCAATTTTATTATTAAAGCTTTTTTGTCGGTCTCGGTCGTTATTATAGCTTATTAAATGCAGGCTTCATTTTATAGGACATTCGTCATCAAAAATTAGTCATAGGAAATTATTGAAACTCGCTCATGTTGTCGTTCCAACTTTGTTTAACCTTTTCAGTAAATAATTCAGACTCATTGTCGATGATAAAACTCGGCGTAGCTTGAACTGGAAAATATCTGATAAATAATTCATTTTAGAATTGTGAGTTCCTAATCTAAATTGTTTTGCCATAACTATTAAAACATGCTAGGTAAAAAAAAAATATATATAATGAAAATGCACACAAGTATCGACACGATTTCTTGCATTCAGAACGCACACAGCGTCTTTATTTATCTGTTTAACCCATGAATGACTGTCTCGAGAACAAACCCTGCTATGTTAATGTTCTTTTTAAGTGAACCACCCTGTCATGTCTGAAGTGACGCGAAAATATCACAAGATAATTTAAAAACAGGTAAAGAACTTCTATTAAACTGTCAATAACGCATGGTTGTACGACCGCACGGAAGAAAAATTGGTTTTATGAATGTGCATGTTCAGCCTGGTAACAGTAAAGCTTTTTGGAACTTAAACGGACTAAAAAAACTATTTCTAAAAAGTTGATTTTTAAAAGGTGAGATTAATGTAAAAAATATCATAGCTAAATTTAACAGTTTACTTTTGCAGATTATTTCAATAGAAACTTATACATTTGTAATAATATTTCAATACTGCATATGCCAATATAGTTTTAACATGTTGGACATGTTTTGGTCAGTGGTCAGTATCATAACACATTGCACAGTAATGTTTTACTATTATGGATTTGTATCAATTCAGCCATAGTATTTCAGTACCTAGTACCTACCACTTTTAATGTTTTTCTGTATTTCCTGTTTTTTCAAACTCTGAGTTCTGGGCTATATTACCAAACTAATCAAAACTTGCTCTTTTATCGATTTTGAAAATTTAGTTTTTGTTTACTTAAAATCCTTTTTGACTTGGCTTAAAATACAAATTATTGAGTTTAGGTGTCGCTAGTTAAAATATTTCCAGAAAGCACATATTTTTGAAACTTTTAATTAACTGCTTTCTGGTGACCAAACATGATAATATTTCAATATTGTCATGATCTATGCCCTTGTTTTAAGCTTTTTCTTTTAAGGGCCCTAGATGGGTTTGTAGAAATTAGCGGAGAAAAAGGATCGAGATAAAATCCTCATTTAATTATACTTTCAATAAATTATAAAATCAGGAGTTCACTCGCATTGCTAAAGGGTTAGACGCCTATAAAAGGCTACCTTTGCAAGGACCCTTTCTTGCCTTTGAGCAAGACTTGTCTTGGACAAAGCGTGTGCTAAATGTCAGTAAAAAAGAACTCAAATACGGTTGTCAACATTACAACATTGGTTTAAAAAGCGGGATCTGAAAAAATGAATTTAAAAGTACTGGAAGAACTTACCGTTTCTGAATTAAGCGGCAGCTAAGAAAACGGGGGCTGAACAGTAAGGGAAGACAGCCCGAGCTCTATGATTACCTCTGGATGGCATTGGAAAACAATGGTTTTGACACAGAAAAATACGAGTTTGATACAAATTAAAAATTAAAATTTTTTTTACAAAATTTGATAGCAGAAATGAGAGAAGGAAACAAAGCATCACAAGAGAAAACAAGAGAAAAACTATTTCTTGGCGGTGAAATCTGCCCTGAAGACGAAATGGTACGCGATGCTATCAGTAAACAGCAAAAAAAGAATGAAAACGGGGAATACTCTGGTAATGATTTGCCTAAATGTTTTCTAGATTGCAAGGTTATTGAGAGTCTGGTCGCAGAGACGTCTGAGGCAGTGGTGGACACGGTTCTGGACCAGCGTGTTGCTGGTGAAGAAAATGTTGTGGGTTCCTGTGTCGAAACCCTGTTTGAAACGGAATCCACCAGTTGTGTCTCAGAATAGGTGACAGATAACGGCCAGATAGACTACACCAATCAGGTGGGGCACATGCGGGATGTGGTCAATTTCTTTTGTATTTGTAATCAGCCTGGCGACCGGATTGAGAATACTATCGCAGGACCGTGTTCGAGGTCCCATGGAAACTGATGTTTTATCAATCCACGTAGCTTGATATAAAGAAATAGACCAATGTCTTTGTAGCTTCCATTGTCAAAAACAGTCTTATGGATTGCAGTTAAGTTGTTGACATGCAGGTTCATCCCCAGTTTTGGATCAAAGGTCACTCTTAGAATCTTTGCTTAAGTTCTAAATTTGAAGCAATGTTTTCCACTTTCTATCTTTGCCAACTGTTGTTTAAACCCATGCCACATAAATTGGGTCTTATCTGGTTGTCTGAACTCAGCTTCAACCTGTTCGATCGCATCCCCCGCTTAACATCCCAGATGCACTCCGCTAACCCCGATGTAGCGGTTGATTGACCAGTGGAGGGGTGGGTGAATGTAGGTAGAGTTGAGTGTCCTTGGCATACGGGTGGGCTTTGACATCATGAAAAATAGCAATTGATATCAGATCAGAGGTGTAGAGGATGAATGGGAGGTCCCAGGACTGATCCATGCGCACGCCGCACCGGAAATTTTTTCTATTAGTGAAAAAAGATCCGTATAAAAATAATTTTATATGTTGTTAAAAAATAAATTATTAAAAGTATAAAACAATCATCAAGTTTGTATGCAACTAGCTAATACAATTCTCAAAAGTAACATCACTTTATTCATTTAAAACCACGAGTGAATGGTCAAAAACCCTCATACCACTTGGCACAATTTCAAATAATCAACTGAGCAAAACAGAATAAGCTAAAATATTTTTGTCAGCCGAGCAAACAAAATGAAAACCAACAGAATTGAAAGTTTTTGTATCAGGCAATCGTGTTCACTACAAAATCTAATTTACAGCTAAGAATGGAACAGCATGACCTGGAAAAACATTGCATACACTGAAGGTTTGATTTGTGAAATAATATTGTGTGATGTCACAAAGAAAAGTAGAAAATCGCAGCTTAAGATCATAGCCTATCCTCTGGTACGTGTCTCACTCGTGAACTGAAAATGTCCTATCACTTCTGAGTTTATCATTTCATGTATCCTCTTGTAACGCAAACACAAGTCCGCCAGAAGTCTTCTGTGGTTCTGTACTCAAAGGATATTAGGTCAAGAGCAGTAAGTCGTGCGGGGTACGACAAGGTATATAGCATTGAACTTCTTCTAATTTAGCAATTTAATGTTTTTGGAAGGGCACCAGACTGGTGAGCAGTACTCAAGTATCGGTCTGCCATAAACCCAAAAACTGTTAAGAATAAGTCTTGATCTGGTTAAAACAGTAAGTACCACAGAATGAATTAGAGAATTAAACTTTAAGTTGCTGTCGGTAAATACGATACAAACATTTTTGAGTGCATGAGTCAAATCTATTAAAAATGCTTATTTACTACTAACTTAATTTACTAAGAAAAACTGTTTTTATATCCTATTACTGCAGTTGAACCTGTTAAATTATTCTTGATTATTTGTATTTAGAAAAAATTTTGTTTTAATTTGTTTCTTATTTCTCACTTTTTGACGATTTTTAATATTGTGGATTTTTGTATGAATAAGTTAACTCAACAGTTTTATTTAGGAAAAATTATTTTGTTTCATTCAAAATTTTAGATATTGACTTTTTTCTAATTAGCTCTTTCTCGACAAAATCGATCCGCAAAGTTTTTTTCCAGTCTATTTTGATTTAAAACTATTAAAATTGAAAACATTGGTTATTTTTCTTATAAGAAAACAATGACGTAGCACAAACAAAGTCAGTTGTGTTTCACTACATCCCCAGACCTGAAGTATTTGTTACCGGGGTGTAATTGACAGTGTTTCCACATACTTCTATAAGCATTACTCCGTTGTTTTTAGCATGATACTTGTTATGTGTAATCGGTTGTCGGTTGTATGTTTAAGTGGAAGCTTGTAATCACATTTTAACCAATTTCCCAACTAGATGAAATTTGCAACTTTCTGTGAAAACATAAAATGAATAAAAGTAGGACAGCATTTAATTTAGGAATGTTAAACATTTTCTATGAAAAAAGATGTTTTTATATATTTAATTTTAATTTAGTAGTTTTGAAACTGTTTTTATTTTTTTTAAATTTTTGTAATCATACCTTACTTCTCGATAACATTAAGTAAGAATACTCTACATTATAATATTACAATAACAAAAATTTTAATCTTGACTCATCTTTCAATATTTTTCAATAAAAAGTAATATATATATATATACATTACTTATTTTAATTATATATATATATATATATATATATATATATATATATATATATATATATATATATATATATATATATATCCCTTTATTCTACCTTAGCAAGCGGGAACGGAGAGCAAGCGGGAGCGGGAGACCAAACGGGAACGGAAGAGCAACAGGAACCAGGGCATGCGGGGAAGGATTGATACTGATTTTTTAAATTTTCATAATTTTGTACATTAAACCTTTAATAAAAAAGCCAAAATAATTTATTAGGCAAAACAACGTTTGCTGGGTCAGCTAGTATATATATATATATTGATTGGTTCAATGCACTTTTAGTATGTACCAATAATATTTTCACACACTTAACTTGACTTCTCTGTCTGTCTGTCGTCAAATTTTGCAATCGATTTTAAACTAACTTCCCAATGAGCTAGAGACTTTAAATATATTAACATACCTTCAAACTGATTAACAATGCATTCTCTCAAATTTTCGAATCGATTGGACAAAATTTAATTAAATAATTATTTGTTATATTTTTATCAAACTATTTATTGTCTATTCTAATATGCTCGTTGTTTATGTAACATATATAATTTTCGGATTGATTGAACAACACCAACGTCCAAAGGATGTCAAATGATCACTTGAATTGTGTAAAAATATAAAAGTGTGTTTTTAAAAAACTTTGTTTTTTGTTTGCAGTTCAAGTGCTGAGAAAAAATGAGGTTTACACGATGGCCCACTGTGATTGGAGTTTTATTAACTTTTTGGGGACTTTATTTTCTGATTCAAAAACTGTGCTGCAAGAATATAACAACAAGAATGCACGTTTTGAAAAAACCAGCCATTTTATTCCATAATGCAAATGAATCAGTCAATTTATCTGTTATCGATTATGGACCTTATCAGCATACCAAGCAATACAGCCTGCAAACGTCTTTGCATGTTGCAAAAAACTCAATTAATTTATTTGTTAACCAATTTCAAAGTCATTATTATCATCACAGCAAACAAGAAAACTTTCAACCTTCAAATCATATCAGAAATGAGTCAGTCCATTTATTTGCAACCCGGTTTCAAAAAAATACTTCTCAACGTACTATGCAAAACAGTTTGCAACTTAGCAATGGCACTTTCAAGTACATGTTTTACAATTATTCTCATAAATACAACCATACAGTGGATCTAAGAGTCATTGTTATAACCATGAATAGGTCAGATCATCTGCGATCACTTCTAGATTCTTTACAACTTCTTGAAATGGGTAGTGCTACTTTAGCTATTGAAATCTGGATTGACCCCACCGAAGATAATCACGTTGATTCTGAAACGCTGATAACTTCTAACAATTTTGCCAAAACAAACAAATATGCCACAGTCCATATACATAGCACTCATGTAGGATTATACGGTCAGTGGTTGACTTCTTACAGTTCTGATCACTTAAAGGCTAGCGACAAAGAAATAGTTTTATTTCTTGAAGATGATCAATTAATATCAAAGCATAGTTACAAGTGGTTAAAAGCAGTTCATGAAAGTTTTGGTAACCGGTCAGATTATCTAGGCTGTGCCCTCACTCCTTTGGGAAAAGACCACAAAATGTTTTGGAGAATTCCACAAAGTCATACAGTTTTTATGCATCAGATTTATTCAACTCATGGGTTCAGTCCCAAAATTGACGTTTGGAATGATTTCCAGAAATGGCTTTCTAAAAATTTGTTCACTCTTAAACCGCACATTCCTAACCTCATATCAACAACTTGGTACCAAGAACTTGAACAGCAACAAAAAATTAACACAATGTTGTCTATGTGGTTTATATATTACTCTTATTTGAAAAATTTATATGCAGTTTATTACAATCCTTCTATTTTCACAAATATGAAAAGACTGCGATCAAGTCGTCTCTGTTTGAATGTGAATAGAGAGGCCATAGGACTTCATTCAGGGGGACCGAAAATAACAGCTGGACAAGAACACTATGAATGCTCACTGTTAGAGTTTTGGAATGAAAGTTTTACAAAGTTCCCTGATCAAATAATCAAAATTTGTAGTAATGGTCAACCAACTAGTCGCTAATATTTCCAATGTACGGTTTCAGTCAAAATCGTAAACTATTTTTTTTTAAATTTTGTTGATTTTTTAATATTTATAAAGTAAATCTGTTATTAAATTTTTGAGTGGAGAAATGTTTTGACAAACTCACTTGATTTTTGTCATCTGGTTAAATTTGAATTAAATACTAATTAAATCATTATTTGAATTTGTGTGCTTAGAAATTTTTTTCAGTAGTTACTATTTATTTATTTATCATGAAAGCATTTGTTTAGAAATATTGATTTCTAAATTTCATCAACAGTATTTTTTCCATTTTACTTTTAAAGTTTTTTTAATATAAAGTTATTGAAATAATTTATGATTAAAACACAGTGTCCATGTGGATCACTTTTCACTTTTTTTCAACTTAAATTTTTGACATGCCAGAGATTGCAATTTGTTTTCTCCAGTGAATTATTTTTATACATGAAACACGCATTTGTCATACATATGCAAAATATTCGTATTTAGACACAGTGTATCCATGGATCACTCAGTTTTTTAATTTATTTTTTAAACTAAAGTTGACAAAGTTCCAGATGAACAGATCTATTACATTTTGCCAGTTGATGCAAATTTCAACCAGTATTGCCATAACATAAACGACAACTGAGTTCGGTTGTAAGTATCAAAGACCAAAGTTACGGCCTCACAGTGACGTACTTTCGCAACGGAAAAGCTTCTAAAAAATTCAACAATATGACAAACACCTTATGGTTAGTACAGACCTTAGAAAAACAATGTGGATAGTTCAGACATTACATTACTATCACTTAAGTATTTCTTTTATTCTTTCATTGCAAATTCGTCATTTTCTTTTTTCTCTTTTGGTTTTATGAAATAAATGCTCGACAGGCGTATTAATGTGGTTTTTGGATTGGTTGTAAAAATTGTATTTTTATTTTTTATTAAAAAAAATTTTGTTTGCTGTTTTTAGTTTTCTCTGGATGATTTTTAATTCCGTTTTGGTTTTCATTTCAATACGTTTTTTTACTTATTTCAATGAAAATACTGATTTTTATTTGAGTCATGATACTTTCAAATACTTCTTAATAGTACACAGTTTTTACAGTTTTGAAATTCCTACAATGTTTGATATTTTTTTAATTGTTTTTGGTTTTAGTTTCGGTGTTGTCATTTCGTTTTCTAAATTTGTTAATAATGGTTTTAGCCCAAACTGCTCATTTAACTCAAATTAAAATAATATGTTTATGTTAATTTAAAAATTTAAAGGTTTGTTTTTGAAAAAAATTAATCTTGAATAGTCTTTCTTCTTTTATTGTGGTGTCTGAAAACCAGTAGAGTGACCATGCCCTGATTGGCAGCTAACAAAGTTCTAATGTAACCTTCAGGAATGACACTAATATTTCGGTGAAATGAGACTCTTGATATTCTGGCTGGCTCTCTGGTGAAAGATTATTGTTTAAAAGTAAACCTGTCAGTGCCTGATTAAGGGGAGGGTCCTGGGTCATCCACCAACGAGGAAACACTTTCCATTAAAATTTTCTGAAAATATTGACAAAATACCAGGTTTCATGGAAATTTCAAACCTAACCTGGAAAACAGCCACTGTCAAAGGTACGACAATGCAACTGCAATAAGTTAACACATGCGTTACGACAGAGCTGACGCAACGCAGCATTTAAACCGTGATGCGACGATTGGCCTTGCGACAGGTGACCCTAGTCAATTGGTCTTTGCAACTAGAGATGGGAATGGAACCCTAATTTAAGAGTTCGGGTTCGGTTCGGTAGTGGCTATAGTTCGGGTTCGGTTCTGTTCGCTAGTGGTTACAGTTCGGGTTCGGTTCGGTTCGGTAGTGCTTACAGTTCGAGTTCGGTTTTGTTCGCTAGTTGTTAAAGTTCGGGTTTGGTTTGGGAAAGCTATGGCTCGAGCTAGATTCGATGATAATTGCATTAAAAAATAGTCAGTTTATTAATTCAAGACATTTAAAAAAATTAAGGTTCCATATTGTATTTCAAAAAAAAAATTACATTTTTAATGTTTCTGTACTCATTCGAGCTCTTCGCTCACTCATAGTCATGTTGCTGACACAAAGCGTGCCTTTCCTTCTGTAACAAACGTATCTAGCTTTTGCTTGCTCCATTTAGAACCGTTTGCTAACTTATTAGTATTTGCCATATTATTTAAGTTGTTCTATATAATAAATACAACAAACAACAAAATAGGTAATTCAAGCAACACGACCGCACGGTGTAATAAGCTACGCGACAAAGAAAGTAAACATAACAACAAAGATGTGCATAAGCTTCCATAAGACAAACAATAACAGCGATATTAAATACAGAAAACAAAATAACGATTTTTATTTCAAGAATATTCCATAGTCATAATTTAAATTTTAAAAAAATAGGTTCGATGAATTTAGCATGGGCTCGTTCGGGTTCGGTTCGTTCCGAGCAAAACAGAGTTCGGGTTCGGTTCGGTCAACAACTAAGTTCGGGTTCGGTTTGGTCCGGTAAAAAGTAGGGTTCGAGTTCGATTCCCATCTCTACTTGCAACGGTTAGCCCTTGTGTCGATTGGCCCTAGGAACAATTGACCTAGATGGCAGCCTTCTAGTTTTTTTTGATAACAAACAGGAAATACACAACATTTACAAAAGAAAGAAAAAAGGGAGAAAGAGACAAAACAAAACAAGAGAAGATAATAGAGAGAGAGAGAGAGAGAGAGAAATAGAGAAAATAGCTGTTATTAATGCCCGCCATGCTACTTTTCTTAACTAAGTTTGGTTTAATCTTACTTTGAATAAAATTATTGTTAAAATAAAAATAAAATAATTAACTTTACAGTTACATTTTCTTATAGTGATGCTAGTACCCATTATATTGGCTTTCCATACGTATAGGAATTTTCTTCTAGTAAAGATTCTGCAATAGTTATTAGACAAGTTAATTTTTTGATCAATTTATATTTTGCTTACTTTTATCAATCACACAAATGTAATTGCGCCGGCCAAAATGTTTGACTTTGTTGACTAAACAGACGACCTATTATGAAATGTCTAACCAGTAAAATAAGCAAGAACTGAAGAACGTAACATAAAATAGAACAAGAATGTACAAAAACAAAGTTTATGTAATAGACGCAAGCGCCATCTAGTGAATAATTTCAATTGCGCTACAAAACAAATATTGAAATTATATAAAAATAATGATTATATTGCTTCGGAAACTATTGAATATTAGCCTATGCCAGGGGTGGGCAAACATTTTCTACGGAGGGCCACATTGAAAACTTTTTTGATATCGCGGGCCGCATATATATTTTCTCTATTTTAATAAAAATTTACAAGTTTGAACGTCTCATGTATTTCTCGTTTTATTTCACATTTAAAATATGAACTGAAACAAAGAAGTGAACAAAAATAAGATTTTATTATTAATAATCATTTCAAGAAAAGTTAATTGTTACTATCATAGTAATTATGAAGAACAAGGAATGTTTTGTTTGGTAGTGTCTTTTTAAATTATACTCTTTAAAGACACTCACACACTCATGGCACAGCAAACAGACAGCCTTGTCCCTAACATTTGCGAAGAAGTACTTATCAGTCCAATCTTCATTAAAAACACGACATTCGTCCTCAATTTTTCTTTTCTTGGCAGCACTCATGGTTAAATCAACGCTTATTCTATTCACTTTCAAATTACAATGTTTAAAACCTTTCAAAATGTAAACAAAACTAACTTTTGGTTAAGCGCGAACACAGTTGCGAATAGGGATGCTGTGAGTTTTATGTAAAAACAACCAACAAAAAAAAAGCGTTAATATAATTTATTTAAATCGAAGCCGATAATCTAAATAACAATTTCAAAAATTTAGCGAAAATTCTAAACGGGCCGCATAAAATACTTTGGCGGGCCGCATGCGGCCCGCGGGCCGTAGTTTGCCCACCTCTGGCCTATTCTGAAAGTTTCAAAGTTCTAACTTGTCTAAAAGTTGGTGAAAAATCACTTAAAAAATTTGACCACAGACAAACAAAAAAGTCAAATTAAATAAAACGGTTGAAAATGTAACAGCTAAATTTATTAGAGTGTGATTGTGTGTGTAGCAGAAATACTGGTTTTAAATCAAAAAGAACCTCAACGCACAACATGGAGAGAGACCTCATTGTCACTAAAACGGCACAGTCCTGTCTAAGGATTTTGCTACTATCTGACATTACCAACTCATCAACTTACATTTAGCTAAGTTCTTAATCACTAACAAATTTTGTTTGCATTAAATAAGTGAAAACTAAATATTGTTGATCATTTAAAACAATTTCTCTTTTATACTTCTTAATAATTTTTCCACAATTCAAAAGTACTCTGTTGAAATTTTGATTTTTTTTATTCTTTAAATATAAATCCCGATGCCTGTATGGTTGTTAACATTTTTGACGGGCTATCTCTAGTTTTAAAAATATTCGCTAGGCTTTTATATTCAGGCAGGAGACAGGTGTTGAGATTGTTTTAAAATAAAATTTAATTTTTTGTTTTCTTGAAGACTAAAAGTTTAAGAAATAAACATTAATTTTTTATGTTTTTGTCTATTTGCGTTGTTAAAAATGTTATTTTTGTTTACATTGCTAGTTTAGGATCTGCGTGCCTCTAAGTCAAAAAATAATGTTAACAATCGGGTATTTTGAAGTCAATTTTTGTGGTTTTCTTCAGATTAAAAAGGTGTTTTTAGGTTATCAATGTTTTCCAATCTTGCTTGTTGAAATGAATAACTGAAATTGTTTTCTTCTAATTTGAAAATATATACGTACTTTAAAAAACTGCTTTATATGATTGATGTTTTTTATTAAAGTTTTTATTTTTTAATAAAGCCATAATAAGAATTTGTATTAAGAATGTCATAGAATCAATACAAGTCTAGTTCAAATTTTTCTATCATTTTCTGTTATCGGGCAATTTTGCGAGAAATCAGAGACTGACGTTGGCAATGGAAAAGAAGCTTTCACGGCCTCCGTTGTGTCGTAGCCTGTGCCATCGCTTTGATCGTTCACATTTTGAACTTTCGCGTTCCCGATGTCGGCGCAATTGTCAGTTGAGTTGATAAAATTACAGTTGTTATTGTTGTGTTCCGAGAGATTGTCCAATTTATTCGCGACATTCGCTGACTTGGCGTGGGCGCCAGAGCTTTTATGCGTGTCTGGAGGGGTGGTCACACACGAGCGATGCCGGTAAACGGTCGGTCGAACATGAGCAATCGATCTATCTTTGGTCGTTTGATGATTTGTTTGCTGTCCGCTTGTTGAGCACGGTTTGAATACGACAAAACTGTAAGGAATACAGTCGAGAAAATGTTTAGAGTTTAAAGGTTTGAGGCGGAGATGATTCTGACGAGCAGCTGGAAATGTCGCAGAATCGTTGGCAGCGTCGGTGCTGGGAGTGGAGCGTTTTTCTTGTTCTATGCGGGATAGAACTTCAATGCATGAGATTGTAAGGTTGTTGTTTTCAAGGTCGCTCTGGTAAAACATGTCGTCGTCGTCGTTGTCGTCGTAGTTGATGTCGTATGTGTTTGTTAGGTCGCTGTCTTGTTTGTAGATAGATTTTATGGGTTTTTCGTGATGTGTATCAAACTCTGAGTTGAGTGCCAGCTCGTATCTGCCTGAAATCAAAATTTAAAACTTAGTTCAATACAAATTACTTTAAAGACACAGAAATCATTATTTTCAATTAAAAATATTTATCTTTATTTTGTTTTAATCTCAAATCAAGAAATCAAAATCGTTCCTATCATTTGATAATCTTTGATCATCTTACACGAGTTGAAGTGTTTGCAACAGCAGCATGAAGAACTGAAACTTTCTTTTGAAAGTGTCCTACAGATGGATGAGTCAGCACGATCATCAATTTTGTCAGCACCGCGTCTCTTTGAGCGTTTCCTGCACGAGTTGAAACGGAACAGACAGCAACAAGCAATCCAGACAAAAAAGAGAACGACTGGAACGATTATAACTGGCAGGAGAACTTTTGACGAGGACAGGAGATTGAGGCTGGAAAGGTTTTAGTTTTTCTGGATTACGTAACGTAGTTGAATGAGTTTTATAGTGGTGCTTCGTGTAATCCAACACGAGTATAAAGATATTGCGTTTCTTATTAATCTGTCATCGTTTTAAAACTTCAAGTTTGATTTGTTTACCGTTTGCAAGCACTTATTTTTATATTATTTATAAAACAACATTTAAATGAAACACAGTTTGTAAATTAAACATCGAATCAATTTGACAATATAAAATCTTGTATGAATATTGAATATAATATTTTAATTGCTTATAAACAGTTATTTTCATCGTACCTGACGGATTTGTCCTCTTCTGCAACAACCGTGTCGAAATCCTGAACACATCTGAACATGTTCCAATGCTGATGATAACGACAGCACATTGCACTCTCCTGAGGCATTTGGCAGCAGCAATAATCCAGTTCCGGTACGTAGTTAGTGATGGAGCAGACGTGAGTGAAGTGAACGTATTGTTTTGTTGTGCATTCACCGTAGTTTACTAATTTCTCTTCCTTGCCTCCTACTGTTGTTTGATAAACTTGTTTATATTTTTAGTTAAAGTAATGTTTATCTTACCAATTAATCATATTTGTTGATACATATCTATATAAAGTTGATGCTCATTAGATTAGCAAGCAAACAGAACTGCAAGTTTAAAACCAAATTTTAAATAAATAGTTTTCATCAAGAACTTCACTTGAATTAGAAACATTAACTTTTTCTCATTGCTGGGAAACTATTTATTTTACTCTGAAATGCTTAAACTTGAAAGTGTTCGAAATATCTTTAATTGTTCCACGAATTGACAGTTACCTTTATTTCTATCAGGAATGGAAGCATGGAAATATATTAGCAATCAAACCACGCGCCTCTCTCACGGAAGCATAAAGATTTGTGTACTTATTGGGTGCAGAAGAGGAATTACTTGCACTGAACCTTGAAGCAATTTATTTTTTGGATTTTTTTATTTTGTGCAAATTAATCAATTTTTATGTGTTTTTTAATTTATTTTTTTTATCTTTGCATTGTTTAAAATACAAAATATCTAATTATTTCCTTTGTGTTAACATACTGATATACGACTCTGAACTGAAAAATAAAGCTGGCGTACCTAATGAATTCAATTCATTATTTATTGTGCTAGAAAAGCAAAATGTTAAAGAACTGCCATTTTTACTTCTTCTTCTGCTTTTATACTTTTTTCCTCCTCCTCCTCCTCCTCTTCATCATCATCATTATCATCATCAGCATCAGCATAACTGGCATGCTTTATAAAATACCACCGATCAGACTTCAAAACAACAACGGCACCACAAACGGATGCGCCACAACGAAACACTGAAATCGTTTTATTATGGCATGCAGGGAATT